>VWPU01003958.1:0-81618 GCA_013398955.1 Callaeas wilsoni
CGCCGCCCGCCGCCGCCAGCCCCAGCAGTGCCCGGGCCGTGGCGGTGGCGGCGCTGGAGCGGGTGGCCCGGGTGACTGCGCTCTGCCGGGCCCTGCGACGCAGCGAGGACGAGGGCGACGAGCCGGGCTGGGCCCGGACGCGGGAGGAGGCGGAGGCGGCGCTGCGGGAGCTGCGGGAGGTCGTGCGGCCCCTGCGGGAGCCCGGGTACGGCGAGGCGCTGCGCAGGAAGGCCGAGAGGGCGAGGAAGAGGAGGCTGCGCCTGCAACGGAGGAAGCACGAAGCCAGGGCGGCCAAGGAGGAGGAGGCGGCCCGGGCCGCCGAGCGGGAGGCCAAGATCGATCAGTGGCGGGCTAAGTGCATCCAGGAGGTGGAGGAAAAGAACCGGGTACGGTCCCGAGTGCCTGGTCCTGCCTCTCCCCGGGGCTCCAGGGCAGTGCGGTGGAGCCGGGGTGACCTGCCGGTGACGGGGTCACGGCGGGCTGTGCCTGCCCCACACCTGCCTTTGACCCTCGCGCTTCAGGGGGTGCCGCTGAGGTGCTGCATGATGACTTCAGCATGCTGAGAGACGTGCTCTTTCCAAGGCCTGCAGCCCTGCTTCTTCCTTAGAAGTCTTGGTGGGCATCTTGGTTTTGCCATCCTCGTGTTCTAGGCTTTGACATGAAATTGCAGTCTAAGTTGTTTCTGAACTCCTGGAGGTTTTCCTCTTTGGTCCCAAGTGTCAGCCTGTCCACACAGCTCACAGCTACCCTGTGGTGGTCAGTGCTGTTTCAGTATCCATCAGCCTTGCCTCGTGCTTTCATCCTTCTAAAGCTTGTGGTTTAGAAGCTTTTTGATCTCATGGGGAAGTAAAACATCTCCAAAGCAGAAAAAAAACCACCTCAACTTACACTTGTTGAGAAGTGCTGTAGGCACCCTTCTGTTGGTTTTTTGCTAAAGAGCTCCCATTCCACTGGTCTTCCGCTGGGATGTTTCAGAGTAGCTGCTGGGGAAGGATTTGTGGTCAGACTGTGGCAGGTTAATGGTCTTTAATTGCAGAACTGTGGAATCAGCATGGTTTCTGTTTATTGTTAAATGTTTTCCCTAAATTTCTGTGGTTAAAGGCTCTCAGGCTTTCATAATTCATAAACCATCTAGGAAGTGTTCAAAAATGTGTGGATGTGGCACTTGAGGACATGGTTTAGTGGTGAACATTGTGGTGGTGCTGGGCTGACAGCTGCACTTGATGATCTTTTCCAGCCTTAACAATTCCATGATTCTGTGATTTGGCCCAGATTTATGAGTCCCACAGCATTCTTTTTTGTTTTCTGAAGTCTGTAGTGTTTTTAGCCTTTTTTTCATAAAAAGTCAAGGCTGGATGGTTGGCTTGACTTGTTGCTCTTACTATGAAGTCACTCTGCTCTCCTGTGCTTTGCTAATCTCTGAAAATACCATGTGATTCTTGTCTTTGAGGGGTATTTCACACATCTCGTCTGGTTTTTTCCTTCCTTTCCTAGGAACGAGAGCTGAAGGCTGCTGCTGACAGTGTCCTGTCTGAAGTCCGGAAGAAACAAGCAGACACAAAGAGGATGACGGACGTCCTGCGCGGGTTGGAAAAGCTTCGGAAGCTGAGGAAGGAAGCTGCTGCCAGGAAAGGTTCATTACTAGATTGGTCCAAACTTTTTTAATTGCACGCACAGGAAATAAGTTGAGGGTGCCCTGTGCTGACTAGCAAGGTGCAGCTTCAAAAAGCTGTGTCTTCACTGTAATCTTAATTACAAGAATAGGTACAAACTGCTGAATTCAGTGGTTGTGTTCCTATGTTTCCAAGCTCTTTCTGGAAGAAGGATTATTCCAGTAAGAATTCCATCTGTTAACAAGGTTAAGCTCATGTTCCTCTGAGATTTTGCTAGGTCTGCTCTCAAGTCTGGTAACAAACTCCCTTCTGAATCTTAAAGTCACTTCTCTTTCTGTTCAGGTGTTTGTCCACCTCCTTCAGCAGATGAAGCATTTGAAAATCAGGTGGAGAGTCTCAAAACGTTGCTCAAAACTCGCACAGAACTGTATGAAGCTGAGGAAAGAGCATTAAGGGTTATGCTGGAGGGAGAACAGGAGGAGGAAAGGAAGAGGGAAATGGAAAAGAAACAGAAGAAGGAAAGGGAAAAACTACTACAGCAGAAACTGGAAATGAATTCCAAGCTGTTTGGGGATCCAGGTAAATTCCGCATGCTGTCCTTAACAGTGTTTTTGCACACCACATCCCCATCTCACAGACACTGGATTTGAAATTCAGGCACAGATCTAGTTCAGAAAGGAATCATCCACTGGAGTAATTTATGGTCTGAGAACAGCGGATAAACATAGTGCTGTTAACACCTGTGGTGTAAGAGGAGCTGTTGAGCTCTTCGACATGGACTGCAGCACATCTCAAGCTGGTTTCATAATGTTTTGCAAGAAGAGGTTATAGATTAAACCAAAGTGAGAATAAACAGAATAGATTGAAGACTTCCAGAACCCAGTAGATGCTTTAGTGTGGTGCTTTGGTAAGTGTGACTCAGGTAATCTGTTAAAGATTCGATGTCCATATGTTCCCCATTTTTAGAGAATGGAGTCCGGAAAAGTGTTGCTGTTCTTGGCTTTCCTCTAGACAGCTGTGGTGCGGACCAGGAGATGTGTAACACGTAAACAGTCCTTCATATATTACCTAAGGACCTAATTTCACGTTACAGCTGGGCAGTAGCAAATGATTTGGCAAATTTGGGCCTTCTGAGGCTCACTAGAATGGAAGGTCTTTCTGGATTGTGAAACAGTTTCTGTGTCCGTGTTTTCACAGCTGAATTCCCTCTCGCCCATCTACTGCAGCCTTTCAGAGACTACTACTTACAGGCTGAACATTCTGTAGCAGCTCTAATCCAGATCAGGTAAAACCAAAGAAAGTATTTTATCATCAGAGATGACAAACACTGTTTTTTGCAATTGTAAATTCAGTGCCCCTTTTGGTTTGTCAGCTTCCAAATATGGTTACGCGATGGATTGTTCTGGTTTTTTCAAGTTTCTTGCTTGAGTCATAGCCAACAGATGCCCGTGTGAGGCACAGTGCACTTCCATGCATATCCATTCCATTTAACACTAGAACATTGAATTTTCACATTTGTCTTTCGAAAAACAAGTTTAAGAGTACAATTATAATTTACATTTAATGTAATAATTATATTTAATGTAATAATTACATTAAATTTAATAATTACAATTATAGTGGGATTTTTATCGATCAGTAACATCTATGTGGGTATATAATAATAATAAATCTTACCACCAAATTAATCCCAGCTCTCCTCTCCAACAATGTTCTTTTTGTTAAAGGCATGAGTGGGATCAGTACTTGGTGCCAGCTGACCACCCCGAAGGAAGCTGCATCCCTCCAGGATGGGTTCTCCCAAGTCTCCCCACCAATGACATTTGGGCCACTGCTGTCAGATAATTTAGCAGTAACTTATTTCAACGTTGGAGGATTGCTTCATTATAATTACATCTGTAAATATGAGAGGGTCCAAAGAGGAAGTCTCATCCTCTCTTTCGGCAGCCAGGTACTGGAATGTCTTTACTGGAACATCTTGGAAAAAAGTTTAAGAATTGTTTTTGCTGATTGACTGTGCAGGGAGATAGCTGAGCAAGCCCAGAGCTGCCAGGCCTCTTGTGGTGTGGAATTACAATCCTGCTGCGAGTTCTTGTTAAATCTCAATCTTAATAAAGGAACATTGCTGATGGTGGTATTTGTGCCAGTATTAACATCCTATTTTTAGTGGCTTTTATCTTTATAAAGGATGATGAAAACTTCAGAAATGAAGAAACTGTAAAAAAAAGAAGAAATCATTAGTAAACATGTTTTTCTTCTTATATGAAGCATGTCAAGCATCACTGTCAAAATAGTTCCTGTATTTTGGGGTGCACGGACAAACCTATTCCAAGTTTAAATGAATTCTGAAGTACAAACAAGACAGGGTTTTTCAAGGTCGATTACAGCAGCTGTTGACATTTTACTTTTGTGGACTAAAACTGATACCAAAACATGGAAAATATTCCCAGTTGTGGTGAAGTTGGTCAGACAGCCATGTGAATAAATACAAATTTGATGAATAAGTCGGCTGGAAAAAAACCTAATAAAATCTGAAGTCTAACCTACTGTAAGTGTTTTGCCTATATAGATATTTTTGTATAGGGACACATCATGTCTATAATATTTGATTAAAAACCACAGCTTTACTTTGTAAGTTGGGTTTTTTTGTACAAAACAAATAGAGAAAAATGTCTTTTTGGTTTTTTGTTTAAAGCATTTTCACACTAGGGGAGAGATTTGTTTGAGTACTTTGCATCAAATACGACTCCAACGAGGAGAGAATTGTTGGGAAAAGGTTTGTGTGAAGGAACTTCTCCCTCCTGCAAGGTGACAGAGGTGACATCTGATGTCAAAGCTTTCCATGTTTGGACAGTTTGCTTGTAACTGTGACGGGCCATATGGATTTGGAGCTTTGCTGTTCTACGCAGATTGCTGTGGCACCTTTCCAGAGCTGCAGTCCTTATTCTCACTTAGCCCCAATGTGTGGGAATCGAGTTAATCTCTGCAGTGCCTCTTGGCGTCACAACAGTGCGTAATTCATGCGTGTCGTTGCCTAAATTCAATACTTGGGCCTTAGGTATAACGTTAGTAGTGTCCTGGCTGAACCTTTGCACTGGTTTCTGTCAGTAAGAGACATGAACTAGTAGTCTCTGATAGAACATGAGTGCAGAAGTTTGCAGTTCTTGCTCACCTGTAGCACCCCAAAATACAGATTGCCATGAAGTCCTGTGCAGCTGGCGTTCTGATTTGCTCTTCCCTGCATCCTCCCATCCCTAATGTCACTTCCAGCATCTCATTTCTCCAGACCCGAGGCTGAGTCAGATCCTGGGGAGTCTTCCTTGATGAAAACGCACAAGATCAAATATAAAAATAAAAACAACTGCATAAAACCAATACAAACCCAACACTTTCCATTCAGGCAGCTTAGTGACCAGAGGATGCTCTGCTTAAACAATTAGGCTCCTTATCCCATCAGCATGTCTGATGGAACAGGCCAACCGCTTAAGCTACGATTATCTTAAAGCTGTCCCAGTCAGCTGCTTGTCTGACACTGCAGGAATTTAAAGAGCTGAGCAGTAGATAAGGAGGCAGCAAAGCAGCAGCCCTGTTCTCCCTGCCCTGCCAGGAGAGCTCCATGAGTTCGTCTGACGGTAAGGACAGCTTCATATTGCTAATAAACACAGGGCTTGACAATGCCAGGGCAGGATCTACCTTTAGGTATGTTCTGTGGTTTGTTCTGTGTATTTGCTCCTGTCTAACGACATCTGCATTAAAATGTTTAATAGCTTTAGTGAGGAAGTTGTTGAAGCCACAGATAGGGAGGAAGGTTTAAAGTCTCAACTCATAAAATACATGGACACAGGGTATTAATTTAAAAAGTGTGTATTCAGACTTGATTCCCATTTTTCTGAGTATAATATTTCCCAATGTTTTTAAGTTTTAAAAACTTAGCGTAGCCCAGAAGAAGAGAGGGATTGGCTGTAAGTTTCCAAGACTCATTTGTATCCTGTTCCTCCCCTGGTGCTGGTGCAGTTCAGGTTTCTCCTGCTGTTTAGGCACATCCTCTTCCTCATGTGAACTGGTTCGTGCACTGGCCGGTGTCTGTGATGTGAAAGTGGGCAGGGCTGGTGTGGAGAACATGAAGTCAGAGCTCTTGTAGGAGTTCCCTTCTGGTGGGAGTTGGTGTTTATGACTGACCATCTTTTATCCTTTTTTAGCAGCATTTTTGTTGTCATTGCTCCTGCCCCAAAGTACTTCTTGTTTACTAAACTGGTTTTGGGAATTAACACTTGTGGGAGCCTCTCTTAGAGCACAGTATTCATGCAGTGAAATACAGTGAGGTACAGTACTATCATCTCTTCATATTTTCTTCATTGTGGCTTCAGACACACTCACTATCCATCCCCATCCCTTGAAGTATAATTTGAACCTGACTGGAGCCGTTCTGGGTGACAGATGCTGACACTCCTTTCCACAGCACCCTGGGATTTTGGGAAGAGCCACTTTACAGCCCAAGCTGCAGGGAAGGTCTGTCCCCCTTGCACGCAGGAGCTGCTCGAGGAGTAGCAGAAAGCTGAGGGAACATGGCTTTGCTTACAGATGTTTTCAGGCATCACCTTTGTCAGTGCTGACGTGGATTGTCCCTTAGGCTGAGCCCTCTTAAGCTGAGCAGATGGCCTGGCTCCATGTGGGATCCCAACACGTTGCCTGGGTTGCTGTTGGTGGCAGGACATGTGCAGGAGCACAAAGCTCGTTAGGGGCTCTGCTTGTGCAGAGGTATTAAAGGCTCCTGGCGTAAGCAGGCAAAGTGACATCCCTGTTGTCATTCTGGTACCACCAGCTGAGTTACACCGAGCCATTGTACCTCTTGATTGTGTGTGTCACTTTCTCTGGCCTGGAAGCTCCTTGTCAGTCCTTTGCCAACACAGGAAACTACCCTGAACCCCATCTCCCATTATAGACTCTTATTTTTGCATTAAACAGGCAGTTTTATCATCTTTGTGTATATTCTTCTGCATAGTTCCTTTTAGTGGAATGTTTATCCTTGTTGTCATAGAAGCTGTTTGTTTTTAAAGGAAAAAATAATTGGGAAAAGCTCTTAGGGATGTCACATACATCTTTACTCTGTGACTTGAGGATGAGTGCTGAGGACTTAGGGATGAGCAGGCACATGCTGCCAGTACCGGAACTCAGTGGAAGACTGGCTACCAGCTCCTAACAGTTTATAATCTATAAAAGAAATTATTTTACACACTGCCTCACTGGGAAGCTGAAAGCTCAAGGCTTCATGCAGCAAGAAATGGCTTTTTACTAAATTGAGACATTTATAGAGACCTGATGGCAACACTATTGCAGTAATATTTTCCCTGACACCATTCCCAATTCACCAGCAATTTTTCTCTCCCCTGCAATTCCTGATCTAAAACCATCACCACACTTAAAATGAATGCACGGTTCCTAAAAGCTAGTCTTGAAAATGAGTTGTTTGACATCCTCCTAATTCCCAAGCTTGCCTGATGCCCCAGCCTCCTTGCCTGGCTCCCAGTAAGCTGCTGCAGTGCTGGAAGGGATGCCCTCACCCCAGCTTCCTCAGGACGCTCTGTGTGATGGCTTAGCAGCACGAGGCTGTGTGCATGAGCTCTGTCACCACAGGCTGCACAGACAGGGGAGACCTGCAAGGTGTCCTCCTTGGCTGTGCTTTCTCCCTCTGTAACTGGAAAAAGTGCTCAGTCCATCCCCAGCTTGGGGAAGGGAGCGTGCAATGGCAGCAGAGGGAGAGGGAGAGACAGGAGGCTTGGGAAGCAGCAGGGCAAGCATGAAGGAGAAAAATGCTCAGGATCTCTGCCAAAGGAAGCCATAAGCTTGGTCAGGTCCTGCTGGCTCAAGCAGAGAATAGCAAAGGTTAGTTCAGACAAAGCTTCCTGTTGTCAGTAATTAAGATTTTGCCAATCTGTTTTTACCCAGCTGGCACTTGAAACAGCTCAGCTTTCTCTCCTTCCACCCAACTTAAAAGATGCTGGTCCTCCCTTTTACAGTTTCCGTTTCCCTTCCTCCAGCAGCAAGAAATCAGGCAGCAGCAATGAACTACCTGGATGAAATTCCCTTCCGGACAGCTATGAGCCTCAATGGGGACTCAGAGGGAGAAATTACTTTAATCACTGCCCCGGACATTGAGCTCCCTGACTGCACTGACATCCTCATGAGCACCATGGTGAGTCCACACCCAGGTCACTGCTAGGGGATGCTCAAAGGGATGTCAGCAGTGTTCTCTTATGAAAGAAGGGAAGGGAAACCTCCTAACTGATCTCCTCTTCACTGGCTGCTTTGCAGCAGTATCAGGAGGAGGTGAGGATGATTTGTGGTGTGTGGCAGTGACGATGGGGTTGGTTTGGGGTTGCTTTTTAAAAATCCTTTCCAAGCAGGAGGGTTAGGTCTTTCTGAGATAGGAGGACAAACTTCAGGCTCTGCTCTGGGGTTGTTTTCTACTATGGAGTTATCACTGTCTAATTTATTAATAACATTTATTAAATATTTACCAATAAATCTACCAGCTATAAGCAGGCAACACGACCTGTGCTGGCAGCATATAGATAGTGTATATATATACACACACAAAATTACTCCATGTTTCTCCCTATTTGGGGATGATTTGATGCTCCCCTCCGAGGCCAAGCCATTGTGCTGCTGGTCCAGGCTGATCCTTATGAGGGACGTGGGGGTGGTTTCCTCAGGGAGGCTGATTTGGGTCCACAGCTGACCCAAGTGGCAGGAGCAGTAAAAACAGCATTCCTGGGCTGTGAATGTACTTGCCTGCCTGTCAGGAGGAGACCTTGTTTGGAGAGCTCTGGTACGGGCAAGGCTTGTTTGTTCCAGGAAAACCCTCCGATTTCAGTCACAAACACACTTATATTTTAAGCTGAACTATGTGGAAATGACAACTCTGTTTGGGGACCAGCCGAGCCCCTGGCGCCACTAGAGAATCCCATGGCTGGTTCTGCTTCTGCCCGAGGTGGCATCTCCCCTCTTGGTGGCTTCTGAGCCCCTGTGCCTGAAGTGGCTCTGCCAAGTGCTGCTAATGAGAGTCACAAAAAACTCTGCCACCATCCTGGGGCAGCCTGTGGCTGGATGTGGTGCTTCTCTGCAGCTGCCTAAAATTGGGATGTCAGCACACTCCTGCCTTCCACAGTCGAAGTGACACAAACACCTCCAAGCATAAAACACTTTTTGAAAGAATGGTAGGTGCAACTCACAATAGTAATGACTTCATAGACTGTTTTCAAGTATAAATTTGGGGATTCCCTACAGAGATGAGGCTGGCACTGCCCAATCCTACAGCCAGCCCTAATGATCAGGGAAATAGGAGCTGATATGGGAAGACTGCAGCCCTTAAGATGCCTCGAGGAGCGCATGGTTTGCTCCATGCCACGTGGTGTGGTTTGACGTGTCCTCACCAGCTGCCTCTCGCTCTTCCGCAGCACGACTTTTCGCTGGAGAGGAAAGTGCTGTACTGGGTGGAGGTGGCCTCTCAGCAGCAAACCTTCCGCCATCGAGTCACCTCCGAAGTCGTCCCCACGGCTCCTCCGTGCTGGCTGCTCTTGGTGGACCCGGCCGACAGCTACGGGGGACGGGGTCGGGACGGGGCGGTGCGGCGCTCCATCAGCCTGAGCGCTGCCGACAGCTCCTACGGGCACGCCAAGGGCAGGGCGGCCCTGTCCGACACCGAGAGTGACACCTGGCACTCAGAGGAGGGCGAGTACTCAGATGATGAGTACTCCTCAACCTCTTGGGAAGAGAATGACATGGATGAAACGCTCCTCTCCAGGAGGAGAAGCTCTGGGAGAAGCGTGTCTTCACGCCCCGGCTTTTACCAGACCCGACCGAAGACATCGCCTGGCTTGCTGGAGCCCTCACCAGAGAACAATGTCCACGGCCCGGCCAGCCCAGACCCCAGCAAGCAGAGAAGATCCATGGTGATATTTAACAACATGAAGAATGAGCTGGAAGCCGCCAGGAGGAAGCTGGCTGCTTTGGTGCATCCTTTGAACAGAGCTGCCACAGGGAGCAAGGGGATCCTGGTGCCGCGGCTGCTCCCGCAGTGTCCCGGCACCAACCGCAGCGTCAAGTACGGGCCAGATCCGGACATGTCCCAGCAGGGGAGCGTTGTGCCAACCCCTCCGGCCACAGCCGTGCCGATCCCTCCCATCAAACAGCACAAGCCCACGGTACCGGTGAGCAGCTTCCTTTGCTGGCCCTTTGTTCATTGCTGAGAGAGAAGGGAGGTGGAGGGCATCAAATTGGTCTCATTTGGTGGGGGCTCGCCAGCAAAAAGAAACAGAAATGGGGCTTTGCAAACACTGGACCCATGAGGAATTGCTGAAGTTTTCACAAGAAATAAAGAAAGGGTTTGATTTTTTCAGAGGTTGAAAGAAGCTTTCTGGGTACACATTTACTTGCTGTGTCCAAAACATCCATGTCTCCCCCATGTCTGATTTTTAATTGAAACACTAAAAAAGAGTGAAATATGGGGGTTTTGTCTTCTTTTTGCTACATTATCCCCTTCTAACAGATATAGGCAGGGTTTATAGGGAAATGTCCCCTTACAGAAATTATGTCTTTTCTATAAAACTTGGGACTTCATAGTCCTACTAGAAATACGGATCATTTTGTGATAGTGACAGTGATGTGAAAGGATGGAGTAAATAATACTCTGTCCCCTTAAATCTGAATTGCACTCTGCTTTTAAGAAATTGCATCTAATCCAGCTGCTTGAGAGAGATTTAGGAGATGAATTACTGAAAACCTGCAATAAAACCATCAGACACCTGAATGACCAGGTTATTTACATGCAGTTGCATTTGACATGGAGTAATTAAGGAAAGATTAAATGCCTGTGTGTATTTGTACAACACTCACCCTGAGCACTCTTCTCTGACCTGTATCTATAGCAGAGCCTGGATTTAATTAAGTCCAGTCTCATTTGATACGCATTTGATGTTCCTTGTATGGGAATTTTCCTCTTCTGGAGAGAGCAAGGTAACCACCAGCATTCAGAAGCGTTGCCTCAACCTGGGTTGTTTCACCTCATTCCATGACCCGGAGCAATAAGACCATCTGTTTTTTTCCCTGCAGTCCCTCAGCCCCTACACTTGCCTCCCCCCTGCCTCCACGCCTGGACGACCTCTCAGCTGCCACAGATCCCAGCCGGATTCCTCGGCTGACCTGCTCTCTGCGCTGAGCCAAGAGGAGCGAGACCTCATTGAGCCTGTCATAGCCCTGGGCTACCCCACCCACAAAGCCATCCTCACCCTCCAGAAGACCGGAAGGCAAAGCTTAAGTCAGGTTGGTGGAGCTGGCACAGCACTGTGAGAAACTTTTGGTAAAGGAAAACTTGATTTTCATGGAGAAAGGGATGGCTGTCTTCTTTGGAGTGGATTTTGATGGCCTTGGCCACAGCTGACAAGGTTTTCCGTGNGGTGGATTTTGATGGCCTTGGCTTTCCACTTTGGTGTCAGACCACAGCTGACAAGGTTTTCCGTGAGATTACACTTTTGCTGTAATAAAATAGCAATGAGTCGCCCTCAGCTTTTCAGCACATAATCACGGCTGGTTTTGTTATCTGTTCAATCTGTTGTGTGAAGCATCATGTCCTTTTGAGGTACAAATTTTGCCCCCATATATGGAAACTTTTTGCACATCATTTTTCCCAGCTGTTGGATTCATGTGATTATTGCCATAGCTCATCCTGTCAGAGTGGGACTGTAGGAATACCTTGGAGATTTGGTTGGTCTCTCTCCAAAACACAACTTCTCTGTGTTGGAGCAAGCAGGGAATCCTTGCAAGCATTGCAGCGGGGTCCCAGAGCTCTTTTCCTGAGGAACCCTCTATAATAACCTGGAATTAATTGAAAATACTTAACATGCAGCCTCTTCCTACCCCTGGTATTGCTCAACTTCCTTGTAGTGTCAAGTGAAACTGGAAGAGCACATCCTGGTAGAGAAGCCAAGGCCTTCTGTAGCCTTCCTTAGAAGCAATGCTTTCCTAATTTTGGTGGAAGAACTTCTCTGAAAGGCTCAAGCAGGATTAGTTGCCCCAGCATGCCAGAGGTTCATCATGTAGGATGTCATGGCCAAAAAGGCACCACTGCATTTTGATCAATGATCATTGATTAATTCAAAATGCATTGTTGATCCATGGAGCCCTCAATGTACATGTGAGCTGAGACATGACAAAGGCTGCAGCTGGTCAGTGTTAAAAAAACCCTTTTGGTTTAGTCTTGAGGCGATATATATATAAAATATATTTTTAGTGATAAAAAACATTGAGTTGACAAAGGCACCAATTTCATGCTGGGCTTGACGAGGCTGCCAGGACTGCCTGTGTTATGCTGTGGGTGAGTGGTGTTCTGCCACAAGAGGGGAAGATAACACAGCAGTGATCTGGGGTTGTCATTAGCCTGGTAGCGAGGGAAATAACACGAGGTGAGGAATGCCGATGACCAGTGACTGTCTCCTTTCTGAGTTACTGGGCTCCTTAAGGCTGACATTTCTGAAAATCCCTACTTGACTGTTCAGCCAAAATAGATCAACTCAATGTTTGAGAGACCTTTTTGTCTTTTTCGTATGTTTTATGGCCTTTCACTGTGTCCTTCTCCCTGTCTATGGCAGTGCTGGGGAGGGTGGAGGTCTGTTCACTGGTGGATCTGGGGAGAGATTACTTAGTATCTCCTTGGATGAAGAAGCTTTGGAGAGACCTGTGGGATGTTTTTATTCCCCCTCCTATTGTATAGCTCATTTATTATTGCCTGTCCCATATGTTTTCGGACAGTGAGTGATTCTCGCAGTATTTAAAAGATGCTGCTGGGAATTGTGCTGTCAGCACTCCAAGAACAACGAGGAAAGCCAAAAATAACTGTTTACTTTCAGTAATGACAGCACACAGGTCTCCCCTGGGGTGGGTTTTGCACTCGGACCCTGGAGCAAACTTGTGGGTGCCTGAACCCCGGCGCATCAAAGGGATGCGGGGTCAGCTGCGCAAAGTCATCCCACCAGGACAGGGTCTGCCTCACCCTGCAGCCTCGAGGGCATCACTCTGTATCTCAGATCTTCACATGCTTGGTTTGCTCCTTGTCCTCCCTCCACCTTGTTCCCATTCCCACCCTGGGAGGGTGAAGGGGGACCAAGATGTTGTCTCCCACTGGGAATCCTGCAGATAGACAGACCACCCTGGCTGAGCATTAGGTAGGAACTGGCAAGACGGTGGTGGCTCATGTCCCCCCCATGGTGTGTCCTTGGGAGATGGCAAGGGGGCTCCTGACTGGCCTCGCTCCCCGTGCCTGCAAGGCTGGATTAACCTGACTGTCTTCCTCTGCAGTTCCTGAGCTACCTGGGTGCCTGTGACCGGCTGCTGAAGCAGGGCTATGAGGAAGGGCAGGTGGAGGAAGCCATGGAAATGTTCCAGTACTCTGAGAAAAAGGTCAGAATGGGATGGCACAGCCTAGCCCTTTGTGCTGTGTCCTCCAGGCTCTTTTTCAGTGGGCTGCATGCTTCCCTCTGCCTCCACAGGCCCTCCTGCAGCCTCATGGAGGGTCGAATGTCTAGGGGAGTGTCACCATAAGGACCCCTGGGGGAGGACACCTGCTCCTTTACTGTTCTCCTCCCTTTTTCTCACTCTGTTGTGCAGCACGATGCTCACTCTGCCCCTACACAGGGAATCCCCTGTCCCGAGCCCACCAGCACTCACGCTCTCTTCTGCCCTGCCAGCTCTCCCTTCTACCCCCAGAGAGGAGAACCATGGAGAACTGGGCATTTGTCTCCATCATCAGTCTCCCTGTGGGAGTAATGAAGAGCCTGGGGAGGTAGAACTGCATGAAATCCAGGCTGGCAGCATTTGCCGGGATGCCGATGCCTGTAGGATTGCCGTGTCACCGCTCCTTAGGGCAGTGGCAGTGGGAGGGCGCCCGGGTCTCAGTGTCAGGGAAGGGTTTATTTATTAAGGATACGGCTCTGGGTGATGTTTTGGTGCTGGGGCCCAGCCTGAGCAAGGGTGGAGAGCAGGACAAATGAATTCCAGCTGTGCTCACTGCCATTCCCTGCTCTCTTCATAATGCAGGCAAACACTGCATGGAATTGATATAAATGTTATAAGGAATAGTGAAGCTAGAGGCTGACTTTATTAAATATTTCTTATTTAAGAAGTTTTAATGCTACCAGGGAAATGTGTGCCCTCGATCTGCTGTCATGGTGATACAACCCAGCCAGATCTTCTGGCTGCAGCCTTGTCCCACAGCACTGCTTCTGCTGCAACCCCATGGTACATCCATCCATGATAACATCATTCCTCTCTCCTCCTTCCTCCTCCAGGCAGCTGAATTCTTGCATCTGTTGGCTCAGTTTAATGACATGGGCTTCCAGCAAAATGAAATCAAAGAAGTTCTTTTGCTTTGTGGGAATCAGAGGGAGAGGGCGCTGGAAGAGCTCGTAATGAAAACCCACTGAGCAGCATCCTGGAGCAGTCACAGCTTCCCCTCTCCACACCAGACCAGAAGGACTCGGGTGATTCTGCTGCTCCATCCCCACCCCTGGAAGCACCAGACACAGACCTTCACAGCTCTGCCTTGGTGTCTCATTTTATGGACATCCATCATAAGAGTGTTTGTCATTCAGGCACCGACTGCATAGCAGGAATGTTTATCTCCTCACCCACACATCCCCACCCTTGATCATCTCAGCTGTTCAGATTAGATGAAAGAAGATCCAAACCGCCTTCGGCTTAGATTTTTGCAAAACCCAAACCAAACCAGAGTGTTTTCCCTCCACCTGGAGTGATGGGTCATGTTTTCAGCTAAAATCAAATGGGGATTCTTAAGAGATTATATAAATCAACAGAAGAAAATTGTTTTCCTAAAATCTGAAGGCTGCTGCAGGAACATGTGTTGGTCCTGGCTTGGGAAGAGTCTCAGCTGACTTAGTCATGGTTGAATATTGTAATTGAAATCCACTTTGATCGCATTAGCTTCTCCTTTTAAACCAGAAATGTGAGAAAAAGACACACTTCCATGTGGGTAAAGAAAGAAAACAAGCTGCCCTTGCTCTGAAATACATGAGGTTTATCCAGTGCATTGAAAAATGGTGGAGGCAAAGGTTTGTCCTGAGGCAACTTCATGAAATGAGAACAGAGAGAGGTGGAACTGCTCACTGCCCTCATGTTCTGCCCAAATCAGGAAAATTCAGGGGATGCTTCCCTAAACTGTGAAGACAGTGGCTCCAAATGAAGTTAAGCATGAATGTCAGCATCAGGAACATGCGGATGTCCAAGGGAATTTCTGTATGTAACTGAAGGACAGAGGATGGGAGATTCGGGTCACTGTACAGGATATGTGTCTTGGCTTGGCAATGGAACAGTGTTTTCACATAAAGCATGTTATTTTCCTGTGAATTAGATACAGATGTAATTTCTTTGAGTAAAGATGCTTGGGGGGGGGCGGTTCTTCTGCAACATATTTGTCTTTTTCTGTCAGAATGCCAACTGGCACAACCCAGCAGAGAAAATCCTTAGTTGTATTAGTACCATTTTTCCATTGTATCCTTCCAAACAATCTCCCAGCGCAATGTACTGTCATCAAGGTAAAACACTATGTCCCTTCTCCCTGGATCTCCAGGTGGGTGCCAGACAACAACAGGAAGGTACAGCTCTCCATGGCTGCCTTCATTCTTGCCTGGATGCAACAAGAAAACTTGGCATCCATGTTTTGGGGGAGTTGACCCATCCGTCCCCAAGGATGCTTTATTCCCGCTCTTCTTTAATGGCATTGAAACAGAAAATGAAGCACCTTGTATGTCCTAGGGAGATATTCCTGGGGAGCTCACAGGCTCTTCTTGGAACTCCCAGCCCTGTTTTTCCTCCTGCTTTCCCTTGGTTATACAAGCTTTTATTTTTGATACGGGCCTTATAAGGCAAGTCCATCTACAGACAGCTTTTCCTTACATTCCCCCTTGCCAAGATGATGTCACCTTAAAAACGAGACTTGCAAAAGGTTAAACTGTGATTAGGCAGATTGCTTCGCCTCGAACTGTGATCTTTGGCGGAGTGAACACCGTGAGGATGGAAAGGGGAAGATAAGGGCGCTGTGCTGGTGCCAGCGTTGCTGAATTCTGGTGGAGCAAAGCACATTGGCAGCATTGTGCCAACTCACTGTGCAAAGGCTGAGCAGCTTCTCACTCTCCTTAGTTGTTTGCTTGGTCCTGGATCATCATTTCTTGCAGAGGTAAGAAATGTATTTTTTTCCTCCCTTTGCACCTAAAATTATCTTGTGTTACTTTCTGGATCACAGTCTGGATTGATGGACGCAACAAATGGCTCTTGGGAGCATCCGTGCCGTACTCAGCCGCCTGCCAAGACTCACACTTTCCCTCAAATGCTACACTTAAAATCTTAAATGCTTTTGCATTTTGTTGACAAATATCTTTGTAAACCGCTGAACTGTCAAGAAGCAGCATGTGGAGGTGGGGAGGAGGTTGTATCACTTGGTGTTGGAGCTGGAGACAAGGGGTGAGCCTGCCAAGTTCTGTGGTCCAGGGTTGGCCTCAGGAGCCCAACATAAATATTTTAGTAACAGAATTATTTTAACTTTATTTTAATGGATGTTTAAGCTGTTTGTTCAACTTAAAATTGTTTAAAAGCAACACATTTCCATGTGCTGCTCTCAGGAGAAGACAACGTGAAATGTTAGTTGGCTTTGTCTGGGAAGGGGACAGTGATTTGATTTGATGGGTTCCTGTAGGAGTCTGCCTGGGGACTGCAATGCTGCTCAGCTCACAATGCCCACAGTGCAGAGCTGGGACAGGTCCAGCAGTGTCCCCTGCCTCCCCCGTGCCACCGCCAGACCTGCAGCTCCACCGGCAGCAGTCCCCTCACGGGTGACACTGGGGCAGTGGCCTGGCCCAGTGGCAGAGAGCAAATGGGGACAAGGCACATCCAGTGGTTTTCCATCTGGCTGTGGGTGCAAGCTGGGGTTTTCTGGTTTGTTTTGGTTTGCAGTTGCGTTGAGTGGGTTTATTCTCAAATGCAGGAACTGTTTTGAAAATGCTGAGAACTTGGCGAGGATCAGCAGCGGAGGTATTTGAGGCATCCCGACTGGTGTTCCCTTCCGCTCCCTTCCAGCCTGGACAGCACAGGCAGCCCAAAGCCTGCCCCATGGATGGGAAACCAGCTGAGCCGGGGTCTGGGTTCGCTGCTGCCCTGGTCCCTGTGGTCACAAAGGGGAGCTCTGTGCTCCCCAGCCATCCCCAGAGCTGGTGTTGAGGGCTGTCAACCCTCAACACCGGGTAGTGGGATCTAATGGGAACAGCTCCCCTGGTTGTGGAGCTCTGCACGCCTGGCATCGCCATGTAATGGCGCCACTCCCTCCCCCTCCTTGCCTTTTGGCACCCTCTGTACTTTCAAGTTTTGCCATGTCCTCAAAAGACCCTGACTTGGCTCAAGTGAGTCTCTGGTGAGAGCCAGCACTTGCCACCCCCTTGGGTGTGTGCTGGGGAGCTCTTCGGGGGGGCGATGGATGGTTCCCAGGTCGCAGACAACCCTTGGCACATTAAGCACCTGATGCCCAGGAGCTGCTTTCCTTCACTCCCATCTCCCCCGCTCCTCCCAGGACGCTGCTGCATCCACAGAGAATTCCCAGGGGAGTGCGGGGCTGCGTGGGAACTGCACTCCCACGTACAGCTCTGAAACTGAGCCGCAGCTGAAAAAGCATTCGGGGGCAGAAGTGAGTCCTGACATAGATCCCCATTAGGAGGTATTTTCCTTGAGAAGCACAGGGGGAAAAACCCCAAACCCAAGAGTAATGAAAAACACAGTAATGAGAAGCCTTTCTATAGCTTTCCTTTTAATTCCGGCATGTAATGAATGATTTCCCATCGAGGCAGAGAGGAGGTGGAATGCTGCACACCCTCAGAGTGCAGTCAGAATAAATAAATCCCATGTTTGCACCTCTGTGGTATCTGTCCTCTGCAGAAGCCACAATGTCCTGCACATGACTGGCTTGTGAGCTCATGGCTGACAGGACTTTGTGCCTGTCCAGGGCAGGAAGAGGCAGACAGCAGCTGCCCTTTCCCTCTGGCACGTTCTAATGTCACGTCCAAGGTCCAACATGATGCATCCCTGGTCCTGAGCACAGCTCTGTGGAGGAGGAGAGGAGCCCAGGGGAGCAGTAAGTGCAGAGCTGAGGCCATGTGCAAGGAGAGCATCCTGACATGGGATGGGGGACCAGCTACGTCGCGATGTCATGGTCACGTCTCGGCAGCCGCAGGAGGAAAGTCTGCAGGGAGCCGCTGCGTGGGAAACCTGCCCGCTCCTTCTTCTGCTTCCAGGTGTCCTCTTCCACGGAGTAGAGGAGCGTCAGCATCTTGTTGACGGTGTAGATGGTGTCACCCCTGACGACGGCGGTGAAGAGGGCTCCCTTACTGTTCATGAACTGCCCGGGAAGGGCGCTCCACTGCCGTGACGTCAGGTTGAAGCAGTCGATGACACAACGCAAGAAGTCGTCGTAGGGGCCGTTGCGCATGACGTAGAGGTTGTCACGATAGGCCACCATGCAGTGCCCGTAACTCTGGTGCCGCTTGAGCTCGGTGACGGGAAGCCACACGTCTTGCTGGGTCTCGTACTCGTAGATGACAGTGGTGTCCAGCGGCTGCCACAAGCAAACGAAGATCTGCCCCAAGGCTTGGGCACAGGGCGCTGCCGTGCTTGGCTGCGGCAGGTCAGAGACGAACGTCCAGGTGCTGGAGGCCAGGTCGTACCTCTCCACAGACTTGAGTGAGATCTTCTCGTACTCGCCGCCGATGGCGTAGAGGTAGCCCTCATGGCCCACCAGTCTGACATCATAGCGCAGCTGGTGAGGGCTGGGGAACTCGCTCCAGGTGTTGGTATTAGCATCGTAGCAGAAGCTGCTCTCCACCACCTGCTTGTTGGCCCCGTAGACACCACCCACGATGTAGATCTTATTATCCATGGTTGCCATGCCGGCTAGGAATGTGCTAGCACTCAGTGGAAGGCAGGAGAGGGTCCTCCATGTGTTGGTCTCCTCGTCCAGGTAGCAGATGGTCCTGGAGAGGTCCTCCAAGAACTCAAAGGTGGGTGTGTGGGCTCCCACTGCCACAAAGGTGCTGGGTAGGAGGGCTTCCACGTAGGCCAGCAGGTCATCGGAGAGGCAGTCCAGGTACTCCTCCAGCTCAGTGTAGCTGTCCCTGATGTAGAGTGCGGCGCAGTGGAAGAGATCCAGGAGGCCGAATATGGCAGCAGCTTGGTACAGCAGGATGCAGTTGTCAGAGTTGATGGAGTGGATCAAGTACTTGGCCAAGGGCTTCACCTGCAGGAAGGCAGCACATTCCACTGCCTGGAAGGTCTCCTCGCTGCCGAGGATGGGCCTCTCGCCCGCCAGCACCCGCAGCATGGCGAGGAACCCGGCTGCACTCAGCTCCCCCAGCCCAATCTCCTCCTGCGTGCTCTCCCTCATGCCCGAGCGGAAGAGGGCACGGAAGTACTCACTGCTCTCCACCAGCAAGGTCTTCTCCACCGAGAATGACTGCTCCTCCACCCGGATACGCACCCGCTCCGGGGGCCCTGCCTGGGAACCTTCCTCCTCCGGGGTCATCCTCACCCGGGACCTCAGCAGCTCTCAGAGGTGGGGGAGGACCCGATGCCCCTCTGTGCCGTGCCCCTGCACAGCCCCCTCCGACTTTCTCCACCCTTTGATGCCTTTGCTGCACTGCCCGGCGGCCTTGTAATATAAATACCTTGGGCTAAAGATAGCTGAGCTCGTGACTGGGGCCCTTCAAAGGCATCCACCAGGCTCAGCTGCCCACCCAAACTCAGGCAGGGTTCCAGTGTCACCAGCCAGCGCTGGGCACGGCAGAGGTGCCTGGATCATCCCATGGAGTATGCCCAGCCACTCAGGAGAAACCGAGTTTTGCTCTCTCCACTCTCAGGCATCCTCCTTGTGATGCCCTAAAGGAGCAGTCCCCAGCCTGGGGAGGGCAACACACTTGCATGGCTGGGAAGAGCATATGGCCACACTATTTCTTTTTCCCTTAAAATGTAGAGTTTACAGCCCAGGGAGGTAAACATCAGTAAATACTCGTTGCCACCCATCTCGGCCATGGGAAAGGGGCTTGGCTGTTCCTCAAGCATTTCCATGGGCAGGGAGAACCTTCCTTTGTGACCCTCCCCATGGCAGTGGCATCTGCAACATCCATCCCAGCTGCAAGGAGCCATAAGCCAGCCTGTGCTTCACCTGAGCATCTCATGGTGAGAAAAAGGAAGTGCAGCAACCTCTTCTCACCAGAAAACCTCCCCTCTGGCCTCAGGGTTTGCCCAGCTGCCCATAATACCTGCCTGTGGGAACAGATAAACCCCTGTTTACTGACACAGAGGTTGACAGTGAGGAAAAGTGTTACTTGTGGCACATGACTTGTTTGTGTGCTAATCACAGCTTCTTCTGGCTAGAAATCCCATTTCAGCTCCACTGTGGGGTGCCAAGGAAGGCTGACAACAGGGCTCACTTGGGGGGCTCCTTCCTGGATCTCTCCATCACTACCTGCGATTAGTTTGCATCTGCTGTTTTGTTTTGACGAATAATTTAACCTGAGCAGCCCATCCTGTTGAAGGTCTCTTTTTTGCTCCCTCCTTAACCCCCTCATCCCAGCAGCTGGAAACTTTCAGGGCAGTGCATGATGGCAAAGCTGTTGCCTCAGGGTCATGGCCCCACCAGGTTCCCCCAAAAATCTGAGTTTAGGGGAGAATGGGAGAGTTTTGCACTTGCACCACTGTCAGTGATCCTCGTGGATACCCAGCTTAAAATACCATGTTTAGTTCCAATTGCTTTTAAGCACCCTAGACCTGTGTCCAAAGGGGGTCTGGGGCCAGGGGTCCTCAGAGGGGCTCTGCTTCCCACAGGGGAATTATCCCTGTGATCCCCATCCTCCTCATCCCTGGGGCTTGCAGGGACTTCCACGCTCCCAGACTATTTTGGGAGGGTTTAAAAATATCCTGCCTGTATTAACGGGCAATATTCCCAAGGGCGCAGCAGCCCCGCATGGCCGCGGAGCAGCCTTCGCCCCCCAGCCTCGGCTATGGCCCCCCCGCAGTCCCTCGGGGCCGGCCCAGGGGCCGTATCCTGTGGTCCCGGGCACTGAGCCCTATCCCAAATGGCTGTGATTGCCATGACAACGCTGACTTCAGCCTCCGCCACCTACTCAGGCTCAGAGCCACTGGGTGCCGGCTGATGGATCGGTGCGGGCACTGGTGAGTACTCCCCGGGCTCCCTTTTCCTCTTGGGACCGAGTCTTTTGGGTGGCAAAAAGGGTCATTTTGTCCCTCGAAAGCCTCTGCCGGCAGCAGGAGGTGTCTGTGTTTAATTGCACCGAAGGAGCCGGGCAGGTGGTGCGCAGGGTGGCTGGACAGGCAGCTCCGGGTGCTGCTCCTGCCTGCCGGAGGTGTGATGAGTGCGCCGGCCTCAGCCAGGGCAGAGGGACCGGGCTTGGGCTTGCTGGGGACACGGCGAGGAGCTGAGGGCTCGAGAAGGTGCCGGGACATGGCGAGGTGGCCACCAAGCCGAGGCACGGCAGGTTTCGGGCCCGGGGGTCCCTGCCCGAAGCCAGGAGAGCTCTGGGTGCCGGCGTGTGCCCTGCCGGGGGACCGTCCTCGGGGTGGCCAGGCCAGCGTGTCCAGCCCCGCGGCGTGGCAGCTTTCCTTACAAGGAGTTTGGCTGCAGCCCGAGCAGCGGGAGCCGCGCTCGCCTCCGCCTGCCTCATTCATCGCAGCCCCGGCCGTGCAGGGGCCGCTGCTCCCCCGGCCCCGCGCTCACGGAGAACCCCGAGGGTTTTAAGGTGGGAGGCTGCGTTTCTCTTCTCTTTCTTCGGTGTGATGGGTGGGCAGAGGGCTGGGGGGTCCTTCTCTTTGGATGGGGTGCTGGCCGGCACTGTGGGATGAGGATGCCAGCCAGCCTCCAGGATGGAGGATGGAAGAGAGGGGATCTCCCACCCTGGTGCTGCTGAGCCCTTCTCTCCCCCGGGCTGGGGCACCCACGAGCCAGGCAGTGAGAAGGTCCCCATCCGGCATGGCAGCGGGTGCTCCATGTCCCCCCACTCTCTCCCGCAGGACCGAGGATGTCCTCGATGTTCGGCAAACCCCGAGCCAGCGGCGAGCGGCCGCCCCAGAGCCCCCTCCCCGAGTGCAACGTGGCCATCTTGGGGTGCAGAGGGGCTGGCAAGTCAGGTGAGACGGGCACCCTCAGCCACGGGCAGGGCAGGGCATCGGGGAGCTGCCGGGGTGCCGGGAGGGGACACCTGCCTCACCTGCCTCTTTCACCTCCTGCAGCTCTGACCGTGAAGTTTCTAACCAAGAGGTTCATCAGTGAATATGATCCCAACTTGGGTAAGATGCGTTCTCATCCCATGGAGCATCCTTCCCATCTCTTGTGTTTCCCATGAATGTGGCATGTAAAGGGGAAAAAAAATAACCCACCAAAATGATATAAAAATAACAAGAAGGGCTGGCTTTGACCCAAAACCATCTGTGAAAACAGAGGTGAAAGCAGCGCCCTCTCTGGGGGCACATCCCACAGAGAACGTTGGCTCCTTGCATTGCCCCCAAAAAACCAAAAGCTGAATTCTTGGGGCTCTTTGAGGAGCATCTCGTGTCTGTTGGGCAGGGGAAGGGCTGAGGGAATGATGATGGGTGCACAGCAGGCGACCCTGGGGCTGAGTTTTGCAGTGAGCAGTTTTGGGCATTTTTTTCCACTCATTTGAGTAATTAATAACTATTTTCCTAGGCATGACTCCAGGCCACGGGGAAGAACCATAAATGATTTATCAGGGACATTAGGGAGATATGGACCTTGTCCAGGAACCAACTCCAGCCCCTAATAATTCAGTGACTCTTAGAAAGAAGGATAAATCCTTTCTTTCTCAGATATTTTTGGGAATGTGGTTTCATCTTCCCACGTCAAAACCTTTCCGAAACACATCCGTTAAAAGCTGGCCCAAAGAAAGCATCTTTCTCCTGGGGGAATGGCTCAACGGCTCTCCCTGCCTGCCCTCCTTCCAAAAGAAAGGACTGCTCCTCTCGCTTGATTTATTGGGAAACAGTCCCATGTCAAGCCCCCAGCTCGCTTTATCTCACCAGGCCGTGGCTTTTAGATAACGGCCAAGCCCTGGGTGCAGCGATTGTTGTGCCAAGCTCCTTCCCCTCCCTCCTCCTGTGGGAGCCCACGCTTGCAGCATATGGGGGCAAATAAGCATTCCTAGCCAGGCTTGCCCAGCAACATCACCACCAGTCCCCCAAAATAATGTTGTCTCAGGAAGGAGTAAGGTGGGAGGCATTGGTGGAGGATGCTCCTCATCAGGGCTGAAATTTTTCCATGGTGTCCCAAGCATCCTGGGCTTTGCTTGGCTTTGAAGAAGACAGGATGTGCCAGCCCATCCTCACAAGCACCCTTCTTCTTGCAGAGGACACCTACTCCTCGGAGGAGCTGGTGGACCAGCAGCCTGTGCTGTTGAAGGTGATGGACACTGCTGACCAGGTAAGGCACTGGGGGGTGATGACCAGCTGGACCATGGCTGGACCACGACTGGATCCTCTTCCCCCCAGGATGGCCCCAGGAACTGCGAGCGCTACCTGTGCTGGGCCAGCGCCTTCCTTGTTGTCTACAGCATCGATGACAGGAAGAGCTTCGAGGGCTGCCAGCGCTACCTCGAGGTCCTCGCCGTGCACGCGCGGGGCCGCCAGCGCCGCAGCCCCGTGCTCCTGCTGGGAAACAAGCTGGACATGGAGCAGTACAGGTATCGGGCACGCGGTAAGGCTGCCTGTTCCCTGTGGGAGAGAGCTCATAGATCCCCTACCCCTCCAGCTGGGGTGCAAAACCTGAATCTGATTTCTTTATGGGTATTTCCACCCCCATTAATATTTGCAACATCCTCCCACATCTCCGAAGTTTCTGCTCTCCTGCCCGAGGGCTGATGTGTTTATTTTGAGCCTGTTGGTATTTTCAGTAGGATGTTTTCTGGCTGAGTGGTGAGGCAGCGTCACCATCCCTGGCAGGACTTGAGCCAGAGGAGCCCCTCTGGACGTGCCCTTCCTTTCCCCAGAGGCCTCTCGTTCCAGCCCCACTGCCTGGACTGGATGTGCCCAATATGTTTTTCTGGCCTTTTGTGCTGCTCTGTGGTCCCACGGGTCCCTGAGTCACGCGCATTGCTGAAACCCCTGTGCTCCCAGGATGGAGGTATCCCCCTCCCCACAGCAAGGACCTGCCCCATCTCCTCCTCCCTGCTTCCCAGTTCACCGTCATCACACCCACCCCCGGGTCCCTGGAACACATCTCTGATGAAGCTGCATGATTCCCCAGGGACACAAAGAGACCATTACTCTGGGATTTTGGGAAAGGCAAAACTCTTTTGGATTCATGTACCTGCTTGTCCCAGGGCAGGGATGGGTAGGTGCTACCTTGGTGCTCTTTGGGAAGGAGGTGTGGGATGCAGGATCTGTTGCTTGCACCCTTTTCGGGTGGCTGCCACACCCCAAGGGATCCTGCACCCATCCTCTCCCCTCTCGCCAGGCAGGTGCCCTCAGCAGAAGGGATGTCCCTCGCCAGCAGGTTTGGGTGCCTCTTCCACGAGGTGTCGGCGTGCCAGGACTTCGCGCGGGTGCAGCACGTCTTCCACGAGGCCGTGCGGGAGGTGCGGCGCCAGGCGGAGTGGAACCTGCCCGTGCGCCCGCTCTTCATCTCCGAGGAGCGGCCCTGCCCGCCCGTGGCCACACCGGTGGCCCTGCCCACCCACCACAGCTTGGCCACCTGCACCTTCAACACCCTCTCCACCGTCAACTACAAGGAGATCCCCTCGGTGGCCCAGGCCAAGCTGGTCACTGTCAAGTCCTCGCGGGCTCAGAGCAAAAGGAAGGCTCCCACGCTCACCTTGCTGAAAGGCTTCAAGATATTTTAGGACACACCCCTGTGGGCCGCAGAGAGGGAGGAGAGAGACCCTCATCCATTCCCCCAGCTCCACAGGGGCTGAGACCTTCCACGATGGACTCACAGGCACTGCAGCAGCTGCTGGCATGTGGTGGCCCCGGTCTCCATGCCGGGGCAAAGCCAGCAATGGCAACCTGGTGAGCAGAGTGCCGAAGGTCTGACAAGGGCTGTGGCATCGCTCTGCCTGCCCCTGCCCAGTGCTGCTGTGGTGTTTGCACCCTGTCCTGCCACTGGCACCGGGGCCAGCTCAGTTTTCTGTGAGGATGCAGCAGCTCCCAGAGGAGCCGGAGCTCTAGATAGCACTGGGAGGGCAAGGGCCATCCCCACAGCCCCCAGCCAGCCTGGGCACCTGGCACACAGCTACAGGAGCCCAGGAAAGGGGAATTAATCATTAATCCAGCATGGAGGCACCCATGTCATTCGTCTCACTGGTCCCCGATGGAGCAATAAGTAGGAGGAATTTTATTTTTTTTTAAATCCAGATAAAAAAGGTGCAGATAATATTTCAGCTGCTTAAAGGCCTCAGGTGGCCTGAAACTGATACCACACATCAAGCTAAGTCACACCAAAATTGCTGCTTTTTTAATCAACTTTTTACAGTATAGCATCCCTTTCCAAAGGCTTTGCAAGGAGACACTTTGCTGACGAGGACATGGTCTGAAAAGCCTTTGTTTAAAAGACTGATGTATTTCCAACAATGTCCTAAATTATTTAATGGCTTCTACGCGTGCCCAGTGAAGGACACAAAAGAAATCCTGGAGCAGACTAGGCTCTACCTGTGCCCAAGCCAGGGCCGAAGGCTGGGTGTTTGGTTTCAGGTGCTCTGTCAGGTTAAATGTTCTGCTTCTCCCTGCAGTTGCAGTTACTTTGCAGAGTAAAATATCCATGTGTATATTTGTACATATAGCCATATAAATATATATATATATGACCTTACTGACAGAGAGATTCAATATGGCATTTTGATCAACCACTTTGGAAAGTATTTTAATAAAGAAGATTCTGAAAAAACTAAAAATGCCTCAGCTTCAGTGTTGCTGTTTTCCTGATGAGAAGTGAGGGTGCTTTCCCTGGCTGACTGCAGGCCAAGCTTCCCACTTCCTTCCCTAGCTCAGCTCCCACCTGTTTGCAGCACCTGAGGGAGGAGACGAAGCTGGCACTGGAGGGAAGGCTGGAAGCAGCCGAGAGCAGTGGGGGAACACCAGCCAGGCAGGAGCTGAGCCCAGGGCCCCTCCTGAAGATGCAACTCTGCTGCTTTCTTGTTTCACTTTTCTTTCCCCAGGCTAAACTGCATTTTTAAACTTGCATGCCTATGAACGGAGACATTGTGATACCTTCCTTAAGGCCTAAATGAGCTGACTTCAGCTGCCACTATACGGCCTCCTCAGACATCTCTGTGTACAGGGATGTGACAGTCCCGTCCTTCCACTGGACTATCACGTCCCCTGGCTTCTGCTTTTGCAGCTCAGCCGGGCTGTATTCCTCTGCAGGCATCAGAGCTTGCTTGGCATCCATGTCATGCTGTGTAGTTTCCGCTCCTTCTCTGTTTACGAGGGTCTTCCTTTTCCTGCAGGGAAAGCACAACAAGAACACACGGAGTGAAACAGCAAGCCCAGCCACGTCTGAGGGCACCTACCCTGGTGATGGTCACAGCCATCAATTTGCACCGTGTCCCTGGAATTCACCAGCTGCTGCCAGGTGAGCTGTGCCAGGTAAGTGCTCTGAAGAGTTTGAGCACACAGAGCTGAGAGATTCACACTTGGAGAGCACCCAGCTCCTGACGCCAGGAGCAGCACGCAGCCAGCCATCACTAGAGGGAGAGCGAGGCAGGCTCGTAGCATTAGCTCTTCTCTCGTCTGAAGACAGCAGCTCTGACACAGAGCTAAGTTTTCGTGCTGTAGTGAACAATGATTTACTCCTCAGCTGCGGGGTTGTGCAGCAACAGGAGAACTGTGTGGGGATGTGGATGGGGAAAGGCTGGGAGTCCTCCTCCAGAGCCCCTGTACTTAGGGGAGAGCACCTCACACCACAGTTATCATCACTTCCCTCCCAGCAGCCCTGTTGGGCTGGGCAGAGCTGTGCAGACCTTTATCCAGGGATCAGAGAAGGGGCTTGTTCCAAGTGACACAAAGAGAGCAGGCATCGGGCAAGGTTTTATAACAAAAAATGGTTCAAAGGGAGTTTGTCTTTGCCCTTGTCCCCATCACTCAGGGCTTGTCCTGCCCCGCCAAACCCCTGTGTCTGTTTGCCTGAGAGGGTTTCAGGGCACCACCACACACCAAAAGATTCTCAAATTTTCCTGTCTCACCTGTTTCGCACAATGTTAATGGTCAGAAGAACAAGACCCAAAATCAAGGTCACGAGGGAAAGCGCAAGGACAGAGTAATTCCACGTTGAGGCTGAGGGAAAGCAGAGAGGCAGCATTAGCAGGCACAGCACAGTGTAACCCACAGAGCCTGGCCAGGGGTTTCCTGAGGACAGCCAGGATGCTCTGTCCTTGATTTTCGTGGCTTTGAAGCTGACCCTCATGGCACTGACCTGCTGCTACGTCAATCTGCTCCCTCTACCCTGCCAAAATCACAAGAGACCTTTGCTCTCTTGGCAGGCTCTGCCTGGAAAGAGGCTGAACCCCACTCTTGGAGGAGACACTATCTCAGCGAAGCCTCCCGCCTGTCTTCACCCATGGCCTGCTTATTCCAGAGGCGAGACTGAGGGTTTGTGTGTCTGGGTAAATCACCTCCTCAGGTAGTGCTCTCAGACATCTCTGTTAGGCAGGAAAGTTAACAGCCAAGGACTGTGTCTCAGCCCAGGAACACCAATGGGACTTACGGTCTTCTCTGCGGAAGAACCAGAGCAGCTCCTCCAGCTGTTCCAGTTCCAAGCCCAGAGGAAGGGTCACGTTGCCTGCTGGGTGCTCGTACATGTGTGTGCTGGCCAGGGTGGTCGGGAGGTGCTTGTGCTCTGCCTCAGCTGTGGTGGAAAGAGAGAGATGCAATGGTCACTCACTGCAGCCCTTCAGACTGGAAGTGACCTTCCCCTTTGCTCACAGGGTTACCCAGCACGTCTCTCCAAGCAGGCAGAACGCCTGATCCCATGCACTGAGAAGTGGAGACTGTTTTTGGCTGCAGACCCCATTATGGTGGGGCAGCAGGGCTGCAAAGACCCCAGGATGTGGATAGGCCTTTCCACATTCCCTAGCTCCCACCATAGAGAGGCAGCTCTGTGTGCCACAATTCACCAAAGAGTTGTCTTGCCAAGACCAGTCCTGGAAATCTGACTCTGGATTGCAGTCCTCCGGCAATAACTTCCTATTTATCAGGCTGGCTTGTATACACAGCTTGACTCTAGCATTTTTTATCAGAAAAGCTTCAGTGTCTGCAAAGAAACCAGCACATAAATGTGGCCAGCCCCAGGAACAGGACATACACAGTGCAGATGGGAATGACACCCAGTTCTGGAACAGGGATGCAACTTTTCCCATGGCTCAGACAGGCTGCTGCTGGTGTATACTGAGAAAAATAGCCCCATACAAAGAAAGAAAGAAAGAAACTATTTCCAGAAAGTTAAGGTCTTTGTACATGTGACCTAATTCACCTAGACCATCCTCCTTTAAGCCAAGACTCTTACCTTGCAGCAGGAAAAATGGGATTATCCAGAAGAACTTCATATTTGTATATGCAGGTGGGATGGATCACACCTTCACCAGTGTTTCTTCAGTGTGGAGATGCCTGTGAAAGACAGAGAAACTAAGGAGTTGAGACAGAACCTGATGCCCCTCCCTACTCCACCTCCATTCAGAGAGGTGATCTCATGTACTTCAGCATTGGTTTCCTCCTGTGAACGTAAGTCTGAGCTGCCAGGACAGGGTGCAGGAATCCCTGGAGCCACCAAGGTGACAGCAGAGGGGGTCTGGTATCTGCTGCCTGGGGTTGGACCCCTTGCTGAGGTGAACCTGTACAGGTGTGAGCTCAGCTGCTGCGAGCCAGCCCCTCCCCAACTAACTACGCTTCCCTGCTGGCTCCGCTGCCATAATCCTTAAAGAATACATACTCTGCATGTGACTGCCTATTGCCAACCCATGGATGGCAGAATAAGGGTGTGGAGATGAGGAAGTGGAAGGCTGAGCTCCAAGAGGAGGCAAGGCTGGCTTGCCATTGAAGCTACGGTGTCTTCCATTCCTCAAGGAAACAGAAGGTCCTCCTTGACCTTTAGTCTACAGTCCCTCATTTGTCAATGGCATCAATCCAACTTTTATGGCTGCTTGTCCAAATTAGTTCTTCAGCCTCCTGCGAAGGGACCTGCCCTGAGCAGGGGTTCCTGGCTGTCCACTGTGAGTTGGTGAGATGTTGAGGTGGCTCTCCCCAGCATACTGCTCGCTGGCCATCACCCACTGGCAGGTCAACAACACCACAACAAATGTGCATCCGTCAGACATTCCGGCCCCACAGGCCATTAATTATTATATGGAGACTTTTATGACAGTCTGATACTCTCAACTTTTACCTGCCTTTGCTGTGTGGCCTGGTGCCGTCTGAAACTTGCTCACAAGCATGTTCCACCATGCCAGGCGTGTCAACAATGCTATTGCTGACTCCTCAGGGAAGCATTTGTCCTGTTGGTTATAGATCTAATGATTGCTACTATTTTCCCCCCCGTTCTCAATGTCTTCACAATTCAAAGTTCACATTTTATAGCTAACCAAGCATGCAGGCTTGCTCCCTGCTGCCAGAAAACCACCTGCTAGCAATTCTTTGAGGAGGAGACTGTCTAGTATGTGGTCCACTTTGTATTTCAGAAAATATGGGGAAAGCTGCTCCCTGCAGTTAGGTGTGCCAATTACCTTCCCGCCCAGGTAACCTTTAGCTTATTCACATGGATCACCCCTCACAAAGGAGGAAATAAGGTCTTGGTGCCAATGAAAATAAGTTACAAGTCATCTACACCCTAATAAGAAGTGGCACTTGAATGTGTTAAATCTTACTGTGCAAGGCTTCTGAGTAATCATTTGCTCAAACAGGAATATTTGACAAGCATGTTGCTGATTTTCCCCTAAGGTGTTTCATAAGTTGTGGGCTACCTCCTGGTGTCTATGCACAGCAGGGATGCTGGAAAGCTGCTGGAAGTACTTCACTACTTCATCAAGTAGTGACCAACTGCCAAATCTCCCCAGACATGGGAGGTCAGAACTTTGCAGGCAGAACACAGCAGCAGAATGGACATTTATTGTGCATTAACAGGCTATTTAGGTAAGAGACTTTAAGGGAACTTCTGTTATTTTATCGATCTTTTACATCTAAATCCCACTAACAAATTTAGTTTCATTGATCAAAGCTACAAAACAAAGTGTTCTCAGGTGAGTGTGTCTACTCCGGTGGAGTCTGAGCAGGATCCTGCCTAAACCACCAATTTCCCCAGTAAGGAAATAGTGACTCCCACAGCTGGGCTGGACATGCTCTGAGGAGCCTGGATCTTCCAGCCTGGAAGAGATTGTTAAAGCCATCTCCTCCAGCCTCCCACACACAGCTGCTCTGCCGTGCTGCCCACATCCCACCGTGGGCGAGCACTGCTCCACGAGACCCGCTGGCAGCACGCAGGGGATGTTCTTCCCCACTGCTCCCCTGCCTCCACATCTCAGCAGTGATTCTGGCTGCTGATGGGCAGGGATGAGCCCTTAGATCCAGGCCTCTGCAACTCCAAGTGTGCACTTTGGTCTCCTGTCCCTCTGAAGACACCCAAGATCCTTCTGAGGTTGCTTCCCAGCTTGGGTACAACACAGGAAGTGCAAATGAGAGACAGCTCATGCATTTTATGCTCGTATGGAAGGAGGCTGAAAGAACAAAGAGGCCACTACCTCTCAAGAAACATACTACCTGTGTTATTTTGAATTTATATTGACACATGAACATTTTTGTAATTTCTTTCTTTTGCAAATGGGATTTTCACATAAAAAGCTGCAAAATCTGTATGGTGCTGTGTATTTCACAAAGAGTCACTCACCAATGCTGCTTCAAATCCTCCTGTGGATCTGTGGACTTTGGCAGCATTCAGTAAAATCTCAAGAAATTACAGAAAAATGGCAAGTGACTGCTTTTTGTTCTATGTATTGATCCCAGCACTTAAATGGTAAAATCCTTTCTCATGATGGAAGCCTTTGGAGATCTGAGACCTATCACATGCAGAAGGCAGAGCTGAGGGATTGGTGCTCTGAAGGCTGGCATAATCCAGCCAGGGGGCTGTGCCATGTGGAAACATGGGAACACGCACGTCCCCAGCTGCACGTGGACTCTTTCCAGCCAGGGCACAGCACATGGTGCTGTGAAACCACCCTGTGCTTTTGATGGTGGTTTTTGTCAAGTCTGATATTCACAGTTGCTCACCAAGACACGTTGCCCTCATTCTGCAAATGAGAAGACTTTAGATACGTATTACACGGGTTTAAGTAAAGATGGGGAAAAATCTTTTGGAAAGACCATCAAGTACAGCTGCTGTTAAGATGATAATGTCCCTCTGGGCTCCGTATTCAAAACTCACTACACAACATGGGACAATGCATTTAGCACATCCCAGTCTTTCTAAATTAGTCTCTTCTTGTCATCCAGACTCTCTCTCTGGTAGTTATCTCATCTTAGCTGATTGTGTTAAAATGGGTCAGTTATTCCAAATACAGTATTAAAGTGGGATGTCCTGTCTTTGGGATTCACAAAGGATATATACACAATGTCACACCACAGACATGCAAATGGATGGTATGGTTTGTAAAGGTACATTAAGGTCTGAGTTCCATTAAGGAACACAAGAAATTGTTTAATATTTAACATATTAAGGCAAGAAGGCAGTCTGTGCTATTTTTTAACCTCTGTAAAGTGAAAAGCTAAAGAGCAAATCTAAGTTATATTACACGTTTTCCTTTGACTGCTTTTATATGCAAGAGTTATCCCAGCCTGCTTCTTACTCGCCATTCAGGCAGTCTCTCCCTAAAAAGTCTGCCTTCACTTACAATTTCCAAGGATTCAAGCTTTCTAACAGGAATGAATAAATAAATAAATAAGCCTTTCTTTACAGATAGCTATAAATTAACCCAGCAGCCAGTGCAGCAGGAATGCCCGTTAATCTCTGCTAACTCACCAGAAACATGCAGTTCCCAGCAGGGAGGAAGCTACATTTCTTCTTTAAGCCCTGTCATCCGAAGACATCTCCTCCGAGCACCGTGGTAATACAAGGTTCCCTGTGCTCCTGCTCTGGTATGCTACGAGCTGTGATTCATTCTGCTCCTGAGTCATGTGTGAAGGGCAGTTCAACAGGTGAGGTACACTCCAGCCCCTGAAAAAACACACCTCTTTAGTGGGACCATTTACAGCACGAGGTGAATGACCTTTTGCCAAAGAATGAACTGTAGCAACTTCCAGTTTATTTGCTCAAGTTATTGGCATAATCAGTATTAAAGGAGCACGCTGAGTAGAATAAAACTCAGTAATAAGTTACCCTGCAGTTAAAATAAATGATAATGTTCACTCTGCTTGGCCCAGTCCTTATTGCATACAGGAAGCATGTCCTGATAAAGCAGCTATTATCCCTTTTTTTTTTTTTTCTTTCAATGACTGGCCATTGTAAGGCTGTCAGAGCATCTTACCAGAGCAATCAACATTGCAGGCAAAGCATGAAGCACCTGTCAGAGATTTTGCCATCCCTGTTTCACAGGTTCTGGCAACACCTGGCTAAGTCAATAGTCTGCTAAGAGGCTCTGCTTTTTGTGACAGCCACACTGGGAAAGGAGGATTCTTCCTCCCTGAACTACCTGATTCATGGATGGAGCTGCACACTGCAAAGCAAGAGAGATGTGTCTCAGTGACGAGTTTGAGGCACACAGCTAGCTCTGGTTAGCTCCAGCTAAGCTGGAGATGGTGGGTGCAGTATCCTTATGCTTGTCCTGTTGGTGTTTTTCAGCTTGAAATAAAGTGTTCAAGGCCATGTTAGACAGGGCTTGGAGCAATCTGATCTAGTGGAAGGTGTCCCTGCCCATGGCAAGGGTGTTGGAACGAGATGATCTTTATGGTCCCTTCCAACCAAGGCCATTCTATGATCTTTGGCATTGAAGCTTTGTTCTGATGTGATTAATCCTTTGAATCCCATCTCACATCCAATCAGAGTTTCCCTGGGCAGTCCCTGTGAAATCTCACCCAGCAGACGTGTACCCCCCAAACAGAGATGTTTCACTGCTCAGCCTCAGCCCGGCAGCGATCGGATGGGAGCTCAGAACCGCATCCTGCAGGAAACCAGAGCTGCTCCCTGCTGCTGGAGGCACGTCCAGCCAGGACACCCCACCACACGGTAAATCGTGCTGTCTTTCCTTCTCAGTTCCAGCTGGATCTTTTAAAAAGTGCCGCCACAGGGGGGAATACAATTCTAGCATCTTTGTGAGCTTTTTGTTGCCACGAAAAAGGTACACAGGGACAGGACAGTGAAGTGGTCTCACAATCAAACCCTCTGGCCTTGGGAAAGTGCAAAGAAGACGACACCTGGCCCCTGCACAACAATCTCTGAGTAGAGGGATGGAGACACTGGCCATGGTGAAGAGGTGACTGTGATATAAGGATGGTGACTGCAAGGCCCCAGAAGGTTCCTTTTCATCCCAATTTTCTACATGGCTTGATGTATGTATCTCTTGGGTCAGAATGGAGGTATGTGGCTGAGATATGTTTAGGACTCAGCATGATGCACATGGAAATAAAACCAGTTCCCCACTGGTTAGAGTTGGCTCTTGTGCCCAGTAATCCTCTCCTTTTCCAGAGAACCACAAACGTGCTCAGGAGCGCTCCTCTCCAGAGAGGGTGTATTTGATTTTGTGTCTCCCCTGACAGCATTGGCATTGGTTAATGGGAGATATCTTTTTACTTCTTGGAGACACTTTCAGTGTCTTTGGCCAGGAAGCAAAGTGGAGATAAGATCTGATTTGTGTTCTGTTTCCTCCTCTGATTTGTCTTCACTACTCTTAGGAAGAATTTGTCTGACCTTGGTGTTTTAATTTTGCTTATCTTTTTTGATCCCTGCAGTGTCTTTGACCTGAAATGCCTGGTTACAGAGTAACTAAACATTCAGGGTTGGGTTTTTGTTGTTTTTTTTCTCTTTCCATGTACAAAAGCAGAGTTCAAATGAAGCAGGAAAGCCAGATTTTCAGATAGTTGCTTTCATTCTGAAAAAATTTATATCAAAATAAATCTCCAGTTAAAATTCACAAACACTGCGTCGAAGGCATAATAATGAATAACAGCCATAATGTGTTTGAAATGTGCTGTCGTATCAGAGCCAAGGATGAATTATGTGGGAGCAAGTGTACTGGAGCGAATTTAAGTCCACTTCAAAAACTCACTGCAAATGAAATTTTAATTACTTTGTGCATAAGTCTGGCAAAAGCTCAGCATGGAGTTACAGCATTTCCAGGAGCCTTCACCACAGCCAGAAGTGAGAATCAGTCTTGAAGGCTGAAGTCCTGGAGGAGCAGCAGGTGAAACTCTACACACGGCGTCAATGACATGTTCAGTGCCTGGATCCCATACCTGGAAATTAACACTCAGCAGCAGCTGGATTCTGGGTTCAAACTCAACAACTTCTGGGCAATCCGGACACACACGAACATCCCCGGCCTTTCTGAAGTGTTGGTGATAAACCCAGGGCTTCACCCAAGACTCAGAGAACTGGGATTTGCTGTCACCACACAGGACATCTCCTTCCAGCCTTTCTTCCAGCAATTGCCCTCACTGCCTGCTCCTGGAAACCACGAGTATTTTTCAGCATCTGAGATACTGCGAGGTCAAATTTTTCACCATCTGAGATAAGGCCTGAAATTACACTCTGTGCTGATCACTGCTGATCTGGGGCCTGACAGCCATGAGTGCCTGCAATCATTTCATTATTGTGCAATGGTGAATTGGTCCCTGTTTATGATAAGTCAGACTGTTCACCTTCCATTCTTTCCAATCCACTTTCCAACATGAACCATGCTGGGAGCTTTAATCTCTTCTCAAGCACAAGCCATTCCTTCATCATTGCTAGCCTCTTCTTTATATTTTTATTTATTTTCACTATAACCTTTCATTTACACACTGAGACGAGGTGACCAGAGTTGAAGTGTCCTGCCTGTGACTAAACCAAGGATTTTCATGGGACTCCCCAGGTAACAGAGAAATGTAAGGTTTTTTTAGCATTTGATTTTTACATACTGATTAGGAAACTACCTCAGTATTTGGTAGCATATTCTCCTTTACTCAGGGTGCAGGAATGTAAGCACCCCAGCTACGATGGCCTGAATTTTTTAATTTTACCTGTAACAGCAATTTTTCATTATTTTCTCCCTATTACCACCACTGGAGACAATGGCATCTGCAATGTCGGAGAGAAGAAAACCCTAATGATGGGCAAACAGACATGAAAAAGGGAAGGAATATACACAGCACTGCTTAGTACGGCACAAAATTTCACTTTTTTTACTGATCCTTCCCTCTTGTACCTGACATAAAATTCTGCCATCCATTTTCCAAGTAATTTACACGTTTTCACTGGCATATAGGACATTTACAGATTCTCACGCTCCATGCTACAGAAATTCCTAGTGTCAAAGATTGTAGGATAGACTGTGATTTAGATGTGCAGGGAAGTTGTGTATGTGATCTGCATTAAGAGCTACACAAATAAACCATCTTCCCATGGGGGGAAAGAATGTACTTAGCAGAATGATAAAATATTTTCATACTTATGTTATGGGAGGAGACAGTTCTTTAAGTGGTGATTCTGACCCCATAGTTTACAAGAAAACATTCTTTGAGTTACTGTCACTGTTAAAATGAAGCTGTCCGTGGAGGCAGAAACTGAAATCTGTTTTTCAAATGCTGTCAGAGCCAGATCAGTGGCTGTGGGGTCAACACCCCTTTCAGTCCCTGACATTTTTCTGCGTTATCTTCGCACTGAGGCAGCACGGACAGTTCCCGGTCGGGGTTAAGGGGCCACAGGTGACACCCCTCAGGAGCATCGACACCGTGGGGCTGGAGCTGGCAGGGCAGCACGGAGCCTCAGGGCTGCCCTGATGGCTCCCACCACCCCAAACCAAGATCACAGAATCACAGAATTGTTAGGGTTGGAAGGGACCTCTGGAGATCACCCAGTCCAACCCCCTACCAAGGCAGGGTCTCGTGGAGCAAGTGACACAGGTGAACGTGTCCAGGTGGGTTTGGAATGTCCCCATGGAAGGAGACTCCACGCCCTCTCTGGGCAGTTGGCCCAGTGCTCCGCCATCCTCAACATAAAGAAGCTCTTCCTCATGCTGAGATGGAACTTCTTGTTTTAATTTATGGACACTGCTCCTCATCCTGTTGCTGAGCACCACCAAGAAGAGCCTTGCACTGTCCTCTTAGCACCCCAGGAGACATTTGTATGCATTAATGAGATCCTCTCTCAGTCTTCTCCAGGCTAACCACAACATAAAGACATTAAGCTCCTTGAGAGCATCCAAAGGAGGCCACGAGGAGGGGAAGTTGTGGAAGGGAAGCCGTATGAATAGCAGCTGAAGGCACTTGTTTTGTCCAGCCTGGAGGAGACTGAGGCCTCATTGTGGTCTTCAGCATCCTCCCAAAGGCCAGCAGAAGGGCAGGTACCGATTTCTTCATTCTCGTGACCAGTGACAGGACGCAAGGGAACGACATCGTGCTGAGTCTGGGGGGATTTAGGCTGGATGTTAGGAAAAGGTTCTTCCCCCAGAGGGTGGTGGGGCACTGGAAGGGGCTCCCCAGGGAATGATCACCACCCCAAGGCTGCCAGAGCTAAAAAAGCATTCGGACAACGCTCTCAGGCACAGGGTGGGCATATCAGGGTGTCCTGCGCAGGGCTACAGGTTGGACTCGATGATCCTTGCGGTTCCCTACCAACCCAGGTTCGCCTATAACTCTGTGACTTTACGATCATGCCGGCGCCGCCTCAGCGCTGAGGGGCGGCCCCGCTCCGGGGCGGGTCCCGTGCGTCATCGCCGCGCGCGGGGCCCCGCCATGCGGGCCCGGGTGCTGAGAGCCTGCCGCGGGGCCCTGAGGGCGGCGGGGCCGCCGTGGCGGGTCCTGTTCTTCGGCACCGACCGCTTCGCCGTGACCGCCCTGCGAGCCCTGCGGGCCGCCGGGTACCGCCCGGGCACGGGGGAGAGGGCTCTGAGGGGAGACGGGCCCGAGAGAGGGGCAGAAGGGACACGGGGGACGGGGATGTGAGTGAGGAGCCTGAGGGGGAGACGCGCCCTGAGGGGCGCGGAGCGTGAGGGGACACGGCAGGGGCTGCAGAAAGTGAGGAAGGGCTGGGTACCGAGGATTGGGAGATGAGGGCTGGTGATGAGGCTCAGAGGTTATTGAGGGATGAGGTGGAGTCGCGCGGGAGGGTGATGCAAGGGAATTAGGGGTGAAGGCATGATTTATTAAGAGCCGCTTGCTAAAAAATGTATATTGCTTGCTGAACAGATACTGTGCTTGTCAAAGCAGGATGGGAGGATGGATAGGTAATGAATATGTATAGGCGTATTGGGAAACTTAATGCATATGTAATACTTCAAGGGATAAATACGGAGATGAGTGCCGCTGACGGCGCGCATGTCTTTGGAGGAGCGATCCCCCGTGCACCTCAGCGCTGAATAAAGCATACCTACTTTACAACTTTCGAGCTGGGGAGTCTTTCCGCGTATCAATGGGTTGGACAGAGAGGATGGCAGGGAAGGAGTGGGAAGGAGCGTGAGCATGGGACAGGGACCAGGATCACAGAGACCATGGGGATTGACACAGGGGCACAGCGAGGGCTGGAGGTGACCCAGCCCTCACCTCACTGGCACCTCACTGCCCGCACGATGCCTTCAACACCTTGTCCACCCCAGGGAGCCCAGCGAGGGCTCGCTCGTGTCCCGGCTGGAGGTGGTGACCCTGCCCTCCCGCCTGCCCGGGGGCTTGCCCGTGAGGAGCTGTGCCAGGGAGCTCCAGCTGCCCGTGCACGAGTGGCCACACACGGGACCCGCGGGGCAGTTTGATGTGGGTGTGGTGGCGTCTTTCGGACGTCTCCTAAGCGAGGACCTCATTCTGCAGTTCCCATAGTAAGTGTGTGGACAGGACATCTGTCACTGCTTCGTTAGCAAAGCTGCACTCTCGTTTGGAGGCAGCATCTGTGACTTGCAGTAGGTGAGGTCAGCTTCTCTGGGTTCTTCTGCTTAGCCTGAGCCCTATTGCTGTCATTGTGAAGTTCAGTGGTTTTTGACACATGAAGGTAAATTAATGCAAATATTTAGCAGAATATGTTTGCCTTTGTTCCTCACATCTCTCTTTCTGTGTTTGCTGAGAAACTGAAGTTTATATAGTGTGAATTTTCTTTCAAGTGCATATTTAAGCCAGTAGCACATGAGAAGGTATGAGCAGATCGTAGTTTCACTGTAATATATGTTGCACATCCATTAACATGTGTTTCAGGTACCATTCCTATTCTGACTTGTAAATATTTCATTCCAGTGGCGTGCTGAATGTCCATCCCAGCTGTCTCCCACGATGGCGCGGTCCTGCACCCATAGTCCACACGGTGCTTCACGGTGACAGCGTGACCGGGGTGACAATTATGGAAATAAGACCAAAAAGGTGGGTTTGGTGTGCTTTGCAGACAAGTCACTGTTGCTGTTGCCTCTCAGGACTTTAAATCATCACTGCTGAAGTCATCATTTAACTCATTCTACGTAACCGCAGTCTTTATTAATGTGTGTGTTTAATTTTAAAGTTTGAAACACTTAGAAATGTTCATCTGACCATAAGAGATTTGGCACAATTACAGTATTTTAATAAGTGTGTAATTTGCACTGCAGGCCTGTTCTCTAATTCTTAATATTATCACAGGGAACAGACAGAGAACAGTCACACAGCTTTATCAATAGGCTTGCTGTGATAGGACAGAAAATACCTGTTTTTCAGACTTCGGAGTTGCCTGGAACATCCCCTAAGTGGACAGAGGACAAGAAATTGCCTGTCTAGGCATGAGAGAGATTATATGTTTTAGTTTCAACAAAAACTCTGGCTTAAAAGGCTTGTGAAAATACGTTATCCTTGTTACCTTTTCTTTCTTAGATGCTTGTCTAATAATAGATGTCAGGAAAGTGTGAAACAAATTGCCTCTGAGTATTTCAGGTTGTTTCTTCTGAGATCTTGTGTTCTGAACTGTAAATTGTGTGTTCATATCAGTCTCAGCTTGCCGAGGAGAATCTTGCTGCCAAGACAGACCTGATACTTTCTTCCTTGTGTTGTCTTGTGAACCAAACATTTGATAATGTGAAATGACATCTGAAAAATAGTTTTAGAGGGCATAAAAAAGAGTAATTAGTAAGTGAGCTAATGTATTGAATGCAGACTTTTGAACTGCTAATTGAGCTTCAGCTTCTCCAGTGAGGTTGTATGTTTTCTTCCTTGCAGGTTTGATGTAGGTCCAATTATTAAGCAAGAAGAGGTTGCTGTTCCTCCCCGGTGTACGGCACAGGAGCTGGAAGGGATGTTGGCAAAGATAGGTGCAGACATGGTAAAGTCCTGCCAGCAGTGTCACTTCTGACTGGTACTTTGCTTTGAACATGTGCAAACAGAGTTCTTACTAATCTTGTTCTGAGCTGGCTTCAAGTTTAAGAGGAGAATGATGTGAAACTTGGTGTTTGTGAGCACTTTGCCTTGCCGAGAGGAGAGCTCAGTGCACTGTGATCATCCATCAGTGTCAGTCCTGTGTGTTGCTGTTCTGTTTCTATTCAGTGAAGTGCCCAAATGCTGTCTGTGGAAACAGTGCAGGTTCTTTCATTTAAATGAATATCTGCTTTTTTATTTTTATAGTCAGCTTTTTTCCTGTTCTGGGATTAATATCAGAGAAGAGATCATCCATAAAAAAATACTTGCATTTTTTAATTGTGATTCAGTGGGAAGGATGTCTTTACTGTGTTTGTGTGTCTTCTGATTATACTGAGCCAATTTTTTAAAACATCATAGGGCAGTTTCACTGTTGAAAAATGAAGTTTTGGTTTGTTTATTACTGCTTAAACTTAGCTTGACTAATACTCTGTCCAAAATTTAATTTTGCAGCTATTAGCAGTTTTGAAGAACTTGCCTGAAAGTTTAAAAAATAAAAAAGAGCAGCCAAAAGAAGGAGTAACATTTGGTAGGTACACATGGTTTTTTAATGTGACTTGTCCATTTTTTCTTTTATCAGCTGCAAAACTGAAGTTTCCTGCCATTCTGGGTTGTATTTTTTTTAGATTCATTTCTCAGTATGCTCTCTTCACTGCCTTCTCTGGCTTAAAAGAGTCATACAGGAGAAAAATGCTTCAGAATTCTTCAGACTTACTACATTAATGGTTTTTTTTCCAGTTACTTGTACAATTTCAAAATCACTGTTGATGTCACAAAATCTGTGTTTGTTATTCTTTGTGGATGTCATGCAGACAGAAGGGTTACAGCTGTGCTTGTAGATATGTTACAAGTTTGCAGTGCAATGGGTAAATAAAGAGAACAACTGAGAATAAAAAGTAATCCAAATTGAGGTGTTCACAAAATCTTTCTCCCTTTGTTGTCTGAGGTACCTTGGATGGATGGTAGACCCACTATTGGTCAGGAGAAACTGAGGTTTAAAATAGGATGAAGTAGTACAGCTGTTTGCTAGAAGATGCAAAGCAAAATAAGAAGTCTTCTAATTTCTCTTTTCTCCCTAGCTCCTAAAATCTCTGCAGCGAAGAGTTGTATAAAATGGGAAGAGCAGACAGCTGCACAAATAATTCAGCTGCATCGTGCAATAGGAAGTATGGTGAGACAGTGGATTTTTTTGACCCCTTTTCTGTCCTATAGCGTGGCTAAGTTTGGTGTAAATATTTTAACTAATCACTAAACCTCAATTTTAGTTATTTTAGCCTCTGGAAGCAAGCATGTGTTCTAAAATCCTTGTAGTTTATCATTAGAGGTGCAATTAATGTGGAGGAGAATTTTCATGGACTTGATCCCAAGTGTGAAATCAGCTCAAAAATTTTATATTGTTTCCTTAGCTCTGAGATTTTTCCTTGATGTATTTGAGAAAGTTTGGAGTGCTACAGTGACATCTCTGCATGACAGTAAACGGTGCAAACAGCCACAGTGAAGAGCTGCTGTAGCTAATTGCTTAGCTCATTTCTGCATATGCTGGTGGTTTGAGTTGAGAAAGGACAAGGAAAACTAAGTCTGATAAGGAAAATCTCCTATCTTGACATACAGCTAAATTCTCCCTTAATGTTATTATCACAGGTATTTTGTCTAAGGAAAAAATTGCCTGGAAATGTGACAATATTCTCAATTTGTCATCTGTTTCTGTTTCCAGTTTCCTTTGCAGACACTCTGGAAAGGTACTACCATTAAACTCCTGGACTTTGTGGAAGTGGATAATATTCCTGGTTTTTCTGGTATTTACTCTTAAATTATTAAATTTTTAAACCGTTTTCTTTAGGAATCTGAGTGCCATGTGGGCCAAGGGGTGTGACTGATCAGGGCTTAGGGAGTGTTCATGGATCAGATAGGGAGCAGTGCCAGAGAATGACTGTTCTGATTGCTTCTGCTCGTTTGGTTATAATAAAACACAGAATTCAATAAAATATTTTTCAGCAAAATAGTAACTCAAGATGGTTGTCATGCTTCAGAGGAACAGAAGTGGTTCAAACCTTTTCTATACTTGTTGGCATGAAAATGCAGGATGATCTTTCTCTGCTTTTAGATCAAATACTAAATGACTGTGGAGTTGTTCCTGGTTCAGTGCTGTTCCATAAAGTGTCCCAAACACTGATAGCTCGCTGCAAGGTAGGCTTTTCCTGTTTGTTTTATATTCACTGACCTAAAGATGAGGTTTTTAGTATTTGTGTGGTGCCTAACTTTTGTCTTAATTGTCCACTGTTAGTCTCTGTACTAGTTTAGATCAGCACCAGATTTTTTATTTGATACCTTAAACTTTTTAATTTCCACTAACAGGCTTTGCACACTTGCAAGCAAGAATTTGACATGTAAGCCTGATGACACTGAATAAAATGTATTCTGTAAACCAGACTATGGGAGCTGAAGATAACTTTAAACAAAAGGGAAGAAGCTTACTGCCTTTTTTTGTTTGTTTTTGTTTTTAGGAAGGCTGGGTTGGAATCAAAACAGTAGTTTTAAAGAAGAAGCTTACAGCAGTTGACTTCTACAATGGATATATGCACTCTTGGTTCCAGCAGAATCCAAGAACAGTTCATCAGGAATGCAGATTTCAAACACTCAAACTCAGCACAGCAAAAAAGACTCTGAAAGAGAGGGGAATATTAGCACAGGATATAAAGCAGTAAATGTATTTTTTAATGTCTGTATATTAATAGTAATATAAAATATTTCATAGCCCACCTATAACATTCAACTCAATTAAGGGATTTCTTCCCATAGTGTTTCATCTTATTGTCATCCACATGTTTTCATCGTGGGTTCCTGAAGATACTTCTTCTCTTTCCCCATTAAGGAAGAGAATCTCTGTGAGTGCTGTAAATATTGAATAAATCCCTGTTTCCTCTGTTGAGAAATAAATTTATTTTTATACAACATTTTCAGGGTTTCTTTGAGGACTTTTGGTATAATTTTCTTCAGGCATAAGTCTCGGACAGTTACTTTAATCTGGAAATATTAAAATCCAATGAGCTTTTCTAATGCTCACTGAGACTTACACTGTCTAGTTTGATATTCTTGTGGATCCTAAAATTCTCTTTGTATCCCTGCATTGAGGTGAATAACTTAGCTGGGAACATAAGAGAATCTTTTCCCATCCCTGATGATTTTCTTCCTTCCTCTGTCTATTTTCCTATCCTGGGATACGTCCCATTTAAAATTTGTGTGCTCGCCATCCAGAAAATTTACATTCTGCTCTTTTGCTTTCTGATGGGAGAGGTTTTTACCTGAGGAGGAGTTACTAATCTAATCCAATCTGTCTTGGGTTAATGGCATATAGAAGGAGTATTTCATGTCAAGAACCCCAAAACTTGTAATTCTTACACTTTTTTGTCTTAGAAGTAATGTAGCACTGAGTAGAACAGCAGAGCAAAGACTGGCCATATCTTAGGAGCTGTTCTAATATTTGCTAACTTTTTCCTGCTTTTTCTGAGTTCTACTGAAGTAAAAGCAAAAAAATCTAGAAAAATGTGTCATATCACAAGGATTAAAATGTTTCTGAAGAAGCATCTGTTAAAGCAGCTGCTGCAGTATTTTTCTTCTATTGCCATTGGTCCATCAATTAATTTCCTCTGACAGGTTTTCCAAAACACATGGTCCTCCAAGAAATCCAAGCCTATGAATCAGAGTCAAAAACTGGAAACAACAGCGAGGTGGAAGTCAGGCTCCTGTGGAGAATTCCTGTTGTTCCTGACCACAGACTCGGTGCAATTTGTGCTGCAGAAATTCTAAATCCTGCAAGTTTGCTTCCAAGAAAATGATGTATTTTTGTGTTCTGCTCCCTCCTACTCTTTGCAAGTGAAAGTTGTGGAGTCATTCTGATTTTACTCTGTTCAGATCAGTCTATAAAGGTTAGTTACCACCTTATGCCAATAGAAGAGTGGGTGGGTGGGTGAGTTTTTTGCATGTTTGTGGAGATAGTGGGTGGATTGAGGAGTTTTCTTGGGCTTACTTACATCTCTGTATTAAAACCCCACTACCACAATTTAGAGATAATTTTAAGTGCTAATGATAAAGAATTTTGGACTTGGGAGAAGTGTTTTGGTTAACTGAGACTCAACAATTTCATTGGGTCAGGACCCAACTTTTCAGATGTTCCAGGTCCCTAGGCACTGGAAAATGAGTTCTGGTTCATTATAACCTGAGCAAAATGAACAGCGAGGTGCGACTCCCACAGAAAGAATACAGTGTCAAAAGTTCAGGCAGAAGAGTGCAGCTTAAAAGCTTTTAGATAAACAAACTGTTAAATCAGCAGCTTCTTTCTAGCAGTGACTTGAAGAAAATTCTTTTAACTCCTTTGTGTATCTTTCATCCTCAGTTTTAGGTCGCAGTTGGTGTGAGACCTGTTGCTGGCAGTCAATAATTATCTGGTTCTCACTAAAGCATAAAGCAACAGGAAGAGTTTCCCTGTGTTTTTGGGAAGTTCGAGGTGGCATGTGCCCAGAATCCCTGTAGATGGAGCTCGCTGCATCCCTTTTGGGTGAAAACCAAGGACAGCTGGACAGAAGATGGTGAAAATCTGGTACAGAACGTCTTCAGTTAGTTGTTTAATAGTGAATAATGGCTAAAGCATATTGCAGCCAGGATCCTATGTACTTGTAACTTAATCTTTTGATCTGTGCAGAGTTTGCTTTAAGGCTTCTCTTGCTTTCTGTGTGAGAGGTTATAAAAGATTAGACAGTTCTGTGTTGTTTAACAGTTAATGTCTTAGCTCTGAATATGCACAACTTTTCTTGAGTCATTTTATGGAGCAAAAGAAAGTAAGATTAATTTATTTTTTTATGGAGAAAGTCTTTGGCATGCTGTTTTTGGCATGGTAGAGAAGTGTCAAAGGGAATTGGTGTTCCCCAGGCAGCTGTTAGCCAAAATGTCTCTTTGGAAACTTTGCTTTCACCTGGCTCTGCAGGGATTTAACTCGGTAAGTAATGAAAATCTGATTATTTTTGCAGAACAGACAAAACAAAATGGGGCATTCACTGATGAGGTGTGGAATAGCATGTCAGGGTTGACTCTGGAACACAGACACAGTGATTTGATCCCCAGTACCACTGTCGAGGTTGAGCACAGCTACCCTGGCCGTTGGAAAAGGATCTTGGCAAAATAAAGCAGCTGTCCTCCTCTCAGAGGAGAGAGGGAAAGCAACAGAGGTGTTCACAGACTCAGTGTCCACTACGGCTCAATTTAACATCACTGGGACCACATTACTGGCAGAACTGCAAAATATTTGGGCACCAGAAGGGCTCTGGTGTTGGATAGGGATGATATCATCATGGATTTCAAATAAATGTTAGTAAGGGAGTGATATTTCCTAGGATGCTGGTGACTCACAATTAGATGCATCTGTTTCATGTTCCGCAACCTTACTACTCCCCCTGCTTCCTAGGAAACCTCTTTATTCCTGTTTTCTGAATACATTACAAATAAACAAAAAGTATAAGTGACTAATCAGATGAATACTTGAGCCTTTTTATAAAGTTTCTTGCAAAATCCCCCAATAATTTACTGGTTGAGGTGAGATGAGAATATCTCTGCTTTTGTTTATCCTATCTGTTAGCATCCTGATAGCTTCTGGGAAGCAGTAGTTTCCTTTAAAAACAGGAGGGATAGGTCACTGGATTTATCTGAGGATTGGAAACTGAGTGACCTTAGTGGGAGATGCTTTGCCATTAGCCACAAACCTGCCGACGGTTAGGAGCCAGGTCTTCTTCAGCCTGTTCCTCAAGGTTGGTGGTCCAAAGGCTAAGGCCAAGGGAGGAGCTGAGTCCCAGCCTTCCTGCATTCCTCCAGCTGATGCTCTCTGATTTGTGGGAGTGTGGGTTAGGTTTCAGGCTGCAGAAAGGACACTGCCATTCACTGACTGTAAACACAAGCTGGAGGAGTCAGAACTGACATTGAACTGTAGCTTAAAATTTGTTGGAGTAGCAGATGCCAGGACCTGCTGTAGCTTTGCTCCTATATAAACTTTTCTTGATGTATTTGGGGTGGTGGCTCATCAGTAATGGTGAAGTGTTAGCACTGAGCGGTGGCTGTGTCAGGGTTGTTTTCTGTTGGTAGTGCTTAAGCACCCGTGTTTGAAACCTCTGTCTTGCTCTGTGTCCAACACTGTCTGCCAGCAGCCTCCTGGGAGAGCTCAGGGACTCGGTGAGTGCACAGATTAGTTTTTTCCTCCAAGTCAGCAGTAAGCTGCAGAGGGGGACAGTTTGGGGAAACTTGGAGAGCTTCTGGCTGTTCCAGGCTGTTGGGCCATGATCATTTCAGTGCTGTTAAACACACATTTCTCCCCAGAAGGAAGAGCCCTGTACTCTGCTGCGTTTGACTGGCGAGCCCACATGAGCCTGCTTTCATCCCTTTATCTCCTGGGTTAGTCTGTAGAAGTCATTTGTGTTACTTCACTCTCAAAGTGATGAAACTAAGTTTGGGATTTGGCTGTCTGTCTGCAGAGGAGGAGGGGGGCAGAGGGAAGAGACATTTCTCTGCGTAAGCCAAGAGCTCTGTGGGAAGGTCCAAGCTAATGCTCCCCACTGGCTGCCTTGGCTCCAGCTCCTGCCAAGCCCTTGCAGCAGACTAGACACGAAAGAAAACACACAGTCTAAATTCATTGGTATGAAGAAGATGTGCCAGAGTATTCCACAGCTTTTCCTTTTCTGCTTTTCTTTGATAACTGTCAATTTGCATTAAAAAAAGTGGATTATTAAGGGGGTTTTTTTACCTGTTAAAGCATAATTCAGCCTGCCCCGTGTGAGACCTGAGAAACTGTTCTGAAGCTTGGTAAATGCTATTGAAAGATTCCCCATGCCCTTGATGGGCTGTGAGTATGGCAGCATAGGCCTAGAACTGGCTTCATATCCATAGGCAGGGATTGGGTAGGCGAGGGAAATCCATGCTGGAGCACGTGTCTGAATTCCACTTTGCATCCAGTAGCACTGCCCACCTTTTTATGATCTCTCTTGATAGGAATTTTGGTTGTCAGAGACTTGCTGGCTTGTCTGCACCCCAAAACTTTATTGCCAGTGTTTGCCTGTAGACACAAGATATCTTCTGTGCTGTGAGGTCCTTGATTTTGTTCTAGAAAGGGTGGGGGGTTGAAAGGACGGTTTAATAGGTCACTTGGAGAGGGATCACTGACCCCTTCTGTGGCCAGCTCTATCTTCAGCTAAGAGCAGCTTCTTGCCTGCTCCTTCTCACTGCTGCTGAGTGTGGAGGGAAGCCTGTCTTCTCCTTATCTCCACCCAGCACTGCTCTACATTGCCTGGTTTCCTATCATCCTTAAAGCAGGAATTCCCAGCCTTCTTTTCCCTCTGTCTTGTACCACTCCTTAATTCATCCCTGCCCAGACCTGCTGCTCTGATTCTCCCAGCACCGCTGACTCTCCACATGTCAAGCTGGGGAGAGATTCCCTGACTGCAGCATGCCGTGGCCAAACCCTGGAGCTGCAGGAGACCCAAGACACCCACAAAACCCCTCGCCCATATCCAGGATCAGTCTCACACTGATGAAGCTGTAACCTATTTGTGAACAGAAAGGTGAAATCCTACAGGTTATTCTTTGCTCAGCTCTACATGTGGTTTATTTACTTGGGCATTTCAAACACAAAAGTGGCACACATTGTCGAAGTTACAAAATTACTTTTTTTATTAACCTTCCCTATCCTAGAGCATGGATTTTCTTGTCAAATAATGCAACAAGCAAGAGAAAACTCTAGCTGTATCCACGTGGAGCCTACAAATCCACATGGATTCTCTGTGCTATTGAGCATGTGGGTTCTTAGAAATGCAGCTGCCAGTAGTTTAGCTTGAATACAGTCATTCTAAAACAAGCTAGAAATAAATAAAATACTTACATTTCAAGTACGAAACCTTGCAGTTGAATTCAGTATGAGGAAATCAGTTTATTCCTTTTCATGTTACCAACTACTGTACAGGTACTTGGGCTGGCAAAGTCTGCAGATGCAGAACAGAAGAATGTTTTATGTACATGATTTAATTGAATCATGTGTTTAGTCTTCCCTTTAGGCTATCATGTGAAGCTGCTTAACGTCAGGCAGAAAGAAGATTTTTATGGGTGCATTTAATAAGACACAAACTCACTACCTCTGCTGGCCCCCAATTCTCGCCTTATGTCTTTCCTTTATGGTGGGGAAAAAAAAATGGCACCTTAATTATGTCTCATAAATAATGACACCTACCAGCTTTCAATTAGGTTATTTAGCGGGTTGATGTTACTTTCAAATTATATTTAATTGAGCGTGAGTGACTTTACCGATGCTCCTATACAGCTCTAGTAGGTGGGACGTTGACCTCTCATCGGCATCTTGGCTTGGTTGTTTCGGCGGCTTGCTGGCGGCCTCCGGTACGCGGGGCTCTGCCCTGGCAGAACCAGGATGGACTGCTGGCCCGAGTCCCTCGGAGGCTGCTGGCCCGAGTCCCTCGGAGACTGCTGGCCCAAGTTCCTCGGAGACTGGAAGATGCTTTGCTCTGTTGCGCTCCTCTCTGAACAGGTGAAAGTCAACCCAACACCGACATCGCTCTTCATGGTTCTGGAGGTGCCATCAGATGTGCCGTCGAAACACCTGCCCAGGGCGATTTCCTTGGCAATCCTTGGGTCTTGGTCAGTGACCGTGTAGATGCCGTAGTTGTGTCCCAGCGGGTCGAGAGGTGCCAGCATTGTGTACTCGCTGGTGTCGTTGTTGGTGGCCATGGGGAGGTGGTTCACCAGGTACTCGTGGAGCATGCTGTTGACGCTCACTCGACGGCAGTTGCCTTGTGGGACCACTTTGACGAGCGTGCGGTCCACGCGGTCCTGGTCAAAGAGCATTCCGCTGCACTTGAACTCCAGGCAGGCTGCCGACACGTCCCGCTGCTGGGGGTCACGGATGCTGCGGACATCCCTGATGCCGTAGAGCTTGCCAATGGTGCGTGGGTGTGTCCCACCCATGTTACGAGATCTTATATTCACCTCCTGGGGTCCATTTATTTTTACTTTAATGTAGCAGGCCCTAAATTCCATGGGCTTGGGCCACCATGCCAGGTAGTCATCAGTCCAGCTCATGAGGTCATCTTCACTGAAGGGAACAGTGTTATAGTCGTACCGATCTCCTTCTATCCTGTAAAACCTGAAGTGAGCAGCACTGTGTGGAGCTTCCTCGCATTCACTGAGGTTTTCATAGGCATAAATAGGGCCATTGTTCTCTTCTGGGGAATTAGGGCTTGGCTTGGCCATGTTAATACTGAATGCTGTTTTCTTGATGTTAGAGTCCTCGTGGTCTGTCCTCCTGTAGTTGAGCTTGTTGAGGTATGGCTGTGGGACCCCAATAGCAGCAGGGTTGAGTTTGGGAGCAGAGGGCACAGCTTCGAGCTCTTCACCCCCCATGCTCGCCAAGATGTAAGCTCCGTAGGCTTCGGGGTTTTGCTCATCGCAGAAGGCGGGCACACAGGCGCCATTGGGGCCAGTGACTACGCTGTCAAAACGGCCCCATGCTCTGGGGTTGGAGGAGAACCCTGGTTCTGGCTCCATGTTTATAATAGAAATCACAACCCCTTGGATCTGCTCGCTTTGCAGAAATCTCTCGCTTCTGTAGGCTCGGACTTTGACGTAGCACCGTCTGCTCTCAGGGACATCCAGGTTAAAAAGACGCCTCTCTTTGATCTCCATATTCCCAACCAAAAAAGTTCTCTCCTCCCTTTTGCGCCGTGTGCTTTTCTCGATGTTGAAGTCCCCTTCTTCCTCCCATAACCCTGTCTCTGGGTTCAAGGACCAAAGCTTCATCTCTTGCAGGTGCTCTGGCATCTTGACTTGAGCAGTATCCAGATGAACCTTCACCTCTTCTGCGTTGAGGGACTCAGTGCCCTGTTCATCCGTGAAGTCCACGGAAAACATGCCGTATGTGCGGAGAGGAAATACGTCTCCTTCCTCATCTACAAAGTTCAGGTCACTTTGTGTCACAGGGGCTGTGGAGATGTTTCTTGGGTCCAGAAATGTCACGCTGGCTTTCACTTTGCCATTGTAGACCTCTCCATTTTTCCTATAAAATGCATTGGGAGGAATTTCTAATTCAGCAATTGGATCATCTTCTTCCATTTCCCCCAAAGAAATCACGTTGGTTTCCGTGGATTCCAGTATAACAGGGGCTTTCTTTCTTAGTAGCTTGATCTCATGAAATACAGCACCTCCATTTTCCTTGAAGGGCAGAACTTTCGTTGTGTTCACAAACTTCTGCAGCCGATCCACGAAAGTTAGAACCAGTCTCTCCATATCTGCTGGGACGTGGATGGAGAAGGTTCCCTTGTAGCCAGTCATACTCACTCTCTTGTTCCCCATGTAGATGTGGCCAAACCTCAGTGGCTCATCATTATCTGCTGCTGTGGCTCTGCCTCGAACCATTATTTTGGTCTCGGTGCATATTTTGCAGCCACATTCGACGATGACTTTAGTGGGGAGCGTGTAGCCATCGCAGGAGATGTCCCTGGTTTCCATCTTGGATACCCCACAGCAGTAGGAGACATTGTCCTTACACCGAAGTCCCTTATCCAGCTTCCCCACACAGGTCTTTGCTGGGCACTTGCCCACGTCGTAGTAGAAGGAGTTTGTTGCTTTTTGGAAGCAATCGTGAGGAAGTCGGATGAGGTGGCTTTGGGGTTGGGGGTCACAGGCTGCCTCTTGTCTTCCTGTTGAATAGGATTTCTTAATAAGCAGCATGAAATGATTGTACAGTCATCACTATGTTGTCTGAAACCTCAGAGATAAAAATTGCTCCTAAAAGCAGCAAGGTTTTTGCAGGATTTTGGTTAGCTGGTTAACTGATTTCAGTGAAGCAAGTAGCTCAGCTTTAGCTTTAGGACCCTAATTAAGAACTGTTTGCAGGTGCATCCCAGCTCCTGCGTATCCACTGTGGTCATCCAACCCACCCTCAGCTAGAAGCTCTGCTGCTGCCTTTTTGACTATGGCAAGACTAAAATGTGTCCCAAGACTTTAAAAACAACCCTAAACAAGCAGAAATATTCCCATGTCAGGCAGTGAGAAGTACAGTGAGAAATCTCCTGACAGCAGCAGGTTGATTGCAGGTCACCTGCAATCCAGAGCTCTGGTTTGTAGAAGTGTCTGGTTCATAACCAGCTCACTCAAGCTTATCTACAAACAGATGGAATGATATAAACCTCAAGTATTTTTCATGTGACTTTTCTTTACCAGATGTATCACAGTTTCTGGTTCCTGCACACCAACACCTCCCCAGCTCCTTGGATAGCATCATTACGTTTTCTCTTACCTATGACAGCCAGCTTGGCAACTTGGGACTTTGCCGACCCGCCGGCACTGCTGGCCTTGCAGAAATACTCTCCTGACTGTTCTCTGTTCAGGTTCTTCAGAATCAGGTTGTTCTTATATTTGTACAAGGAGGGATCCAGCAGTGAGCCATTGTGGTACCTGCCGAGAACAGTTAAGGGAACAGAGGCTGACTGTCTGTCTGGAGCACAGCAATGGCCTAATCCTGCATCTTACTATGTGGATTTTGCCAGATTTCCTGCCTCAGTTTCCCTGGTTTTAGTTTGGCTAGGTGGCATCACCTAAAAACTTTTCCCCTACTCCTGGCAGTACTGAGATGTGACTGCTGGACAGCTGGCAGGCAGGCGGAGCTGCCAGTTGTGTCTGATGAGGTTTTTAAGCTCTCTCTTTTTGTGTTTTTTTCAGTGAATCACTCAGCAGAGGACATTGCTGTGCCATCTTGAGGAAGCCATCTCTTGCAGCCATCAGTTCTCAGCGTATTTAACTGCTTTATAGCTAAACCTCCCCATTTATGGAGATAGTAAGGAGATAAAACTGGCATCCATGGGACAGATAAGACTTCTGGCAGATCAAACTCAAGCTCCTTACCAGAGGTAGCGGTCGGGGGCTGGGCTCCCTCGGGCATCACAGCAGAGTGACACACTCTGTCCCACTCTCCTGGCTTTGTCCTCAGGGCTCCTGAAAACGTAAGGTTTGCCTGCAGAAGGAAAAGGCCATTTCATTACTCTTCCTCTCATAAAACCACAGTTTATTTCTGATGCCTGCGTAAAGCTTCCTGCATCCCCCCTCTTTGGGGCTACCTGATCGGTGCAGCTGCACTTGGATCGCCAGGTTTTTCCGGTTGCTCTCAGGCACGGTGACACTCGCTGTTGCATATTTGGCTTTCTTTATTTTAAGGGTGTTTTTCCCATCAGGACAAACTCCCGGGATCCTAAACATTCCTCTGTTATCGGCCGTTGTCAACAGCTTGAGTTTCTTGGCTTGCAGGTAGACCCGGGCATCGGCAGCAGGTGACCCGTCCTCGAGAGACACCTTCCCGTGCAGGGTGGCATCCTCACACATGCAGGTGTCACAGTCGGCGTTGACATGGCCCATGGGGCAGGTGATGTTGCAGGCTGGAGGAGAAGCAGACAGGTCAAAAAACAGCCCCAAGTCCCCACAACACTCACAGCACGTTCTTGAGTCTGCTTTTAATTTAGATGCAATAAGGCAAATACTGCATAAGGAGTAAATCGTATCCAAAACATACTTTTCCTGATTATCCACAGCTGTGCTTTAGAAAGGCAGGGACGATGTCATTTTGAACCTGACAATTAGTAGAAAGCAGCCACGTGGATATAATTACAGCTAGGAACTGTTATTTACCTTCCCCAAAGGGCTGAATTTCAGGGAAATTTGAATCCAGATCAGCATGTGAGCTCTTAGCTCAACCCTGGCAAAATTACAAATTCAATGTTGTAAACTTTCTAGGTTTCTGTTACGAGTGCATGCCCAGAAATTGTGATTTTGATCTATCCCAAAACCTGTCTCCCCTTATTCAATAGTATCCTGTCTTGGGCAGGATGTGGGGTAATTGCCAAGTGAGCATTACCCAATGGGTTTAACAATTGGTCTCCCAAATAATATTCTGTACTCATTTACTTATAGTGATTAATCCTAAATAATAATCTGTCTTTTCCCAAGGCTCAGGTAATTCCTTTTACAATCACAGAGCATCCCTGTACAGCAGCTACCTGATATTTCAAAGGTGGAAATAAATGCAAGAAATCAGGGAAAACCTGAAACAACTTTTCTGCACAAAACATGTTTTCGGAATGTTTGCAGAATTATTTGGTTAAAAGGGGATTATAACAATAATGTGATTAATTACAACCCCCTTCAGCAGGGACTATGGCAGTTTGATATTCCTGAATCATCTCTTTCCTGGAGGTTGCGTGAAGGCAGCTGTCTACAGTCACTGACTCCACCTTGAGAGCTGCTGTTATAACAAGATTAATGAGATTTTTTCTATATCCCCAAGATATTGTGAGTCCCTGCTATCTTTCTGTTTGCCTATAAACTCCCCCTGCTCTGCTCTTTGTACTCTCCAGCCCTGCTCAGGAATCACCAAATTCTGGCAAAGGAGAGAAGGATGGTAAAACGACAGCAAAGGCAGTACAACACCTGCACAGTGATGAGACCAGGACATCCTCCCCTGCCCGTAAGTGAGGTTATAGAAGCACCTGAGCAAACATGTCCAATGCAGAGCCGCCCTTCCTCAGTTGCTTCATTACAGTGCACGCCCCAGAGGCGCTCAGCTAGGCAGGATCTGGTACGCTTCTGCACCCCGGTTTGGCCACACTTTGCTGAGCACTCGCTCCATTTCGACCATGGAGACAAAAACCTTTTTGAATCTTGCACCAGTGGACCTTGAATAACATCAGTGGTGTGTTACTGAGATGCACATTACACATACAGCTGCCCAAAAACGGGCAGTTGGGTTTTAGCAGCTTCTATAGAGCTCAGACTATACATTTGGGTATTACGCACCACATGGATTAAACAAACTCAAAGCATGTTCAGGGAGCTGGGAATTAAAGCATGAGAAGGCGTTTGAAGGTTTCTGACTTAATTCCCGGCAGGCTACCAAATTCAGGATGATTAAGATAAACCCAAGGGGAGCAAAGTGCAGGCAGCTCATGCTTTGTGTTGAATAACTCTGGCTTAAGGAAATCAAACACACATTCTCATTTAAATGTTGTTTGAGGGGCAACACTTGTCTGTCTCAAATGTGGTTAAATAGTAAAAAAAAAGGTTAAATGGTTAAATAGTTACCAAAAAAGGGTAAAATTTTTGGTATGATCATGTTGAATGTCTTTAACCAAATTTCAACATATGTTTTCTATAGGGGCAGCGTGTGTCCTGTTGTGAGCACCACTTTTACTGTGTGCAAACCAGAAGCTTAAGATGCTACCGAGCAGGCTGAGCATGTCAGGAACCATCTGATTGGTAAAACAGAGAAAATTTGCAAAACACATTGAGAGTTTAATATGAGGTTAGATTTTTAAAGGAATTTCTTTAACTGGGCTGCTAGATGTTATTAATTTAAGCTACTTTGAATGGATGAGATCCACTCCAAGTCTGTGGTTTGGGCTTTTTTTAAAAAACGACAGTGTTCTAATTATATTTATGAGGATGCACTGGTGACTAAAGTTTCTAAAAATGCAGTTTCTTGGAGACGTGTGCTACGTCATTTCCCATACCTATTCTTCCACTCAATTTGTAATAGAGCAGGTTGATTTGTTTCCTAGAAAAGCAGGCAGGCACTGGGTTGGACTGTTCAAATTGTGAATGAATGGTTGAAAACGATCCTGGCTTATGAAAGTAGGTGGGTGTAAAAGACCCTTTAAATGAGAGCAGATATGGGAGCATCATGTCTATCTTGGAGTGAGTGCTTGGCTTAGATGGGCAAGGTTTTAATCTGTTGGCACGTTGGCATCTCTAGTTCAGCATCCCAAGTAGTGCATCCATGACTTACTATTTAGCAATTTGAGGCATGCAGGAGGAGGTGGGCTTGGGGACGTGGTAACATCCTGTGGATAAATGCCTATTTGTGCTTGCCCCAAGCAAAAATTTAATGTGCAACAGATTAAAGTGGGATCTCAGCAAGATCCTACGCTTGTTTGGGATCAGCTGCTTTAATCTGCAGGGCTGGTGATGGTAGGAAATGAGGAGGGGAATCCTGTGGAGGAAAATGGCATTATACAGCTCTGAGTAGCACTTTCACAGCAGAAAAAGCAGAAAGTGAAGGACGAGGGAGAAGCTGAGGGGTTGAGCATTGGTGGGGACATGGGAAGGGGCAGGGCTACCCCGTGGCACTGGCCGACAGGAACGTACTGCGTCTGACGTAGGTGAAGGTCGGGTCTCCCCGGCGAGAGCTGCTCCTCGTACCTGTGGGCAGAGGGGTGATTCAGGCAGGGTTTGCCAGCCAGGGAGCCAGCCCCAGCATCCCTGCCTTGTGCCATCCACTTTGAGGGGAAAACTATTTTACCGGTAGTTTTCCTAAAAATACCTCTCAGCAAGTGGAGGGGAACTCTCAGTGTCCGTGGTTTTGGTGCTTTGATTCTTCCCAGTGGCTAAGAGAGTGCTGGGAGCTGGTCAAAAAGCTGGGAAAATCCCCAAATCCTTCAGCATGGCCGGCCCTTTCAATGCCTGCTGGAATTTAAATTCCGAGCCCTGGACAGTAAAGATGAGAGGTCGAGGCATCTCCTGGGGATTAATGAGTAGAGTGGGCTCTGCAGGTTAATTAATTCCCCACAGGCTTTGATTCTAAAGGAATGGTGTCACAAACTGCTCAGGGTGTGGAGCAGGCTGGGCAGGGTAAAGGCAGGTCAGAGCATGTGCTCGCCCATCCCTGGGCTCTTCTCACCCTCCCAGCCCGTGCATGCCTCCCGCAGGAGCTGGGGCTGTGGTCACACTCTGACCTTCCCTTTTCCAGGAGAGGAGCCAACAGCGTGTGTCAGTGATAGCCAAAACCCTACAGGAGGTCGTGAATGATTAACATTCGTTCCATTGCCTAAATCATAGAATCATAGAATGATTCTAACCCTAAATGTCCTCTTCCACTCAAATAATAGTGGTTAGTTGTAAATTGTTGGGAAAATTGTCCAGTGAGGAAAATCCACCCAAGGTGGGAATGAACTTACTCTCCAAGCTGAGCATTACCAGCGGGCTGAAAGTTTTCTGTCCTATCTGGATCCTGCTGACGGCTGGTTTCAGAATCCTTTGTCCTAAGGGTCAATAAATGAAAGAATATATTAGATTCAAGGAATTGGGCATCCTTAGGCTCAATATTACAGCTTTCCCATTGGGCTGTGGCTGGTTAGAGCTCCTGTAGGATGCAGTGCAGGAGATGCAAGAGAAGGACTTAATGGAGATGTCCCACAGCATCACTGCAGCTCAGGTATGATAGAAATTTTTTATTTCCCTTATCACCCAAGAAAAACGTTTTTGTACTTCTTGTGTTGGAGCAGCTCAGATTGATTAATCTTTTAATAGCTGGAGAGAGAAATATCTCCTGCCTCTCCATTCACAAGCAGAAATTAATCCAAGGTGGATAATGTTGGTTGTCTCTATGGGACAAGAACTGGTTTCTGCACTTGCTGGCCACCTGTGTGCCTGAGGGGAGCCGATGGCCATGGCTGGTTCTTGGGGTGCTTGCTGGGACCGGTCCCATACAAACTGGGGAGCTGAGCCCCAGCACCAGCTCTACCCTGTGCCCAGCTTCTGTGGGTGCAGACGGGACACTATGGGGTCTCAGGGACAGCAGGCAGGGATGGTCCCAGCATGGCCAGTGGGCCGGGGAGCTCATCCCTGGTCAACCAGAGGCTCACTGACTCGCAGACAGGCTTTGCTCGAACGCTGGGGGCTGGACGGGAGCCAGTCCTTGTGTGGATGTTGTCTGGCTGGGCAAACTCCGCAGTGACCCAGACCAGCACCCAGCATCGATGTCGGGCTGTGTCTGCTGGCTCAGCGCCTGCCGACAGACGTGCCCACACTGGCGTGGGCAGGGGACAGCACGGTGACCAGAATGGAAATGTTTAACCTTCACCTAAAACAGATGTGGCTCCCAAGAGGAGGAGGAGGATCCAGCCTTTCATGGTGACCATCGTTGTCTCCAGAGGTGACCAGGGGCTTCCTGGAGTTTCTGCAGCCGTCCCACGCCTTCCCCAGTCCTGCGGAGACAAGCCCGACTGCGTCGAAGCTCAGCCAGGTCCTGCTGCTTTCGGGGAGCTTCTCCCAGGCTGAACCAGTCAGAAACATGCCACAGGGCCACTTATACCCCCTGTACACCCACTCCCAGCAGCTCCTCATTTACTCCCCCAGTGGGGAGCAGCAGGGGCTCCACATCTGTGCTCACATCCCCCCTGCTTCTCACCACCACATCTGAGCCCAAATCTATTCTGCAGAGCACTGCTTTGTAACAGCATCTCCGTAACACGCCTTGGAACAGCTTAAATACTTCTGCAGGGATCTCTCACAGCCCATGCAGCTCCGCGGGCCCCCTGGCACCCAGCTCTGCTCCCCACAGGACCAGAGACATCTCCATGCCTCCATCTCTCTGCCTGCAAACCGATCATAGTGTGAGCATAGCATCTTGTCCCAGCACATCCCACAGTGTGGGGAGAGGGAAGGCTCTTGAGCACCCTTGAAAGCGGAAAACCCCATGCACAAGCCGAGTCTTTCCTGCAAATGTAGCAAGAAGCTCAATATTTTCCCACAGGCACAGATGTGGGACTGAGGCTTTGTGTCACTCTTCACCAGCTCAGCCAGTTCAGATTTTGTTTTCAGTGAGTCCCTTTGCCCTAGTGCATCAAGCATTTGGGTATTTAATTTCTGAATGTACCCGTGGAGCTGGTGTTATCCCTAGTGACATCAGCTGGAATTCCAAGTGCTTTATTTTATGCACCCAAAATTAATGAACTGGAAGGAGGGGAGAATATTGCCCCAGCCACTTGGTGCCTCAGTTTACCCATAAAATGGGGCTGACAAACAGCAGCCAGTGGCAAGAACACCCTGTTATTTGTAAGTGGTACTAACCATCCCCTCTGAGACTGGGGAATGTGGGACTAGGAAACACTTTGATTATGGCTCAGCAAATCCCAGTCAAGCAAAAATAACAAGCAACACATGAGCAGTGTTTTGTGGGCTTACGGTGGGGTTGTGAACTCGCAGCCAGACAATAAGCAGGAAAAAATTAATCCTGTTTCCCACTTGGCGACTATTTTTGGAGCTGACTGCAACTTTTTCAGCACTGGGTTTGCGATTAGTATACATCCCTCTGTACCCAGACATACGATGCTAGAAAAGGAGGGGTTCAAGCAGCTGGATCTTGGCAGCAGGGAAGGTTTGGAACTGCCTGTGTCCCCTCTCTGGCAGGGGGCTGGGGGAGCCAGCGCAGGACAGAGCCGCGGGAGATCAAACAGCCCCACATGAGCAAAGCCCCGCAAACCCCGACTCCAGCTGTCCCGTAACCCTTCCCCAAGCCCATTAGCTGGGACGAGGAAGGGAGGAGCGGGACGCAGGGAACTGCATCCCCATCGATGTTTTTCAGCCTCTGTGCCGTCACCTGCCCGTTAATTAATTTCCACCTCACCTTCAATCACAGCCGCTATTAATTACGCCGCCTAAACACAACAAAATTATATAACCACTGTCTGCTACGGAAGGGAAAACAGCAGGATTGGGTTGGGGTTTTTTGTCTTACCTAAAAAGCCATAAAAACCCCAATTAAGGAGAGTCCTGTCTTCTCGCCACGGAGCGGCCAGCCGAGCTGAGATCCGCGGGCGAGACGAGGGCTTGTCAGCTGCGGGTTCAGGGATTTGCAGCCGGTTGGGAAGAAGAGAGAGAGCCGCAGCTTGCCGAAACCTCCCCTGCGCCGAGCGGAGCCGGGCTGTGTGCGAGCCTCCCTCCGCCGAGGCGGCGAGGTCGCTTATATAGCCCAGCGTGTAGCTTAGGGGATGGCAGCGAGCCACCGGCCGCGAGCACAAACAGATCGGACGCGCGAGGAAACCGCAGCCTGAATAATCCCTTAATAAGGTGATGGTAAACAGAAACCTGTGGCAATGCCACGGCGTGGCGGCTGCTGCCGGTGGTGGGACAGGGCATGGTGTGGGCACCGCATCCCAGCACAGCACCGTCACTGTTAGGGGTTCACCCGGGGTCTGGATCTGAAACATGCTGCTGAGTGTTGAAGGTGGAGATATAGCGAACAGGCAATGAGTTTTGGGGATACTTTTTTGGCTTTACCCGGTCTGGGACAAACGTGGTGCGCACCCAGCAGTGCACGTGGAGTTGCCCCGTTTTGCAGGTGTGGGGTATGGCTCAGCTGGGCACAGTTCCCTGCGCTGCCTGCCCACCTCTGCCCCTGTGCTGGCTCTGGCAGGGGTCAAATGAGGATGCCGTGGGGATGTGAGGATGTAGGACAAAGCCGGTGGGATTGGTTTGAACACCTGGGGTAGCACAGAGCTGCAGGGGCAGGACCATCCTTGTAAATAAATGTGACTGCATCTCCCTGGAGCCATGGGGAGATCTAGCAACGACCCCTAACCAGAGTTTCCTGCTTGCCCCAGACTGGCTTCAGCCTTCCAGGCTTTTCCTCTCTCTGCAGCCAGATTTTTCTCATGTAACTTATGGCAGCTGGTCCGTGGAGACAGGGATCCTGGTTGTTGACAAAGCATGTGGCCTTGTGCAAGTGACTGCCACCCATGCATGCACCCCCGGAGCCACTGGACTGTGCAGACGGTTGCTGCAGGAGTGTGGTGTAAAAGCACGTGCTTTATGTGCCAGGAGCAACCCCCCCAAAAGCAGGGTATGGGTGTTGGGGCAGTCAGTGGGGGCCAGCGGTGTCCCAAGCTGCCTCCTAGTAATCCTTGTCAGCCCTGCTGCCAGAGGGAGTGGTGCAGGAGGAACACAGATCAAGATGTCACATAAAAAATAATCCGTGGTGACCTATACCGGCTCCTGTTTATGTTTACGAGGGAAAAGGAAAAAACACCTGAGATCTGCCAAGAAACGGCAGAATGTTTATCCGGTGGGCGAGGAGTGCCCAGTGAGCTGGAAGGTCCAGACCTCTGACATAAACATGGAGATCATCTCGGTTTCCCCTCTGTGATGAGGATGAGATGTGGGAAAGGTGCTGAGGCAGAGAGAAAGGAATTCATCTTCCCCAGATGGCACCTACCTCCCACCACGGCTGACCCACACTAAGCACAGCACCGATGCCTTGGCAAGACGTCTCCAGTCCCACCGGCTGCTTGCCCACATCCTGGCATCAATTTTCGTGGGTCACACTGCTGGGTAAGGAAACGTGCTGTTCTGCAAAAGGAATAAAATGTTATTCCTTACGTTATGGAAATGGGATAATAACTCAAACCCAGTGCGGATGCAGGCATTTCTGCAGAGGATTTTGCAGCCTCCTCAGCATGGCTGTTTTCTCTCTAGCATGTCTCCTTCAAGACAAGATCTGGAGACGTGTGTACGGTTTCAGGAGCAGATTTGGGACATGAGTTCGTGCAAACCCCAAATCTCTAGAAAAGTTCATTTGCAGTGTCTCTCCTGGCTTGACCATCCCTTGCTGCAGCTCTGACATGTGGCTGACTTTGGAAGGAACAGCATGAGAAGAGCCCCAGATGTTCCCAGTGCTGAGCACCACTGGCTCCAGGAGATGCTTTCCATCTGCCTGGAGGTGTACAATGCCCCAACCCGTGGGGTGGAAGAGACAAACCAGGGGCTGCCCCATGCCTGGGGTAGTCTCTACAGAGCTGTAGCACCTGTGGTCAGTGAGAGGGATGAATCCCAGGCCAAACTACTCCTGTCTTTCTGCCCATCACCAGTGGCTTCAGCTGCCTAAGGCTTCTGCTTCCCATCCAAAAGCAGCAGATCCACAGCCTCTTGGACTCATTCCCCTCCTGGATTAATGCTGGGGAGCCTACCCAAATCCCATGGGTTTTTTCCATGGTTTCATCAATGATGTGTATTTACAAAGTCATAAGGTATTTATGTGAATGCTGCCATGCTTAATGCTTCCTCTGACCAGTGCCAAGGCTGGGGCAGTGTCAGAGGAGTGTGACAGCAGATGGTGCAGCAGCATCTCCCTCCCCACACACTCCTTTGTGGTTGTATCCATAACTTTTCTTGTGTTCATCTAATAAATCCAGGGGAAAACGGGCTAGTAATGCTCATCCTTGTTCTTCATGCCTCCCACCCTTTCTAGTACAGCATGGGCTGAGTGACCATCATCAAAAGCCAACTGCAGCACGCCAGGAGGATAGCGGGGTTGGAGGGGCTGCTCTCAGGGCTGCATGTGGAATTCACAGGCTGTGGGGTCTGTGAAATGCTCTGTGGGGCCTGTAAAATCCCCATTTTCGGCCAAGGCCGTGCTTAATTCCCCGCCGGCTGCCCTTGTCCTCCCTCCCTGCGCCCTCTCCACTCCGCCAAAGGGAGCTGACAGTTATTTTCCCCTGCTGCATGTTTCTGGGCTTGCTTCTGTTTACGGAGATGGGAGTTAAAATAACTGATTGATGACTTTGTTCCATCCCAAACACTTTGGGGAAGTTTGCGTGGTTTAGAAGGGAGAGTTGGGAGCTGGGATTTCATTAAGCACTTGGCTCCGGCACTTCTCCAGCCATGCTCCAGGGGTGGCTAATGTTGTTTTTAAAATCCTGTTTTGCTATCCCAGGAGCTGGCGATTTCCATGGTTTGCAGGAGAACTTGGAGATGTGGCAGGTCCCTGAGGTTCCCTCTGAGCTCTGGAACACCAGCAAACCTCGCGGCCACCACAATATTGTTTCACTTAAGCCCTCCTCCATCGCTTCATCAGCACAAAATCGCACTCCAGCTGCCTAAAATCTTTGGAAAAGAGCCAAAAAAAAGAATTACTGGAGTTTGTTTTCATTGTGCAGATGAGGATTTACAGGCTGTGACTGGGAGAAAAGGGGTGAGTGGACCTTTTTCCCCTCTGGAAGGATTTGCTTGGGAGCTAAAGCTTCGATTGGGGCTCAATAGTGCTCAGCTCCATAAACATCATTTATGGAACAGATACAAAAGGCAGCGCACAGTGGGGACACCAGGAGAGCCAGGATCCAGGGAAAGGCTGATTTTAACTGTGGAGCTCAGGAAGGCTTTTTCTGCAGTGGTGAAAGAGCCAGGAGTGAGGAGACAATAAGTGTCTGTGGCTGTGCTGGTTGTGGGGTCTGTTCCATAAGGTAAGCCCCCAAATGCCTGCTGGCACTAGCACAACACAACTGACCCCTGACATGTAAAAAAGGGCCCTCTGTTCCATAATTCCATCTGTAAAGGAAAAGGGCTTTTTCTAGTGCTTTTGCACAGCATGTTTGCAATTGGAATGCCCAGAGATTGTCACCTGCATCCCTGCTGCACACGTATAGACCCACATACCCTGGAGAGGGATTCACTGGTCACTGGGGTATCCAGGACTGCACCACTCCTTGGTGCCCTGGCCATATCTGCAGTCTCTCCTTCCCCGACAGAGCTTGGAGGGGCAGAAGTCGTGGTGCTGTGAGAGCACCAGAAGTGCCTCAATAGCGAATCCCTTTTTAATTACCTTGCTGAGCTGGGGAAATTCAGATAAGAATCCTGACTCATTTAGAAACTCTCTTCAATATGAGAAGGCCATTATTTTCAAGCCCTGCATGAATAATGCATATCCCATCTCTGCTGGAGCATTAACTGCTCAGGAACACTTGCAGGGAAGTATCATGGTTTGTGCAGGGAACATCCTGCCGACAGATGTGGGCTTGGGGCAGGGCCTGAGCTATTGCACAACCTTTGATCAATGATGTAAAAGCGGCTGCAGGATGGGAACAGGCGTGATGGGAATGTGGCCAGGTCCAAGCCAGGACAGCACCTCAATGGGGACATTTACACTGCAAAGGAAGGGCAGGAGCAGAGCTCCAACCCACAGTCCACCGGCTGTTTGCTTTAGCCCTGGACAGGGTTGGATGGACAAAGACCATCCTGTGTCAAAGTCCATGTTGATTTGGGTAATTAATTGCTCCTGAAGAAATCCTTGATTTATTGCTCTTGTTTATGGGTATCGGCTTTGGGCTGGGATGCACTCCAGGCTGTGCACCCATGCTGACACAGAGAGCAGCCTCCCACACATGGGGTGGCAATCCCTGGTCTCATCTGTGCCTTTTCTTCCATTTTCTTGCTATAAACCAAGTTGAGGTGGGCAGGTTTGCCATGATTTACACCAGCAAAACATCAGCCTGTTTTTCCTAAAAACCAGCAAAATCCTGCCTGATCCATGAGTGTGCAGAGGAGGGCTTGGTTCTTCCAGTTTGTCTTTCTCCTGTTGCAGGGATTGCACTGGCAGCACATTGGAGAGGTGTATGCTGTGAAAGTCGGACCAGAGGCAACAGTGATGGCAATGAAAGCGAAGCTTCGAGTTTAAAAAGTGTTTTTTGGTGTTCGGAAGAGCCTCTACATGGAATGGGCAGAAAGGTGGAAGAGATAGAGCCGTGTAAGTAGTGGCCACTCCTTGTTGAACCATGTGGGAATTTATGTCAGGTTAATTATTGCACTGAGCAATGTGGAGCTGTGCCTGGGCCGGGGTGATCGGCGTTGATCCGCCCCCAGGTTTCAGCTCCGAAAGACTTTGCCAGCATCCCCATTGGCAAAAGAGAGCATGGAAATGCCTCCCCTTCCTGGAGTGCCTGTGGTCATGGGGGCGACCGGAGATGTAAAATGTCTCATGACCTCATGCACTATGCCAAGGACATGCTCGGAAAAGCCAGTCTCTGCCGAGCTAATTCCAGCACTGCTGGGATTCCCCTTGGAATACGTGGCCAGATCAGCTTTCGCTGGAGGGCAAATGTGTGCTTGCCGGGAGCACACCAGAGGGTTTGGTGGGGCCAAGAGCTGCTGAAGGAAGGACTGGAAGCTCCTCGTGTGAACATCTTGTCCCATCTGAGACAAAAACTGCTAGGAGCAGGTTGGGAAGGCAGCATGAGAGATGAGCCCTTCTGCAGAGAAACAGCAGGAGCAAATTGAGCACTGGCTCCCAGAAACACCTCCCCGGGAGGCCAAGTATGGATGGGGAGAGATGTCAGCACTGATGCTCATCTTAAGGGATGGTCACTGGGGTCCTGCAGCCCCATGGCTTAGTTCAGAGCAGATTTTTTGCAGGATGGGGAGCAGAAATTTTATCACTCTGGCTCATTAAATTCAGCATTGATGATATCTGTCCCCACCAAGACACTGATCCTTCCCCAAAAGCATAGAGAAGGATAATGTACCTGCATAAAGTTCACCCAGGAGTATCTTTAAGCTTTGAAACTGCTTGGAGATATGAAGCTCATGGGAAAGAGGTGTCAGGAGATGTGCTCCTTGCTTTTTGCTCCTGCAAGCCCTGTGTAATGCTGCCAAGGGTCCCACAGGGATGTCAGTTTTCCCCACGTCTCACCTCTATCTCAGTGCAACAAAGAGGACCAGCCCTTGAATCTGGCCAATGTTTGGGAACGAGCATCCAAAGGGAGCACCGAAATATGGCCTTGGGACACAATCCTATTTGAGAGCTTGGAGGGAGGAGGATATTTGGAGCAACGCGATGGACGGGTCCCACAGGGAATAAAAAAAGCAGAGGATAAAAGAGGGCACAGAAGGCAAAGGCAAGGAGACCAACTAAACCCTGTCCAAAAACAAGGGCAAAATTGTTCACTTCCATGGTTAGTCACAACGAAAACATTGGCATTTCATCATTTCTTCCAGCTCAAGAAAAATACCCTGTTAGGGCAGTGAGAGCCCTGACTGGGTCAGTGCATGCTGGAGCTGAAGAAGACCCATGGCCCCTCCACTGACCCTGTGGGTGATTTTCTTGCTTTACTGGGGACTGGGGTGCCAGGTGAAAGTTCCCAGATAATTTCCCCCCCAAATAAATTCTAGCCTGGCCAAGAAAGCAAAGCTGCTGTGGGGAAGATGAGCTGAGTGGGACAGTGATCCACACACAAAACTGGGGTTTATCACTTGGTAGTGAGCAGATGAGACTCAGCACCAGATCCCACCATGTTTCATGGGGCTTGACCTCAGGATTTGGTCTGGGGGGATAAATTCCCTTCTCTTTCTTTTCCAGTTTAGAGATGAGGGAGTGGGATGTTGCTCTAGTTGACATGTCCTGGTGAAAGACTGAGGAAAGACCCTGAGAGCTGCTGCTCTGCATGGGAAGATGTAAATTTGGGGAAACCCTGGGAATGGTGCTCTGAACATCTGGGCTCAGCAGCATCAGGAGCACCAGCCTGGGGTATTAAAAGGTGGGAATTGCAGCAGGTTTGAGCATGTTTTTCCCAGTACCCCTGTCCAATGGTGCGATACACCCCGGAGAACGGTTTTTATCAGTGAGGTTTTGATATACAGAGCTGAATCAGAAACAGAGCATTGTCTCACCAAGAATCGGTCGAAAGGCACAGTTTACCAAGTAATTGAGCCCGGAAGGCAGGACAGATCCCTCCCTCTGCTTTAAACATGGGTTTTTAGGAGGGGGATGGGGTGACCCAGATTATCCCCAGGAGGGGCAGCAATTACCATCCCTCCTTGGCAGATTCGGCAGAGCGGCCAGGGCCGGCTGAGCAGGCAGAATGAGGTGCTGGTTTATCCCCAGTGATCACTGGGCTTTGGGTCTCTGTCTTTTGCTGCAGAGATTTTGGGGAATTTTGGGTGATGCTCTGTTGCAGACCTGTTTGTAACTTACAGCACAGTGGCACCATGCTAATTTTTATGATGCTGTTATTTAATGAAAAGGCTGAAAACTGGGAGCTTCCCAATCACTTGACTTGTGAACTTTGGGTAAGAAGAGAAGCTGTTCCAGAGGTGAGCTCATTTCTAACCCCGGGAAATGACTTCATGGACGCTGGTATTTACTCACAAAAACATTGCATGTCAGATGTCCCTGACTAGACTTTCTGTTTCTAGTCCAGTATGAGACAAAAATTTCCTTGGATGAGCTGCTCCTAAGACAATTCAAGGTTTGGAGAACAAGGAGAAGAATTAGAGGGGGGGAAAAAATCAACATTAAAACCACACTGAAATCTAGAGGTTTTTCTGAATAAAGGGGAGTTTTTGGGCAGCCAGCCTGGCAGAAGCACCTGCCTCGGGGGAGGGTGCTGGTGGTGAGCCCAGCAGAAGAATCACCCATCACTACCCTCCCATAACAACCAGCAGCTGGAGTTTCTCTCAGAGAGGAAAATGCAAGGTTTTTCTCTCTGGGAAGCCAAGACCTCGGCAATGATTTATCAGGATAAACAGCAGCAGGTTCCCTGCCCTGTGTTTGCAATAGGTTAATGGAAATTATATCCCATGCTGCTCTCCCTGGATAAGATCCCCGTATATATGGAGTGTCCGATGAAAAAACATAGCACTTGCATTTTTATTTGAGGTCTGCTCGTGCAGAAATTGTCACTGGAACTGTATTATCCAGTGTGGTTCCTGATTTCTGTTTTCTCCAGCATCCTGGGATGATCCATATGGATTTGAGGAGATAAGTCCTATTTGGGGACGCTGAGGGATGCTCTGTCCCCTCATGACCCAGTGCTGGACTGCAGCTCTGGGGATGTACTGGGGCAGCATCCCAAGAGGAGGAGATTTCGGGAAGCTGGGATGTATGGAAACAAGCCCTGCCTGCCAGCACTGTTTCCTAATCCTGGACACCAAAACTCTCTGATTGTTAAACCAGTGTTCAGAGATTCGGCTGAAGGCTGCCATGCAGACAACATCCAAACTGACCTTTGAGGAGATGAGCAAAAAAAAAAAAGAGAGAAAACACAAGGGGGTTACTGTGCAAACGCTGGAGAAAAGCAGTCATTTCAATAAGGGACCCCACCCTTAAAATAAGACTTATTGCTAATGCATGCCCAGGACATTTCTGTGTGATTGTATGCTAAAAAAATCCTCTCTGAACAGGGACTAAAGGCTTTGTTGTGGCATGAGCAAGGCTTACAGTTCCCAAGAAAAATCCTGTCCCTCTCTTGCATCATGCAGCCAGGGATGGAGAGGACATTTCTAGACAAAAAGGCCAACAGCCAGGATGAAGGACAAACAGGGAATACATTCCTGACTTACTATTTAACTGCTTTCGTGCAGGTGCAAAGGGCTAAATGAAAGGAAAAATAAGGATGAGTGTTTGGGGCTGAATTAATCTCAGCTTTAAGCAGGAACCTAGTGTCAGGAGGAGGTGGCTGTTGGAACAAACAGGCTTCCACCCAACTTCTTTGTGGATTTTGTGCTATTTTTCCCACAAGGGCCAGGCTCATTCCCAAGGCACTGGTGGGTGATGCCCCTGTCAGGTAAGGAGGTGATGGGGACAGTCCCATCCCATGTGGCAGGACTGGCTGGTGCTCCCTGGCAGTGCCAGCAGGGTTGCTTTCCTCTTTCCCCCTGTATGAAAAGCACTTTGGATGCAGGAATTGCCCTCTGTGGCTCTGAGCAGAGTTTCCATCCTGATCCCTTTCACCGGCTCCATGCAGAAGTGATGGAGAGTTTAGGAGATTCCAGGGCAAACACGGTCCAGTGCCTGTAGCATCTCCTGGGTCTCAGGAGCTGGTCCCTCTGCCACACAATTTGACTCTTAAACGCACAAAGGTTTAAGAGTCAAATCAGAAAAGGCAAAAATATTTTTTCTGCTTGTGCCCAGGAGCACTCCTGCCAGCACAGCAGCCTCAGAGATGGTGCAACCACCCTCAGAGCTCAGGCATTTCCTCCTGAAATAAGTGGGAGTAGTTTAATCATGGAAAACCTATTCCAGAATGGGAATCTCCTCCTCTTGGGGAACAATGTAGGGCCACAGCTGCCAGCTTGGGATCTGCAGGGACCTGTACACCGTGAACTCTTTAATTTAATAGCCTGGAAGATGTGAAGGTCTATCTGCATGTCATTAAAGTCCCAATGAAGCCCCTGGGAGTGCATTTGCCAGTGCTGGCCCCAGCAGGGCTTGAGGCTGTCCCTTTTTCACCCCCACAGCTCTTTTGCTGGCCAGAGAAGCAGGATGCCCTTGGTTTCCCTCTCTGTCCTCACATTGCACATCATATTTTTTAAGCTCTTGTGAGCTTTTTGTCCCTCCCAAGGTCCTTCCCTCTCACTGTGTTATGCTGCAAGAAATACAGAAAGAACAAGATGGGAACTGATAGACTGCAGGAAAAAAAATGTATTCATTAAAATGGCAAAATGAACCATGTTTTCCCTTATTAATTCCCTCCTTACAGCATTTCCAGTCCAGGCACGTACCTGTGATGCTCCCATGGACCTGTGTGGTCCAGGAGCATCTCTGAGGTGTGTGTGTGCGTGTGTCTGCAAGTCTCTCGGTTGTCTGAGCAACGGGACTTTCATCACTAACTCCCAGGATAATTAACTCATTTTCCTGTATTTATAGCAAACCAGTACAGGGAGTGTTGGCACTTATCCCTGATGGAGCCACATTTGGCCACAACGTTTTGAATTTTGGCCATTTCTTGCATTACGGCGGCTTTGTCATCATCCCCGCTGCCGGCTCATTAAGTGGGCAGCTCATTAATCTGACAAGGGTGGTGGTGGCTGCCTGAGCCAGGCTGCCTGTGAGTGCCCACCTCGGTGTGCCCGCTCCTGGTTTGCCGTGCAGGGGGTGTTTGCAGCAGCATTCCCATCTCCAGATGCCTGCATATGCCTGTGCTAACAGCAGCGTCGCTCCCGGCTTGGCCGCTGGCAAGGGGAAATTTTACTGCTTCAAGGTTTGTTGCAGGGATGTGATGCAAGGAAACGTTGGAGCATCCTGACTCAGCACCGCAGCGGTGGGGGACCCGTGGGAAAGACACAGAGCATCTTCTCTCAGCATCAGGGCATGCGTATGCCAGGTATGTTCCCGTCAGCTGGGATAAATCCTGACCTGGACACGGATTTCTCCTCGTTTCTTCCAGACAAGCAACTTGGTACTTTTTATCTGTTCCTTCTTTTTGCTGCTTGTTTGTTGGGTTGGTCTTTGGGGAGGGAGGGGGTGAAGGCAGCAAGGGGAAGGGGGCTCGGAGTGCGGGTGGTGAGGCTGGAGAAGGGCGCATTGCTGCAAGGTGTTGGCATCTCCATCCTGCAGAGCTGGGGAGACAGATTTGATCTCTGCTGTTCCTGTTATTTGTACAAAGGTAAGGAATGCTTTATTTTGGAATCAGCAAACAGGAAGGTGCTTGAAACAGTAAGAGATGTGGTGTACCTGCAGCTGGTACTGTAAACAGCTCGTGGCCGCAGGAGTTGGAAGTATTTGCTCTTAAAACGTGAGTTCTTCTCAGGTAAAAAGGGCAATGAAATCAAGTGTGGGGGACCACCACACTGCTCATCACTCCCCAGCCACCCCCTGTTTAGGGAGGGTTCTACCTTCCCCTCCTCCTCCTGCTTTGCCTCCAGAAGGGAAAGGGACAGAGGTGTTGAGCTGGTGCTGCTTGGCTCCTGGGAAAGTCCAGGCTCCCAAATGCCACTGTGATCCTCTCCCAGGAGCCACCGTCAGACCCTGGACAGCGTGGGAGCCCCCTTCTCCCTGCCTGGCCACCCCCAGCTGCTCCTGCCCACGACCCCAGATCTGGCACTGGAGATGGAGGTGGACCATGAAAGTTTAACACGCTAATGGGAAGGGCTGTGGGGTTTCTAAAAAGTTGAGCCCTGCTTACAAACCCCCTTTGGAAGGACAAGTCCTTGAACCGAGCACAGCTGCCCCAGTACAGGCTCAGCCAGCTCTGGTATGACCCATTCCCAGCAGGATGCTGGCAGACAGTGACTGGTTCCATGGTCCCAGCCACCACTCCTGCTTTCACAGCTGCTCAGCCACCTCACGAAGAGCTAAAAATATGTGTCTGTGTGAGCAGTCACTGTAGCTACAGCAGGGGTGAGCCAGAGAGGGTGGTCAGGCTGGGTCACCATGATGGGGGGACACAGTGGCGCAGTGGCTTCACAAAATGGACAACACAGAAGGACAGGATGGGACAAGACAGGATGGGACAGACTGCTGCTGGCGCCTCCAGCGCAGATCCCACCATCTCCCCACTTGTCCATATGTTGAAGCTGCAGCACTCTACGCAATCCCTAAGAAGGGGTTCACTTTGCTGCTTGCGTTTCAGCAGGGGATGAATGAGGAGCAGCTGCCTGCATCTCCCCACTGCCCCACCGCACGGGAGGACACCAATGTCTCAGCCTCTGTGTACCCCCAGTACTGGGTGGAGCCCCGGTTCACCCAAGCAGCGAAGGTCCGTGTGATAATCACAGCCATCTTCTTCCTGCTGGCGGCGGGCAGCAACGCGGCAGTGCTGGGCAGCCTGCTGAGGAAGAGGAGGAAATCCCACGTGCAGCCGCTGATCCTCAGCCTGGCGCTGGCCGACCTGCTGGTGACGGTGATGGTGATGCCCCTGGATGCGGCGTGGAACGTGACAGTGCAGTGGTACGGAGGGGACATCTCCTGCAAGATCCTCAACTTCCTCAAGCTCTTTGCTATGTACGCGGCTGCCCTGGTACTGGTGGTCATCAGCCTGGACCGGCATGCTGCCGTCCTCCATCCCTTCTCCCGTGCTCACCGCCGCAATGGGATGCTGCTCCGTGCTGCCTGGGCTGGCAGCGTGCTCCTGGCTTTGCCCCAGGTAAGGTTCAGTGCCCTCCCTATGGAGTTTGCCTAGGCTGGGGTGGTTTTGGAGAAGGGCTTCTCCATCCTGACATCCCCAACCAGTCCATCCCAATCCACGGACTCCGCCAGCGCCAGGCCGAGTCATGAGTTGGGTGCCCAGAGCCCGTCTCCCAGTCCAACGGCAGCAGGGAGGTGCTCTCCATGCACAGCCAGCAGCATCTCCAGGATGTGGTGCTCTGTTCCAAATCCTCTCTGAATTATTCTTTGGTTCTCCATTTCAGCTTTTCCTCTTCCACCTGCACAGGATCCCAGGAGGGAACTTCACCCAGTGTGTTACTCACGGAAGCTTCCGAGCACACTGGGAGGAAACCGTCTACAACATGTTCACCTTCACCACCCTCTACATCACCCCCCTGAGCGTCATGATCGTTTGCTACATCCGGATCCTTTGGGAGATCAGTAAGCAGCTAAAGGTCAATAAAGGTAAGTAGATCCCAGCTCTTTAATGTCCACCATGATTCCATGACTGAACTTCTTCAGCCTGGAGTTGTTGTTGGGTCTGTCACAACATCCTTTGAAAGCTAAGAAGTTTTGCACAAACCAACTAAGAGGTTTTGCACAAGCTTGTTGACCCCAATCCTTGCTGTCTTCCGCTTCCTGTGGGACATGGACCCCATTATGAGATGGTCTCCCCTCTCTGGCAGAAGCAGAGTCATGGATGGTTATGTTGTCTTGATTTTCCCCTAATTTCAGCTATCCTTTTGACTCTCCTTGGCAGGTTTGACAAGCAATCAAAACGACCACATCTCCAAGGCACGCATGAAGACTCTCAAGATGACCGTAGTGATTGTTGCCACCTTTATCATCTGCTGGACCCCATACTACCTCCTGGGCTTGTGGTACTGGTTCCAGCCAGCCATGATCCAGAAGATGCCGGAGTATGTCAACCACAGCTTCTTCCTCTTTGGCTTGCTGCACACCTGCACTGACCCTATAATTTATGGACTCTACACTCCCTCCTTTCGGGAGGACGTGCAGCTGTGTCTCAGGGGCATTGAAACAGCTATCACCAGGCAAAAGAGACACAAACCCATCTCAACCTCAGAGAAGAACATCAAGGATGGCGCTGCAAATGGTGGGGTGGCATCAGGGGGCTCCAACGGGACAACTGTCAGCACAGTCTGATGAAAAGACATACCCACGAGGGGATGGCAGGAACAGTGTTGTGACTGTTTTGTCCTGTAGGACCATTTTGGAGACTGTCATGATGAGGTTCCCTACTCAGCTTTGGTGGGTGAAGGTCTCTGGCCAGAAACTGAGAATGTGTCTCCTGCCTGTTCTCAGGGTAAAAAACATTTGGGGGTATTTATGGTCATTCTACTGTATTCTGGCAGCGCCATGACAACTAGAAAAACATCCTTTTTGTACCTGACACATGCTCCAGCCCTGATTCTGGGATCAAGCTTCTCCACACTTCCAGCATCAACCCCTGGGAGGAAATTTGCTATCTCCTCTGTGATCCAGGGTCATGTCCCTGGGGTGGCTGGTCTTCAAGTGCCCTTTGCACCTACACCCAGCCGTAGACCTGCATGGATGGTGTCACCCTGAGCCTGCAAAGGTGTGATCACAGGCTTTTACTGTTTTCTCCACCCAGTGTTGGAAAAGCTCTCTGGAAATTCTAGATCTCCTGACTCAGAACCTGCCTGATTCTCCCGTGGCTGTGTGACAAGCCCTGGGAAAGACCTAAATATCTGGCAGTTAATTAATGCAGAGGCATTCATCCCCCAGGCATGGTGGGCAGAGAGGAAGTGCTGTGAGGATAGAGGGGCTCAGGCAAGAGTGGTACAAAGAATCACAGTGGGATGGGGTGAGGTTTCTTCTCTCTTTTGATGACAGGAGGGAAAACAGTTCCTGCTGCTGTTTTGTGGTGTGAAGGGGATGGTACAGACAGACACATCACTACACAGCAGCTCTGTGGGACACAGGGCAAACCAGGAGGGAGGGTATTTGGGGTAATGAGAACCAGACCCGACACTGCCCAGCCCCCTTAGACCTTTCTGTCCCCATGTTCCAGAGCACAAGCTGGCAGGTTGCAGGCCACATGCTGGACACATTTGCTTTGCCCTAAGCAACACCAGCTGCTCGGCTCTGCCCCAGCAGAGCAGGTGCAGCCACCCCACAGGTGTTGTCTGGGGTGTCCCAACGATGGATGTGATGGGAAGCAGCTGGTAGGTGGAGGGGTCCATCAGCACCTCTTAGTACCAGATGGAGGCAAGTGAGGGCAAGGAAGGCTTTTGGAGGGATCAGCTGAGCTGTGGTGAGTAACATAGGTTGTTTGCTTTCTACTATTTTGCCAAAAGTTGCTTGTGAAGGCATGGGTCTCTTCTCTGGGTGTGGGTTGAAGAGATGAGTTTATTCAACTGTGTTGTCCTTTCCAGGTAATTAGAAATAGTGGATTATTTCTTTTTTTCATTCTCTGATGATTGTTATTAAATGTGGGGTTAGCTTTTGAAGAGAAATTTAGTTTTGAGACAGGTGGGTTGTTGTTTTCTTAGTTTAGTTAAACCTTTGGACAGCTCAGGAGCTCTGGACTTGGCAGGAGGCGGTTCCTTAGCTATTTTTGTGGCCACCGCAGCTTTAAATGAGCATCTGGATTTTATCAGGATGAAGGAGCTTTGTTTTAAAAACAACTCTTGTCTTGCTGTGGTTGCATGTGTAGGGAGCTGGGAGATGTCTTCCCCTCAAGAAAACAAATCTCCTTTGGGCAGCGAGGGGGCTTTTTCTCAACCCTGTTTCCAAGAGGTGTTGGCTCCTCATCAGCCAGAAAAGCTCTGCACTGGTCTCCCAGTGCCCCAGTTAACAAATTGTTGAAATTGGAGGGGTGGCAAGCTGTCCTTGCAGGCTGGCTGAGGCTGGGCAACGAGGCCACAGAAAGCCACAGCGCTCAGGGTGATGCTGAGCTGCACATGGGTATTCAGCCCTCGCCTTTCTGGTACTAATTATTATTTATGCTAAACATGTAGCCCAAGGAGAAAAAAAAAATCAATTAGAAACTGCAGGAGCCCAGACCAACTGGTGGGGATTAGTGTGAGCCATTTAGGAAGCATCCAAACTCCAATGAGATGCGTAATCGCAGTTTGGCTTTTCTGGGCTCTTCTGCTCAATGTTAATTACCCAATGCTAACGGAGAAGGGCTTGGCTGATGCCAGGCTGGCAAAAAAGGGCTTCTTGTAAGGTGATGGGAATGGCTTGCAGTAGGGGGAAGCTAATTTATTCATCAGACTCTCCTTTGGTCTCTTTGTTTATGCTGCTGATGGGAGGCAGACCTTGAAGGTGTGTTGGTTTTCTGGCAAGCCTTGAATAAGTAGGAAAGTGTCTTTAATCTACTGAAAACTGTCTTCATCTACTTTTTGCTGAGTGGGAGAGAACAGATCCAACATTGCTCATGCACATGTCTCCTCTTGCCCAGCAATAGGAGAGCTCAGAGGTCTTCTCTGAGGAGCAAGAAACACTTTTTTCCTTGTGGGAAGGATTCACCACCTTTACACCCCATGGGTACACTGAAAAGGCAAAAGCAGGTTTGGTTTTAGGGGGACTCGGTGATCTTACAATAATTTAGGTTGGAAAAGATCTCTATGAAGAGTAGGAAAATGGGGATTCTGGCAGGCAGATGTACCTTTAGTCCTTAGGGGAAGCATGGCACATCCCTTGGGATTCTTGCAGGCACTACAGCGCTGCTCCTTTTGCCCATCTCTTTCATACCTTCCCTCCTGTTGCTGATGTTCAAAGTGACATCTTGTGGAGCCTGGAGTGTGGGCAAGGTGCCCAAAGTGACAGCTTTCATGAGAGAAGGAAAATGTCACTGGAAGGGTGTGCTGCCAAGCCAGGTGCCCGCTGCATGCAGGAAGGGGGAGCAAGCAGGTGGGCAGCAACTCCCTGGGGAAGCTGGGATTAGTCTGGGTCCTGCCAGAGGTGGACCAAAGCCCAGGCCTGGTTTGAGTATTCCTGCATTTCTGATTCTGCTTTTCTTATATTTGCTCACACTTTAGCGAGCACAAGATTTTTGCATCACTTATCGGGAGCATGAATTCCCCAAGTCTCGCTTTTCCCTCTCCAGGGTGGTCCTGCTTTCTGTGGTGCTTCCCTCTCTCTCCCCACATTGCCTCAAACCCTTAGTCTCCAACAGCACCTGCCCTTCTCCTCAGCTGGCTCCTGAGATCTCCATTTATAAATATATATAAAATAGAGAGAGAGAAAAAGTACTTTTTATGTATAGTATCTATTTCTGCTTGTTGGAAGAAAATTCTCCTGCTTCCTCAAAACCTGCTCGTTCCCACCAAGGAAACACCAGTTACCACACTTCTTTCAGTCCCAGCCAGGATCAGATTTGTCTGATTCAGTGACAATTCCTTAATATTCACCACAGTAATGTAATTAACATATTAATAAGAGCAGGTAGCTCTGTGTTTTACAACTCCTCGACCTCACCCTGGGCCGCCCGCTTCAAACACAGCGGCCCTTTGTTCAGGAGGAAATTCTGATTCATTCCCTGTTAGTGTTTTTATAGCACTGTGCATGTTCAAAGAGCCACGCAAGTGGCTTAAGAGGCTAACACAAACCTTGGGTTAATTCATAATACTGTTAGTTACTCAGCACAATACCCGCATTAATCCAGCTGACTGCACCTCGCCACGTTGGGAAACACATGCTGAAATCAGCAGGGAGCTCAGAAAACAAGCGTGGGAGTAGGATATTAAGTATTTTGCCAGGCTGCTAGGTAGGATCTGAGCACCTTAAATGTATTTAAAATATTTTCCCATTGCTGTTGCCTCGCTCTGCAGCTGTGCAGCTGAAGCAATGATGAGGCTGTGCCCAGAATCCCTGCAGGCCTGAGCATGAGGGATGGGGCTACGAGCTCTCCAAGGGATACTCCAGACACATCCATCAGGACTCAGCCCCCACCTGCAACCACCTCCTTTTTTTTTTGGGGTCTATTCAAACCGATCAAAGTGGAAAAAGCTGTTTTTTTCCTTTGATACCTGCTGATTTCACTGCAGAGCTGGAATGTGCATGTCTGCCATGAGCCCCCACAATGCTTTCTCTCTGGGGACATAGCCTGGAGCTATTATTACTTCTTTTGCTTACTCTCAGAAACTTTCCTATGCAAAGAAACCCTAAGAAAAGAGCTTTAAATCCCTGCTGTGTTCCTTTCATCTGGCTCAGGAGCTCCCAGGTTTGTGCCTTTCCCTGCAGTGCCAGCAGACAGCCATCCCACAACTGCTGCTCAACCACCTCCTTTTCCAAAGGGCCCCAAATAGCCCATCTGTTCCAAAAGATGGAGATTTTTTCAGACAAACCAGGCTTTTAACAAACCAATACCCTTTAGACAGCACCAAATACCTCCAGGTTTTCTGGCTGCCACATCACCTCCCCTAAACTTGTATATTTACATAGCACACCATTTAGCGTAACATACTGAGGAAGACCAAAAATGGGCAAATATTCCAGGACCCCCATGCGTGTCTCAAACCCCAAGTTTCTGCATTGAAATATCAAGGAGTAAATTACTGTAAAGTAGTTGAACCTGTTGCACAATAAATTATTTATGTATATTTTAATTGCGAATTTCTGCTATAATTAGCACAGACGCTTCTTGGGCTGAGGTGCCGCAGTGTGCTTTGACAGTGAGCATTATTAACGGGCTGTAAAAGGCAATGGGGAATTGGATTATAATGCTCTTGTTTTGCAAGCTGTATGGTGAATAAATAAATTTATTCTGGCAGCAAAATTAACTGGGATAAATGTGTCTAGCTCCAGTCACCAAGACGAGGGGTTGCTATAAATGAACTTGTTCTCAGCCTTGAGTTAAAAAACCTGATTACCAGGACATTATTTCTGGCAATTAGGTACCACAACACCATCAGAAAGAGAAGAGATTTTCTTTGAAATATTTAATGAGTAAGGTAGTAATCACAGACTCATTTGCTGGAAATATGTGATGAGATTTTCTCTTTTTTGTGGTTAGGGTTCACTGTGCAATGAAAACCTGCGTTTATCAAATCTGCTAAAGGCTGGACTGAGAGACGGAACTGTGGCACATATCTGGCTTTTCTTAGCCTAGAATCCCTGCATCTTCACAGGGTTATCCCATGCCCAGTCACTAATCACAGGACAGTTCTTTATTCCTTTTTCTGTTTCAGGCAGCTGTAGGTTGCTTTGTAACAACAGCAAACACAAATGACTTGGCAGGAGGGAGAGTGTTGCCCTGTGTATGTTGCATTGCTAACTCACACATGTGTGTTCTCTAACAAATCCTCAGTTTGGTAAGAGCAATCCTCATTCAGTATGGATGCTGAAAACCCTGAGTTTGTCTAATCTGCACAGTAAGCTAGGATAATATAGATCATGGCTGAGACCACAAGCCTCGTAGATGTTTGTGCTGTTTTTGTCCAGGATAGAATGAATTTTCCTCATAGCAGTGTAGTAACTGTGTTTTGGATTTGTGCTTAGCTGCCAGCTGGGATTAAAACACAACAATGTTCTACAGAGGGGAAGAAAACATACTAGAAACCATTTAACTTCTTCCATTTTGGTGGTTGTTTTATTTCCTGTTGGGTTGGTTTTTTTTTTCCTTACAATCATTATGCTCAAATATAAAAATTCCTGGCCAAAGTTAGTTTTAAAAGTTTAAAAGTAATTCCATCTGCATTGATACATGCCAAACATCACTAGATTCGGTTTCTGAAAACATACTGATAAGGCTCCCAACAGGTTGCTTTGCCTGATATCCAGAAAAATCCTCCTTTCCAACTTGTGCAAACATACTTCAGCTTGACAGAAAATAAGTTACACCTGAGTGTTTCCGCACTTAGTTTTCAATAATCTTAAATAACCTTTTTTCCCATGGACCCTTAACAATTGGCTCATGCTAAGCTGCACCACTGTGATCCTTTTCAGCTGTACTAGGCATCCTCATGAATCCCAGGAACACAGAAATAAGAATAAATGCAGAGATGCCATGAGGATTAATATACTGGTGACAGAACTGGAATGCTCCAGGCACCTTTATTTCCAGAGCTCTGGAATAGATGCAGTGCACTGCAGATCAGCTATTCTTAAGGCACGTGGTGAAATGAACAGTTTATCATCTCGGGTGGTTCATGTCTCCGAGTCAAACATTCTGTGCCAGTAGTAGATGAAGGTTGGCGAGTTGCTGGCCCCTATCACTATCAGCAACAGCAGGTACAGCATCATCATTATGGCAAAACGGTGGGTGTAGAACCAGGAAGATTCATTACAAGGCCTGAAAAGGGAAAAGGGCATGAATTCTGTCAGAGATGCACAAATACCTTGGCAAAAAGTATCTCAGGTTTCATTATTTTAAGCAAATGCAATAAAACCAGAAAGTTGTTCCACAATCCCTACAACTAACAAAGCCTGATTTTCACCACATTCCTTTTCCCGAAGTCTCTATGCACAATCCTGTCTTTCCTCCCCATGTTCACACCTTTCCCTGTGGTCTGGAGCTGCCTGGCCTGTACACACGTGTTGATTAGCTGAGTGAACACTGCCACTTAGGATAGATAAGGGCAGAGTTAAAACTGAGGCAGTTTAAGAGCTGCACTCACCAGACATCCACTCTTGGTTTCCTGCCACAAACAGATAATTAGAGCTCTCAAAGACACTAAGTGCTTACAGGTCTGGTAAAAAAGCAAATTTAGCTGAGCCTGGGAGTGTCAAAGAGCAAGACAAGAGGCAACATGATGGTGTAAGACTTATTTCCATAGGAAACAGGCTAAAAACAAATTCTGGCAGTGCAGTGTGTCTTTCTTGGTTGTTTTCTGTTGTTTTTCAACAATGAGATGTGTTTATCTGGCTGTTGTAGCAGCTCATCCCTCTAAACAGCTGAACTCTTACCTCCTATGCTGCTTCTGTGAATACACTAGCAAGTATTTAACTCGTAAAAGCTGGTTGTTTGTGACAACAAAGTATTTCTGTGGTACGTCTCCCCCTTCGCTGTTTTTCACTCTTGCTCTTTTTCTGTCTATTTCTTCTGAATCTGAATTGGGAAGAGAAGAGCAAAAAACAAATGCAGAACTTCAAGTAACTGTTAAAAAAGTAAACAACCAACACCCCCATACACACCCCCCAGAAGAATGGGAATGAGATAACCAAAGATCTAGTCTTGGTATTCCCCTGAATCCCTCAGCATCCAAGAATAGACTGAGAAGTTTGCTTGAGGCTATACCACTCCTAGTCATCCTTGGTATGGATGACATTATGGCTCAGACCAGGGTGACAAGGAGGTGAGTCTCCCATCCAGTGCCCAAGGAGCCACTGATATTAACAGGGGAAGAAAAACAACATGAAGGACAGATGTAACTACTAGAAAGTTATTACTGCAATGGACTCACCTTTCTTTTTCACCTGACACTTTACATCTGGGTGGTCAATGATCTCACAAACAGCCACACAGCTGAGGACAGAGCCCAGCGTGCTTCGCTGCCAGCCGAGACCGTGAGGGCTGTACAGCAGAGCCAGGCTCAGGTCACTGGTCAGATAGGTGCCTTCACCAAACAGGGATGTCTGAAACAGAGCAGAAATCTATCCTAAAATCATGTACTGCAAACCTCAAACAACATACAAGTGTTCTTTCCTTTCAGACTGGCAGTTCTGCTCCTGAAGGTAAATTACGAAAGGCCTTTTTGACCCGTGTTGGGCCTGGTCCATGCACTGTTTTTGTCCTGGCACAACTTCCCTGGGGTGGGGCTGCTGCCCTCTCCCATCCCTCAAATTAGCTGCTTGGCAGAGCACTTGGTGTGGACAGATTCATGCTTTCCCGGATTTGGAGTTAGCTTGCCAGCATAAGTGTTTTACATCAACATGACTGAACCACTCTTAAAAGGCATTTCATCGATTTATTGAGACTGTCATCATTCAAGACATCCAAACTCCCCAAACAAGGAAAGGCTTTACTTCATTTAAATCCATGCTTTACTAGAAAAGAGGAAAGTACTTTTCAGTTTGCCACACTGGCTGAAATTATTACTCCAGTAAGTCCATTGTACCCAGTAAACCATTACTCATCGAGAATGAGGGGAAAAAACATAGTCCAGGTTGACTGGAAGGTCAAGCAGGTGCTGTGTCAAAGCTGCCACACAGCAGACACAAAAAGCCAGGAGTCTCAACTGCCCTTCCACTGAAATCAGAAGAGGTGCAAATCCTATGGGATGTCTCCCTAAACCAGATCATTTTAAGAAGGCTCCACTTGCGAGTAGCACCTGAAACTTTGCTGATCTAAACACGAGGCCAGGCAGAAAATCTCCACTATCCTCCTCCTCTGTAGATAGGCACTTCCCAGCTGCAGGCTGTCAGGCAGGCCAGGATTTCCAGAGGAATTACACTTCCTTATAAAGAAGCAAAGGACAGTCATAATTTGTCACGCTGGTGGAAAGGGTTTCATGCCACTTCCAGGTTTTACCCTCAGGCTGCACCAGAAAATCCAACACAGCCATCCACAAAGGCCTACACTGAAATGAAAACAGCAGTACAAGATCATCAGCACACTTCACACCCCGAAAGGAATTTGGGCCTATTTTTAAAAAGTGTCCCCAGCTGCAAGAGACCAAGGGAAGATGGTGTCAATGGCAGGAGCCTCACCCTGTTCAAGTGGCAGTGCAGGCCGTGGTGCAGGATGGAATGGAAGTTCTCCAGGCGGCTCCCATGGAAGGCGTAGATAAGGTCCCGCTCTCCCTTGGTCTCAGCAAACTTGGTGTTCATTTGATCACAGTACACGATCTCAAAGAGGTAGTCTGGAGCAGGAACTGCGGCCCCAGACATCCCTGTGAGTTCCTGGATCTTCTCGTACTTAAAAACAGGAAGGAATACCAGTGTTGGTTTATGTGGTTAGATTACTCACTGGAAATTCTGCTTCCCGTCCCTTCACGCTGTTTAATGTATTCTGATCATGCTTTTCTGAGTTAGAATTCAACACTGTCACAATTCAGAAGGAGTAAGAGCACAGTAAAAGTTCTGCCAGTTTCTTGCTTTCAAAGTTAAATCCTAATTCTTCTCTCCAGAAAAAACCCAAACCTGAATTGTAATTATGAATCAATTTATGATGCAAGACAATATCATAATTCTACTTTGGCTACTAAGACGATATATTCATCAGCTGATCTTGCAAGAGAAAAAACCATGAAAACAGAAGTTGTTTTCATCTTGCTGCTAATCTCTACAACTATTTTGATCCCTGTTACAGAAGTGCCACAGTGGCTCTGAGCCTTTCCCTTTTTGAGGCAGTATGCAGAAGACAAGAATTCTCTTTCTCAGTGAGAAGCAGGACCCAGCTCCATGACACCCGAGTTGGACCCTCTTGGTCTAAACCATGAACGTGCATGTTATGTTAACTGCAGTAACCAACTGCAATCACTGCCCATCGTCAACTACTGACAGTGGTAAATACTTCTTCCAACCAGTGTTCCTGAAAATTTTACTTAAGAACACTCCTCTCTATATACAGAGAAGAGTGGATTTATATTCAACTGTCAAGCTCTCACAATAACCAACTTAATTCTGGCAGGAGGAAATTTTCTCTGAAGTGCAAGTTTGCCTTAAAAACCAAATTCTAATCAAGATTTTCAGAATTCAAAACTTACCTCCTGTTTTTTAGTACTTTGTATCATGAAGACTTTAGATGATAGAATCCAACTAAGCAGGTCCCAGGTCCTTTTTTCTGTGTTTGGAACAGACTCCAGAAGCTCTTTCAGACTTGGTAGAGCGTTGGTATCTGCAAGCTAACAACAGAGGCATTTAGCACAAGCTCCTTAATGCCATTGCGATTAAACAGGGACCTCTAGTGAAAACAAAACAATATTTCACCCCAAGAAACTGAAAAACAGGTTCTGTTCTGAGATATAAACACTTGTATCCAGTTCGCGGGGAAGTTTGTCAATTGCTCTGAAAGCAAATAGCAGGCAAGCTGTAAACAGTGATATTTACCAACAGTATCTGAAGGGTTTGTACAGGAACAACCAGACTACTGAGAGGAAACAAGCTGTCACAGGGCTGTGCAGTGGGCCTGACATGGGGGTGTTCAGGCCATGTAACACGCAAACCCTTCAATATGAACTTGAATTTCACATAGGGCAAGCTCTCGTAACACTTCATAGAATATTAACAACATTAAGGCTGGAAAAGACGTCTGAGGTTTTTGAGTCCAACCATTAACCTAACTTTGCCAAGCCCACCACTAAACCACGACCCCAGGTACCACATCTATATGTTTTCTGGACACTTCCAGGGATGGAGATTCCACCACTTCCCTGGGCAGCCTATGCTAATACCTTAATACCCTTCCAGGGTAGAAATGTTCCAGAATACTCAATCTTGAGCAGCTTGAGGCCGCTCCCTCTCGTCCCGTCGCTCACTACCTGTTACCTATCGCTTGTTACTTCACGTGCCCACACCGGATATGGGCGTTTCCCAGTGTGGGTTTATCGGTCAGAATCCCTAATACTCTTTTAAACCTGGATTCCTTGACCGCATAAACCCTTCATCCTGCTTTATCCCTGACCCTGCGGCGCCGCTGCCCTCACCTCTGCGGGCAGCCCGTGCTCCCCCATCGGGGAGGTGCCCTGGCTCTGCGGGCAGCTCCCCGGGGCCGGCCCCCGGCACTCACCAGCCCCTCGAAGTCCTTGGTGTCGCCGCTGGCGTAGCGGCCAGGGAAGGGCCTCAGCGCCGAGTCGCGCTTGTAGCTCTGCAGCGCGGCGGCGAACAGGCTGCACCGCAGGTCGGCGGCCAGCGGGTCCCGCCGCACCGCCTCCCTGGCGCCCGGGGCCGCCTCGCCGGGGCCGGGCGCTGACATGCCCG
>VWPU01003960.1:0-129415 GCA_013398955.1 Callaeas wilsoni
CCGGCCGCGCCGGAGGGACGCGGGGGAGCGGCAGGGCCGGGCCCTTCCTCCTCCGGCCGAGCCCCTCGCCCTGCCCGTGCCGCAGTGCCGGCCCCGGCGGGAGCCGCCTCTTCTCCTGCTCTCCGCTCTCGCTCCGTGCCGGCTCCGCCGCTGTCCGTGTGCGGCCGGCCCGCGCTCGGCGGCCCCAAGCCCCGTCCCGGAGGGGACCAGGACCGAGCGCTCCGGGTCCCGCTCGGTGTGGCCACGGCGAGCCCGGGCTTTCTGGAGCCCAAGCGATTTCTCAGCAGAAGTTTTAGGAAGGATGCGAGAAGACTCTTTTTGCTCGGTTCTTACATAAACAGCGAAATTGGTTACAGCACATGCACGTTTAAACTTTTCCTCTCTTTACACCGACTTGCCCTGGCAGAGTGCTGAGATCTTTTAAGCGTTTGTGTGTGAGTGTAACAGCTGAATGATGCTATAACAGATAGTGGTGAAATCTTCGTTTGGTCAGTAGTAATGTGCGTTGCTTAAAGAAGAACTACTTTCCGAGTTTCCAGTTGCGAACTATCTCTAAACTGCTGTAATCCTTCTGCATTACTCAGCTTGTGCTTTGTTACACTTTTGTTTTAAAGGTTGTCAGTAGAGGAGTGAGGTGTAATTCACTGTGGCTTTGTAGTTGGACTCCTACCTTTTGATATATACTGCCGTAAAGATTAAAAAAACCTCTTGACACTATTGGATGATAGTCCTTAAAAGGGCACACCTGAATTTGAAGTGCTTCTGCAAGGGCGAATAAGAGAATAGGGGGAGATTTTGTGCATGGAATTCCCATGTGTTTTCGTACACACATTTCATATGTGTGTGTGTATGTATTCGTTGTTAATATTGTCAGCAGTAGGATTTTAGCTTAAGACGTAAAAATCAAGCTAAGCTTCGTGTTGTTCTTGTGTTTTATTGTCAGTAATAACATTTCTGTAACCAAAACAACCCTGCGAGTGTGTTCCCAGTCTGTTTGTTTCATAAGGTTTTGACTTGAAGATATCCAGAGGACAGATCTGGTTAATAATAAGTTGCCATTTTAATAAATATATTTTAGGGAAGTGACTGTTTAATACAGAATGTGTGCTGTAGCACAGTTGCTTTCAGCTTCTAAAGATTTCTCACTGGACTTCTGTGTAAGCCTACTACTGACAGCTTTGGTGTGTTGGTTATTTTTCTAGTAGAAGGATAATGGGTAAGTACTAAGATGCTTATTTGACAGATGTACTTCTACTTGCATGATGGGAAATCTGTTTTTATTTGGAGGCTCTTACCCCCAGAATGGATTGTCTGAAGTGCTGTGAACAGCTCCAATCCCATGGCACCTAGTTTTGCATTAATGTGTGTGTTTGAAGTAATGTATGTCCTGATGCATCCAAGCAACTTGAAGCCCAAGTGAAAGTCGAGACCCATGGAGAGGTGCTTTGCACAGAGAATTGCAGATGTGTTGAAATACATAAAACTTGTGTGTTCTGATGCTCAGTTGTCTCTTTGGGTCTTGTCTAAAAAGCTTATCCTGGTCTCCAGGTGGTTTTTGAAAGGTGGCTTTGTACAGACAAGGATTGTTAAAGGGAGAGGTTTTTCAGGATCAGAATAATTTTGTTTTGCCATGTTTCTTTATCTCTGTTACAGAAGAGTGTTTCATTAACTCCTGAAGAGGTACAGCATAGTTCTTGTGTAACTAACTGGTTGCTATCCTATAACTTGATATCCAGTTTATGCAAAATCTGTACTTTTTTTGTTTTATCTCTTAAGTCCTTGCAGAGGGAGGATCTTGACCTTTCAGCTGTACCTTTCTTCCAATAATGAAGATTCAGTGAAAATACCATAGCTGGCCAGGAGCTGTTCATCAAAAAATTTGGTGCCTCAGAGTGCATAGCTTTGGAGTAATGAAAAGGATTGGAAAGAAGAGTGGGATGTACTAGGAGAGTCTGGGAGCTGCTCTTGAGGTGTCACTTTGGTCTTGTGTTAGTGCCAGCTGGCTGTGGAGCTGCATCTGACTGCCTCTAATATTATTGTGTAGGAGATGGGGTTTTTTTCCTTCTTCTCCCTGTGACAGAGGCAGAAAATTGGTAGCCCCCATTTTCCCTTTGCTGATCCTTTCTCCTCTGCTTCTTTCCCAAAGCTTCTAAGAGGAAATGTCAAGTAAACTGACTGTCTAAATTGCTGCCGGAGATGACCCAGTTGAATGTCTGCCTCTTAAAATGCTGCATAGATTTTGAGAAACTAGAAGGTAAAAGGGACTCTAGACATTTCTTGAGAATCTCTTAAGTTTGGTTTAAACTCAGTCTTTACTAGGACTTGGAGGTCTTCCACCTATTTTACTGCAGATTCCTTGAGTTCATCTGCTGACTTAAAAGATGGAAAAGATGCTGCTCCCTCCTATGTGCACTGAGGAAGAGAGAAATCCAAATGCTAATTCTTGAAGCAACCCAAAGTTACCTGTGTGGCTTTGTGCCTTTCTGCCGTGGGTGTCTGGGTTGCTCTTGAGGCTTTTCTGTTTTGCATTGGCTCACAGATACTCGGAGGGGCCAGTGAAGAGAGAGACGAGCTGTTCTTTCTGTAACCACGGCAGACAGCACAGGGCACAGCTGCTCCGGGGGAAGGGGCTGCTTGCATTTCCTGTTTTAAGGAACGAGTTTCAAGTGATTTGCGTGTGCAAATCACTCTGGGCTCTAATGGCACTATCTGTTACAGTGTATGCAAAATTATAAAGGGGAGAATTTGTTAGAGAGCTCTTCAGTAATTACTGAGGTAATTTTCTTGTAAGGTTTGGAAGAGGGATGGACACCCAGGAAAACTGGTGGTCTGTGCTCTCGTTGCTGTAGCACTTCAGAGCTAAAGAGGCAGAGTCCATTACTGTGCTCTCTGATGTAATTACTTACCTCTAATTCATTCTTGACAGATGGATTTAACTTACTCTGTATTGTGGCAGGAAAGTCTCTTTTAAATTGTAGCACAAAACTCTTACTCTGTAGTACCATAAGGACACTGGCTGACAGTGTGGGGCGTTGTGGTGTGTATAGAAGGGGAAGGAGAATATGTTGTCATGGGTCTGGGTCAGGGAAGGGTTGCCTGGCAGAGGTGAGAAGGCAGAGCCCTCCTTGAAATTTCCTACTGAACAAGGCCAAAAGGGATGTTGGAGAAATTGCAGCAGCCACAGGGATTTTGGGGGCAGTTCTGTTTTAAACTTATTTTGCTGTTTTAATCACGTCTTTTATTAAAACGCTGTTTCTTTCTGTCCATGGATGTCTGTTGTCACTTTTATCTGTGCACTCAGTGTTTGAGTAACATAATTTTTGATTTCTTCTTTCTGTAACGTAGAAATTAGTACAGTCCTAGTGCATGGTTGTAGTTCTAAGTTATGGACTAGCCTTCAAGGAGTAGAAAATTGTATTTGAGTGGTTTTTGTTTTTAGAGTTGTTTACTTAGATGCTCTTTGTTTGAGGGATTGGAGTAGGAACATGCATTCCCTTAAAGCTGTGAAAGCTGTAATTGCAGTCTGTCTGCAAGTATTTTTCATTAGCAGTGGTAATGCACAGAACTGAAAGAATGTTTGTTTAATGGTGTGCTGTTGAAAAATTCATATGTATTAAAATATGTATAATATTTCCCATCTTGTCTGCCTGAAATTAGTGAGATATTGAACATGTGTTTTCTTTCTTTTTCTTGAAGATCTTGAAAACTTTGCCAGGTCCCTGAGAGAGAAAACTACATGACACTACACCATGACTGACAGTAAATGTGATAGTCAATTTTACAGTGTTCAAGTTGCAGATTCAACATTCACTGTACTAAAACGTTACCAGCAATTGAAGCCCATAGGATCAGGGGCACAGGGCATTGTTTGGTGAGTAATAAATACTTTATTTAGATATGAAAAGCTGTAAATATAAAGCCAAATTTGCATGTATTTCTGATAGAGGTACCAGAACATAAAACACTGATAATAAATTCTCTTGTTACAGGGTTATGGACTAAATAAATTCTAAACCAATTCCTTGCTATAGTTCATGTGCAAACCTATTTCTTTGTTTTGTTTTTAGGGAAAATTAATATTTAGATAACTGCATAAATTAGAATGGTCAACAAATTTCATCCTTTCTCATTAACCACTTTATTTCTGTTTCTAGTTCTCCCATTGCCCTTGTAGTTGTGATATTGCAGTGTAAGGTATGACAACGGTGAGAGATTCTGAGTTTTACTCGTTTCTTCATCATGGCCCCCTTTCTTCCCCCTCTTTTATTCCCAATCACTCCTGTCCATTTCTAGGAGCCATCAATGCAGTGCCTTGCCATTAACTGGCAGGATGAGGCAAATCAGTGTCATTGTCACTCCATGGATTAACCAGAAAGGGATGCTGTGTGAGGGGTTGGGCTGGCCGGCTCTCCCTTGGTGTGTCACCCCAGCTCTGTGTCCAGCCTCCACTGGCCCAGGACGTGGGAGTCCTTAGGCTGATCCTGAACCTTAGTCTCTTGTATGGCACCACACCTCTGGGCCAGCTAAAGGTAAACACTTTCAAATGTTTTCTAGACTGCAGCAATCCATTCTGCACAACTTAGTGCCAGCCCGTATTTTGTTGGGCAAAACTTACTTGGTAACAGCCGAAATGTTTATTGATGTGGGTTTTCATTCCACGAACAGGGGAGCAAACAGATGTACTGGGGAACTCTGTGGTATTAACTTAATCACAACACATGGTGGGCTGTTCGTGCTTTGAATCCAGCCTGCAGTTTGTCTTCATCTATAAAATGAGCAGAAGAAGCCTGATGACTCATGTGCTGTGAACAGCTCCTTAACAGCACCTGCCCATGTCTTCTTGGCCTTTCATAACCATAATAAGTTATATAAGTAGGGAAAGAGTGCATTTTTGTGAGAGCATGCCTTTACTTTAAAATTTTTTAGCTACCCCTCTTGCCCTGCTGACAGGTGACGAACAAGCAGAATGAGAACACTGTATTTCATTCTTCTTCAGTGGGTTGAGTGATGAGGGGGTCCTAGATGTTGGTCGTTAGGATTTGGGTAAGATTTAGTGTAGTACTGACATTTTCCAGGTATAAGTGTTCTCACAGTTATGCTTGGTTTAGATGGCATGCAGGAATTTGGGGTGGTTGAAAGAGTTTCTCCTTTCATTAGAAGCAGAGTGTTTCTAAGCCAAATGACTTTGACTGGGTCTCTGCTTCAGGATGAAATGCAGGTAGAGTTAAGGTCAACATGTTGGGAGGAAAAAGAAATTATTTGACTTATTGACTTGTTTTGAAACTACTTGATTTATGGAACAACGGAGCATAAATTTTCATCTTCCTGTGAAATAGCTCAAGTTGAACAAGGTGCAACATCTTAATTTCTCCTAAAATCTTTACACAAGGGGAAGATACAAAAGACTAGGAAGTAAAATGTAGAAAACTCAGTGTAAGATGAATACTATCCTGCTATGTTTGGCTGAAAAAATTGTCAAGTCATTAGGGTAATACACAGATATGATTTTTTTTTATCATCCTGTGTTTAATATAAAAAATAGAAAAGTGTTTCTGAAGTTTTGTGCCTGGATTTCACTTCTTTTATGGGGAATTTTTAATACCACCTGTGTCACTTTAGCTGGGAGAGGTCTAAATTTGTGCTTTTTTTTCTCATGATGTTAATGGGAAACTCCATTGGTATTGCTCCATGTAGTTTTATCTTTGATATTAAAATGGAGGAAAACAAGTAGTTTTAAAAATACATACTTAGGAAAAATGGTAAGTGAGAGCTCGAGGAAGATGAAAAAGTAACTCAGTTGTTATGTAGAGGATATTTCTAGCTCACACTGCAAACAGGCTAGGAGAGAAACTGGATATACCTTTTATATTTATGTACAATGCACACATTTTTAACTTACTGCACTTCTTTGTTCCTAAGTATTAATACATCTGAAGTCTTGTAATCTATTTTGGACTGAATCAAAATAACTTTTGTCTTTAACTTTCTGGCATCTTTTTTTTTTCCTTTCTTGTCCTTGATTTCCTAAATTTTCTAGTGAATCTCCAAAATAAGAGGTTCAGGTGGAGTTCTTCGTATGTGCTTAGACTGAGGCTTGTCATACACCTGATTTGTCAGATCACACAGGGACACTTCCCCCAAAATTATTCGTCTATCCACTGCTGCCCTGTGATTTACAGCTAATTCATGCAGACCCTGTTGGTTACTGATTTGGTACTAATTCACAGGTATAGTCATTAACATATGGAAGTCATTAAACATTAAAGGCATTAACATATAAAAATTATTGTACATGTAACAGCTTTTGGGTGAATACTGAAATATCAGTGCTTTCATGTTTGGGAGGAAAATAATTTCTCCAACTGTCTGGCCAGTTGCTTTCCTCCCACTTTGTGTTTCCTTTTGCACAAGCATAAAGGCTTTAAATCAGACTGATCATAACATTCAATAATGACTTGTGCATTTCACAGAACCGAGCTGAAACAAATGCTAGCAGTGTAAGTGGCACATTGGTTCAACTTGGGAGGCATGTCCCAAGAAACCTCTCTTGGGTGAGCCCTCTTTTGTGGTGGTGTTGCTTTTTCCAGGAGGGAAAGCAGTGACTTTATGCTGGCAAACCAGATATGATTTGAGTATTGCTGTTCTCACAGGGAGGCTGTATTTTTTGTTAGAGTACTGTAGTGTGGTGGCCCTTTGAAGTCTGATGTCACGTATATCTTGATGGGGTGGGAAAGGAGCTCACAAAGAGCTTAAATGTGCTTGGAAAAAATGTGAATGAGAATTCTTTCCTACCCTATGAAAGTAACATTAAATGGAAATAGGGTAATGTGGGAATCCTTATTTAAAACTGAAACAGTTTAAAGACTGGAACTCCTGAGTAGCGTGTGCTAGGAATTCACATATATTTTGCCAAATAGTCTGTGTTACTAATGAAGAATATTCCCACTTCAGTCTTGATTTGTTTATACAGATACTTTAGCTTTAGAGTCTTACAGCTATTAAAGCAAATTTAAACTTTGACCTCAAACTGCAGAGGAAAGGGACAAACACAACTGAAAAACAGGGTAAATTTAATAGTCATGGTCACTTTTAAACCCTTGTATTCCTCCCTTCAGTTTGAGTTTTCCATATTTTTCAGTTCAATGCATTTTTTTTCCACCCAGAAGCAGACGATGAATGTAATTTTCTGCTAGACACTACAATTTTTTATCATTGCAAACTATCCATATACAGGAGAATATTGATCCCTGCAGAAGGGATCATGGAGACATCATTGTGACTCTCCATTAGCAGAGAGAAATTTCTGCTGCAAATACTAAATGATTGGCAGTCAGCAAAAGTGTCCAAAAAATATTCCAAATATTCAGATTAGGCAGCTGGAATGCTTCTTAATTTCAAATAAGCCTAAAATATTTTTAGATCTTGCAATTTTGAGTGTGAGTCTTGAGTCAGCAGTTTCCGTCTAAAGACAGAAAGGAGAGCAGGAAGACCTCTGATGAATGTCAGTGGCTTCTGTTTGACTTATTTGTACTTATTAAAAGATGTGTACTTTTTAAAGGATGTTTCTTTTCTAATTAAAATTAGATGTAGTACCACCAGGTTAGTGGATATATTTTGTCCTAAATCTTGACTTCTTTCCTTCCTCTCTTCTGCCTCCCTTTTGCCCCCTCCTCTCCCTCAGACTTCAACTTGTTTGTCTTTGAACACTTCTAGTGCTGCGTTTGATACCGTGCTTGGAATCAACGTTGCAGTGAAGAAGCTGAGTCGTCCTTTTCAGAACCAAACCCACGCCAAAAGGGCCTACAGAGAGCTCGTTCTTTTAAAGTGCGTCAATCACAAAAATGTGAGTCGGGCTTTGTGTTTCTCTCGTTACTGTGAGTTAGCAAAGAAGCTTGGGATTTGCTCTCTCACTTGCTATCAGTAGCCAAAGAAATGGAAATAGTGATACACTGAAAAGATTTGCTGTGGGCAATGCAGTTCTCCGCAATGTATGGCTCGGATTTTGGGTGAGCTGCTTGGGGTATGAAGTGCCGTGGGGAGGAGGTTTTTGCTGTGGTGTTGGTACAGGGCTGCCATCAGTGTCAGCTTTAGAGAACAGGCCTTGCTCTGTTGCATTTGCCCTTTTTAAGTCATCTGCAGCAAAGCCTGTTTGGCACTGGGATGGTTTGTGGGTTTTACCATTGTAACTGCACTGTATTTAAAGCTTCTGAGCTTAGAGAAGATTTTTATTAAATACAGTGTTTAACTGGTGGGGTTTTCAGGGATGCAGCACTGTCTAGAAAAATGAAATGCTGTGGACAATACTTGTTCAAAGCTTTCAAAATTCACCCTCTGAACTTAGCCTTGATGTCAGTGCTTCGTTGTTCAAATACAAGAATATGAGATTTATGTGACTGCTATGTTCTGGAACTAACATGAACTAGAAACATGGCTGGTCATTGAAATTGTGCAGTCATCTCAAACTTCCTGCAGGCAATTAGCCTTTCAGGGTTGCTTTTGAAGTAAGCTTTTGGTGAGGCCCAGATGTAGCAGAATAAAAGCAAGGTGGTTATTAAAGATGGCAGTACAGTAATTTTAGCAGTTCTGGAAATAGTACATCATAATCTAAGTTTAATGGGATGGTGAGGGGCACCTCTGTGCACGTGGTGTTGGACAGCCTTGGTTAAAATTCCTTGCACAGCATGTGATTTAAAATAAGAAATTATTATTTATGGGGGAAATTGGGATCTATTTCAGACACTGGAGAGGGAGATAGAAGGTGTCATATAACTTTAAAAAAAAAAAAAGTTATTTTGTCCTGTCTTGGTTCCTTTGGCACACATGCTGCAGTTTGGAACTATTTCTTAATTGGCAGTTTTTCAGCATATGTGAATTAAGTGCAGCCAAGTAACGTTCAAATTGTGTATATAGTAACAGTCTACACTTTATTTTGCATAGTAACTTCTGCAGTAGTGGAGTTTTATGTGAGTTAAAGCAGAAGTTTCTTCTAATGTTTGTTTTTATTTTATAGATTATTAGTTTATTAAATGTATTTACACCACAGAAGTCACTAGAAGAATTTCAGGATGTGTAAGTACTAGATTTTTTTCATTTTCTCTCACAAATACTGGCCTAAGCCCTAGAGATGGATTTCCACTATACTACAGACTTCACGTATTGAAAATCAAGAGTGGCTAAAGCTGAAATGGGCAGTGAAAAATGATATTTACGTTTTATTCATCAGTCTTCAATACTTTGCTTGCACATGCATCTGGCTTGTGTGCATTGTCCTTCAGCATGGATCACCTCAGGATAATAACTTGGTGTGGATAACGTGAGAGCAGTTTTTTACTGTACCAGTCACATCAGCACAACAGTACTTTGGCCTCAATCAGAACTGAATATATTTCTTTTTTACTCAAGCATTATCAATTGGTCTAGAAAGGATTCATGGCCATTTGATTGATGGGATATCCCTAGGTTCCAGTGACTGTGCTTTGTGGTTTGTGAGTAGGCTGCTTGGGTAGATCAGGGAGTGTTTGTATCTGAAGAGGATAAGTAGATGACAATTGAAAATTGTTTCATGATTCTTAGTTTTCACTGTGATTATCCTATTTTTTAAATTTTTTTAGAGTAAAACACAGTGGAAGAGAACATAAATTGCATTTATGTTGCAATATCTGCAATCTCTACATCAACTTCACTCAGTCTTGATTTTTCATTGTGTATAAAGATAGAATTATTCTCTTTATTACTGTTTATAAAACCAGTGGAATTTTAGTATTTTGTGATGGAATGTTGAACACTTAATTTTTAATAGTAGGACTTTTTGAATAGATAATTTTTCTTTGTAACTGTGATCGTGCATAGTTTTTTTTAATCATTGGCTTTTTGACACTTAGGTCAGCAAAGGAGTTGATTTTTCTTAAATATCTCTTACGCTAAACTTAAACCTCATATGAAAAGTAAGACTTGAGTTTTCTTATTGCTTTCTTTTTTGTGCTTTAGATATTTGGTTATGGAGCTGATGGATGCAAATTTGTGCCAGGTTATTCATATGGAATTGGATCATGAAAGAATGTCTTATCTTCTTTACCAAATGCTATGTGGTATCAAGCATCTCCACTCAGCTGGTATCATCCACAGAGTAGGTAGTAGTAGATCATTAACAATACTCTTCGTGAACACAGTTTTTATGAAACAAGGAGGAAGGGAGGGGGTTGTATAAATAAGCGCATGCACCAGAGCAGGAAATGCAGTCGTTAGTAAAGTGAATTTTCGGCTTATCCTGATTGTGGAGGGAGGTGTATGGGTATTATTCTGTATGTTAATCCTTCCTTAACTGAAGTAATTTCTTGTTAGGATTTGAAACCCAGCAACATAGTAGTAAAATCAGATTGCACACTAAAAATCCTTGATTTTGGACTGGCAAGAACAGCATGTACTAACTTCATGATGACTCCATATGTAGTAACACGGTATTACAGAGCGCCAGAGGTTATCCTGGGAATGGGATACAAAGAGAACGGTAAGCTGCTGGAGTAATGCTTTAAATCTTCTGTCTAAATTATGTCTCTCTTGGAACATAACTACTTTAAAAAGAGGTGGGAGGGCTGCTTTCCCCCGCCAAGTTTGTTGCTAAAGTGTTCTAATCATGGTATTGGAAATGAAAATTTTTACAGTGTAATTTTTTGTTGAGAGTATAATATTTTTCTGTGTGCCTTTCTCCATTTATCATTTACTGCTCCCTTTCCCCTGCTACAGTTATATCTTGTTGTATATTTACCTCTTATCTTTTTGCCATGTTTTTTATTCTCAAAAAAACCTGTTGAGACGCTGATGCTGGCTGGTATTAAAAAAAAACAAACCAAAAGATCAATATATAAATAATAAAGCCTTTAATCAATGCAATTTTATTCTGAAACATCTTCTTTTGACAGTGTGTCCCCTTTTGCCTCTCTGATTATTAAAATACGCTGCAGATCCCTATGATAAACTATGTCTTACATTCTCTTAAGTCTGCATGGTGCTCAAAGAGGCTGGGTGTTATATTATTAAAACCAACATAGCTGTAATATATTGTACATTCAGCCAACAAAGTTGCTGCCAAGGAAATTGTCCTTGCATGATTGGGGGTTTTACCTGCTGATTTTTACTAGCACTGGACTTGTATGCTCTTTGCTTTACCACAAGGGCTTCTGGATGCCATGATTTTGTATACCTGTAATTTTGGCTGTGTAAAACAAGGGACTTTTGGGACCTTGCTGGGCCCTTTATAATGATAAAAACACTTAGTTTAGTGCAGAAGGCAGCTTGTTGTATGGCATGTGCTGATGTGGATCAGAACTTCAGCAGAGATTGTTCTGGTTGAGACAAAAATAAATTATTTGCAGGACTGTGGGAATACAGAGTGAGCTTTCAAATAAATAATTGTGGTATTTAAAAAAAAAATCTCTTTAATCTTTTGTCCCTGTTGCACCTAACATATGATAGTGGATATCTGGTCTGTTGGGTGCATTATGGCAGAAATGGTCCTCCATAAAGTCCTGTTCCCAGGAAGAGATTGTATCCTTCTTCATGGTCGTTTCACAAGTGTAAACACTGACTGTGTTTTACAAAATGCTAATAACAAAATTCACAAACAGTCAGTTGGTGTTTATATGATTGAAAATTCATGTGAGCAGTTTGGTTTTCCACATTGTTGTGTTTTACTGTAGATGCAGATGGTTTTGTTTGTTTTCCTCACATTTGTTCATGATACTTCATAATTTGATCATTTCACTTTTGTTTTCAGTTGATATCTGGTCAGTTGGGTGCATCATGGGAGAATTGGTGAAAGGTTGTGTGATATTCCAAGGCACTGATCGTATCCTTCCCTAGTCATCCTTGAATTCCACTTCCAACACAAACACAATTATTTAGATCTGTATAAAAGCATAACCAGCATTTTTAATAACATGTTTTACTAGATCCACTATACTCTCTGAAATTAGTGTCATTAACCAAATTGTTGAGCTTTCCATTTTATTTTCTTAGTAGACTACATTTTGTGTAAATTCTAGTGGTTGAATCCAATGTGTTAGGGGCTTCAGCTTTTGTAGTTTAAAAGATAGATTCTGCTAGGTTTGAAAAATAGAAAATACACTTAACTGCTTTTTTACTCTTGTTCTTTGTAGATAAGTGTTTTAAGCAAAAGCCTACTTCTTAACTATGCATGGATTTTGCTTATTGTTTGTTTGAACAGTAGACTAATTTTTTTTTATTGCACAATTTTTTGAGTTTCAATCAGATTTTTTTCTTGTTTATTAGCGCTTGCTGGGCAAAGGTGACCTAATGGCAAGCACACTGCATGAAATTTTTTTTATTATTATTTTTATTTAACATAAAAAGAAAAACTTTCCAGAAGTTCTTTTTTTCCCCTCATTTTATGAAAATTTGATTTTGGACTTACTTGTTCTATAAGATTGTTATTCTTCCATTTCTCCTTCCAACATTTTTGAGCAAGATTTCGTAGAATCATAATCTCAGAATGGTTTGGGTTGGAAGGGGCCTTAAAAACCATCTAGTTCCAACCCCCCTGCCAAGGGCAGGGACACCTTCAGTAGATGAAGTTGCTTCAAATCCTGTCCAACCTGGCCTTGAACACTTCCAGGGATGGGGCAGCCACAGCTTCTCTGGGCAGCCTGTCTTCATAATTGTGCTCCAGATTTTTGAAGCCAGTATAATATTTTGCTCATCAGCAAGGAGCAACCACCACTAAAACATCAGGTGCCTGTTCACAGATACCTGTGTATCTTATAGAGGAGGACTTCCAATTTTAATGCTAAATTTCATGACACTAATCTTCAACAGCTGATCATACATTATTTAGTAGTAAAATGATTAAATGTTAAATAAGCCTTTTTTTTTCCCTACCTTTCTTCCTTTCTATACTTATTATTTTACCTTTTGAAGCCTTCAGACCAACCTAACACAATTCTTCATGGATGTTGTGTGTCTTTCACCTGCATGTTGTTAGCATGGGCTACTTTGATTTATTCATGAATAAATGAAGGAAATTTTGTTCGTACTTGTTGAGTATGCAAGTTACCTTTTATGATTCTCTCAGGGCCACTGAAGCTCCACCAGTCTATGTTTCAAGGAGTCTCTTGCCCTGACAGGGAAGTGCATAGCTGTGCTTACAGGGATTTTTGCTTCTTGTAAGAGTTTCAGTTCTCTTTAATGTGAGGTACTGACAACTGTTTGTGTTGTTGAGGCTTTTCCTGAGTGATCACAGCATGGGTCAGGTTGTCACCTTCAGCTGCAGGATTGTCTTGGCAGGGTGGTTTATGGGCAGTGCATGACCATGAAGCTTTCCCTTTGTTGATTGTGTTTGGGGTTTCTTTTGTTTGGTTACTTTTTCGAAGTTAAATTTATAAATGTCTTAGTATTTGGGCATTTCAAGGAGGGAGCCAAGTTCAGCATATAGCCTGATGCTTGCCCTTGACTATCTTCAGGAAAACCTACTCTTAGATTTAGTAATTTGTATTTTCCCAGATGGTGGATGGGAATTTCTGGGATACTTGCAGTGGTGCTCTGGGTGGAATGAGCTGCTCTGCGTTGCCAGGGTGATGGATGCACAGAACCTGCTCCTGACTCTGCTGGGGAGGCCTGAGTTACTGCCAGTTGCTGTTGGAAATGAGAAATGGAGAAAAACCAGGGAATGTAGACACCTAAGGTGAAATAATGGAAAAGCCTGGCAGCAGCCGAGTGTTTTTGATGTTCTTTCTGCCCATATGGAGAAGGAAGCTGATTGCCTGACCAGTGCAAAAAGCACGAGGGGTATTTGTGCTTTCTTGGGAAAAGTCATGCTGTGTTGTGATTGTAATAAGGACTCTGTTTTCAACTTCTCCTTCCAGAGTCCCAAAAGGCAAATAGACTTGGCATGGATTAAATGCCTGGTTCCTTCTGACCCTGAAGTGTCTAGAACAGGGGGAGTGGTTTTGTGAAGGCTGCCAGGTCATTCACAGAGCTTACTCTGCCTGCTTTACACTGAAATCCCACTTGGGGTTCTGATAAGAGGCTTATTTTAAGTCCATCCTATATTGAATTTTTTTTTTTTTCAGCTTTCACCATCTGTAAAGTACTTTGAAACTGAGATACTGTGTTTTGCCCATTTTTACCTCGAAAGTGGGACGGGTCGTTAAGTCTTCTGCCCTCCCTGCAGTCTTCAGTGTTGTGGACTCTAATTTGGTTATCTGACTAACCAGGCTGCTATTACTTAAAGGAAAAGCATCTTCTTGAATCTAGATTAGTGGAGATCTCACAAAAATCAGTTTCTCAACTAGGAACAAAATTTCCTGATGTATGTTAATTTTCTCTTTGTCTGTGCTTTGTTTTAGCATGACAGTTAACAATATTCATTTCTTAATTTTGACTTTGATACAGCTTTTCCACTGGAATGCATTCAATAAGCAAATAAAATTTTCAATCTTTGTATCAGAAGCCTAAAGTCTTAGCATGGAGCGGTGACTACACATATATTCTTAATTATATTCTTGACACACTAGCTGAAATAGAAGCACCTCAGTGTTTTTTTAAATCCATCTCAATTCAAAGTACAGCATATTTGTTGTTTAGTTGCATAATCTGCCTATGAGAATGGATAGGTTGAAGTGCTAGATGGTAAATCTAGCTATGAATGTTTGCAAGGTCAGTGGATAGGCTCTGCTGGAATCACACGTTCTTTTTATCAGGAAAAACTGGAAAGTGTGGATCTGAGGAGACTTAAATATCGGGAATATTAATGCAGTGTCTTCTGAGTGTGATAAATGAGCTTTGTTTCCCCAGCTGGGCTGGTTCAGAGCAGGCTCTGGTATCTCTGTGACCAGTGTCACCATGTCTGGGGAAAATGCCTTCACTTGAGAGAGGGAGAAGGGACAGTCCTGAAGAAACATGAGGCATTATTTCAATTTGTGGCTTGTAAATACTATTCTTATAAAATATTTAAATTTTGAATTTAGGAACAGAGTTGTCTGTGAGTGTTACCATGGCTGGTACAGTTAAACAAAAGAACCTGGTATAGCACCTTCTGGAATATGGATTTCCTGTTCAGAACTCCTCTGGACCTTTTCTGAAGTTGAAAAAGGAAAAGAAACCAACTCTACCCAAACACCAACCAAAAAAAGCCCCTAGCCATCCAACTACACCCCTGCAAAATGCTCCAACCCAAAGTTTGATTTCTTTAGGAGACAAGTACAAAATTCCTTACTTTGGATGGGATGCATTTGTGCTTTACGGGTTTTTGTGTGTTTTTCTCTACCTTCAAGAATCTTCAGTGTTCCTGATGTCACATTGCAGTTCAGAAGATTCCACAGCAGCCTTTCTTTTCTGACCTTAGAGTTGTTTTGCTATGGATACAACTGCCAAATAAAGCTTCTTTTGGACTCCAGAAAAGTATTATAATTAGAAAAAGATACTTAAGCATAATGCATTGTGCAGCACTTCCAGCCTGTCCTTCAGATTACAAAATCTGAGTCTTATTTTTGTGTCAGTGTAGCTTTTTGCATGGCAGCTCAGAATACTGCTGATGCTACAGTGAAGTTCATCTTTGTGTCCTCTGTTCAAGTTTCCATTAACTTCTCAGATTTTGTAAGTGGTATTTTCGTAGAGTGCAGACTTCAAATTTTTCAGCTGATTTTCCTAAAGATATGGTGCAGATATTGATCAATGGAATAAAGTTATTGAACAATTAGGAACACCATCAGCAGACTTCATGAAGAAACTGCAGCCTACTGTGAGGAATTATGTAGAAAACAGGCCAAAATATCCCGGTATTAAGTTTGAAGAGCTCTTCCCAGACTGGATATTTCCATCAGAATCTGATCGTGACAAGTTAAAAAGTAAGGCGAGTTTTTTCTCTCTTTTTTTCTGTGATGTTAATTTAAAATGTCTGCAGCACACTTAATTTAAAAGCCTAATAAAAATGTTTATTGCAGTAGGTGTAAAAAAAAAAATTAAAAGCTGCATACCTTCTGTTTTTTTCATTTATGACAAGTTCTGGGATCTTATTAGTAGTTACTAAATATGTGCTCTTACCCTGTCCCCAGGATTCTGTTCAATTCTCTTAATTTTAATCCATTGAATGATGTCTGTCACTTAGTGTTCTCCAAAAGTAATACTTTTTATTGAGATTATTGCTGATCATCTTTTTCTAGTGCATACAGCTCATGTGGGTTATACTGTATCTTTAGATAATTACTGAGAAAAGAAAAAAATCCACCTTATTATAGTCTGTAGAACGAAAGTGAAATGTTGCAGTGCATGTCCTGTGTTCCCAGTATTCATTTCCTGTGTCAGACATTAAACTCTACGGCTCTTTTACATGTGTGTTCTTTTCACCTTTACTTTCTAGCCAGCCAAGCTAGAGATTTATTGTCAAAAATGCTTGTAGTAGATCCAGACAAGAGAATTTCTGTAGATGAAGCCTTACGTCATCCTTATATTACTGTCTGGTATGATCCAGCTGAAGCAGAAGCTGTAAGTTTGCAATTAAAATAAATTTTTAAGATTCAAATTTAGTAACTTTAAAACTGCCTTTAGTGTTAGTCAAGAGCATGCTTTGAACTCATTCATTGGCTAGCAGGAGTCACAGAGGAAGCCTTCAGATGAGCATTGGGGCAGAATCACCTGAAGGACAGCTGCTGGTGGGGACTTGATATAATTTTGGATGTGGTTGTTAATATTTCATTTTACTTAAAGAAAGAGGTGCCTGTTTGGTGGCAATCCTGGGCTTTTTGAAGCAGGGACTTGCTCTAAAGCCCTGTAAAGCCTTACAATGAATTTGATTTTGGCTGATGCTTTTAAACAGCCTTTCAGTGTGAGGCAGGACTTTAAAGCAGATTCTGGAGTTATAAAATGAATGTGTCTTTGAGGTATAGGGAATAAACTGCCAACAGTGAAGGTAAAAATGCTAAAAAGTTGTCATTTCTAGATTTTTTAGTTAAGATTGGGTGTGTTAACCTGATGTAGTAGACACTATAGAATTTTCTTCTCTTTGTAGCCTCCACCTCAAATCTATGATGCACAGTTGGAAGAAAGAGAACATGCAATTGAAGAATGGAAAGGTAAGAAGCGAGCATGACAAATTACATTTCTTGTAATACCTTGTGTTATTAGTGAGTGGCTGCAGCGCGTGCTGGATTGTGTACCAGACTGGAACCCACTATTCCAAATAAGCTGTACTGCCTGTGGCAGCAGGAGCAGGCATCAGTGATGGAAACATGTTGTGTGTGGAGTGGTACATGCATAGGTGTGTGTATGTTCATATATACGTGTAACATTGTGAAGTTTCTTCAACAAAATGCTGCAGTTTTCTTTTTTTCCTTCCCTTTTTGTTCTTAAGTGCTTGTAATCTGTATAGTTTTTTCCTTGATGGAGAGTTCTCTGAAAAAGGAACATGCTTCTTCTCAGTGTGCATTATTTAAGCCATATCTCCTGACAATATTTACTAGTTCATTTGTTCTAGAAATCTTAAATAGCAGGAGAGTCCTATGGTGTAGGTTTTTTTTTTTTTTTCCCTAATCTCATTGCTTATTTATTGACCAAATAGATTAAACTGTTGACTTAAACAAAAGAATAAACAGCACTGTGGTATTAAAATCAATTCCACCTTACAGTTTTAGTCAAAACCATTAAATGGTGAGGCAGTTAAAATTTTAACATCTGCCATCACAAGACCAAGGGTAATAGACATCTTTTATGACTGCTTTGAAAGCTGCTTGCTTTTATAAAACAGCTTTATAAATTTCAGATATTGACTCTGGCTGATCTATACATATATTATCCTTAGGGCATGCCAGCACAGGTAGGCAGGCTTCAAATCATCTTTCATTACTGCGAGGTGGAAAAGTAAAATGGATCAGCTAAATCTAATTGAATGCATTTGTAAACATGGTTAGTCAGAATTGAAGAGTTCTTAATCTATTTAGATACTGTTACCTAAATTACATTAAGACTACGGGTACATAGACAAGCTTCTGTGATTTAAGTTGCAGCTCTGGTTTTTTTTCTGGTTGTTGTTCAGGTGGCAGTATCCTGAGTTGTCCTTGATTAGTAAATGAGGGTTTTCGTACAATATTTAACTTTTTAATCTTCTTCAGAATATCCAGAGTTTCCTCAATACACCCATGGGGATGGTTCTTCAAGAATAAATATTTGTGTATCATTTTGTTATCAAAGTAAAGTTTCCAGAGAGGTTTGTGTAAAATCAAATTTTGAATCCAAATCTGATTTTAATTTTTTTTTTTACAGTTAATATTAGTGCATTATAGGTATACATAAAATTTTGGGGTGGGATATTTGTTATTTTTAAGTGGACAGTGATTCTATTTATATGATGTGTTGATTTTGATACAGGCCTAATGTCTTTCTGTGATGCTTGAGTAAATATATATAATCTCTTATCATTGCTGTAGGGCTGGAAAGAGGGAAAATAAATACCTCTACAGTTCTACTTCCTGGCTAACCCTCGGCCATTTCTTTGTACCTTGACACAAATGTGAATTGGATACAAATCCTCTGTGACCTTACAGTGCTTTTTCTGTCTCTTCTCTCTTTCCTCCCACCATTCTTTCGCAAGAATTAATATACAAAGAAGTTATGGATTGGGAAGAAAGGAGCAAGAATGGTGTGGTAAAAGATCAGCCCTCAGGTTAGTCATTGTTTCAGTAGTTCTGTAACTGTCACACGTAACACTGGTCTAGTGAATGAAGAAATCTGCTTAATAATCCAGGTAGGCAAAGCTTTTATTGTTTGGGATTCTCTAGACTGATCTGCCTTTGGAGATCCGTGTGCTCTGGTTTTCAATTGTTATGAACTTGTAAAAAAACTTCGCTGGTGTTGTGTGTCCCACACCCTGAGCTGCCTTCTCCCCGAAGGGCTCAGTCACCAAATGAAGTTATCAGCACCACGTTACCTCGCCTGGTGCTCGGGTAGCTCTGTGCTGAGTGCTGTCCTGAGGCTCACCGTGACCCCTTCCCTGCGGGGTCAGACAGCATTAGGGCTCCCTCAAGGTACTTAACAGTGCAAAGTATTTGTGCAAATCCTTGTGTTTGCTGCTGTTCTCACAGCTCAGTAATCAGAATATTGTACTGGCTTTTGTTAACTATATCTATTAGATTGCTTGACGCTCAAGTCACTGTTCACACTATGCATTGTTAGTTTTTTCTCCCTTTCCTCCACAGAGAGGGAGAAAAATAAAAACCTCTTAAAAGGTCACCTTGGCTTTTGATCGCTAGGGCCCTTAGTGCTTGCTTTTCTCCTTTTTTATTAATTCTTTGATTTTCTAAAGATTTCTGTGGGGAAAGTGCTGCTCACGGCCCAGAAGCGTGGTTATTTGTGACTGTAATATTGTCTTGCCTCAGATTTTATTATGTTTGGTTCTCTTAGCACAGATGCAGCAGTGAATAGCAACACCAGTCCTTCCCAGTCATCATCTATCAATGACATTTCATCCATGTCAACAGAGCAAACATTGGCCTCAGACACAGACAGCAGCCTGGATGCCTTGACAGGACCCCTCGAAGGATGTCGATGATCAGCCACGATTGCAGACTTGACTCTGGAAAAGAACTCTTGTTTCCATTGGGCCTGAATTGCTTGTGAGTTAATGGAACCAAGTAGAAAAACTCCATGTTCTGCATGTTCTGCTAAAGTAATGCCTGTTGTTTTTTTTACTCAGTTGTTATGAAATTGCCTGCTTAATGTTGTAGAATGGAAGCAAATCAATGTCTAAAGAACAAAAAAAAAATTATATTTAGACACTATTATAGGCTTTTCTTTGTTTCAGCCTATTTCAGGTGAGCAGTTATAATAGACTTTTAGCCAATAACTCCTCTTTAAGTGGGTTCATCAATCTCCAGTCCCAGCTGGCAGGCTTCTGTGACACAGTGGTTGTTTACATTTTAGTACAGTATTGCTCACTAGTAGGTTTTTTGAATGTATAGTCCCTATGCAGTTTGTTTTAGCGTGTGACTGTGGCAGTTTGCTTTATTTAACGACCGGAGTGTTGTGTGTAAGTGTGAGCTCACATGTGGAATGCTCTCAGTACTGTGTTTAAAGGGCAGTTTTTCTTCCACATAGCACTTTTTTTTTTCTCAACCCCTTTCTATCTTAACTCTTCAACAATTCTCTCTTCTTGTAGAAGAGATAAACGTGAAGTTTAAAGCATAAAGCCATTACTTTGTATTTCACCTGAGTGTCTCGAACTTTTTCAGTCTTTTAAATGTGGATGGAAGATACAGTGGCTTAAATAAATCTTGAGGATGAGTGAGTTTTCTGTGAAGCAGTGCCTGTTTAGAAGAAGAGAGTATGCTAAAATGTTCTGTATTTTCGAGCTTGTGATACTCATCCTTTAACAAACATAAACAGGAAAGGAAATGTTATCTGTGATGCTCTTCATTCACTGCAAACTCTGATAAAAGGAGAGATGACTTGGAGAGATTTGTAGCCTCAAAAGGGTGCATTAAATATTTTCCATTTTTTTTAATGGGTCCATTCTATCTAGTGAGTAATTAAAGAAATAAAAGTACAGTAGTTCTGAGTCACTTGTAAATTAAGTATTTAGTTAACAGAGCTTAGCTCTGTTCTTGCCTTAGGAAAACCTCCCTATTTGTAGTGAGAAGAAAAACATGTTTAATGCATATTTTCTAAATGCAGTGTCAGACAACAGGAGGAGATTGTTTGCTGTTTCCATACAGATTTATCAATACAGTTTTCAGAATCAGATAGTACAAAATTGCCTGTTACATTGCACAATCTGTTGAATTAGCAAATGCATTTGCAGTAGAGTAGGGCTTAAATTGCTTTATAACACACACACTTGTGACTTTGTGCACTTTGGAGTGCACAGGTGTGAAATTTTGCTAAAGGATCTCGTGTGTGACTGAGCTATAGAACTGTAAGGGTAATAGACATGTACAAGATGAGGTAAAACACCACTTTCTTAAAGGCACTATATTTAGCTGTTGATCAGATACTCTTGTCTTGAATATATAAATAGAACCTGTAAAATATACTGGCCCAGACAGCCACTGCATTACTGACATGCTTCTCTTCTAAAACACAATTGTCCATTGTTCCAGACCTTATGACTAGAAAAGCAGCACTTGCTCCTTATGCAAACTTTGCTTTTGTATTAAAATTTTGCCCCTTTTTAATAGCTTAATTTGCTGTGGTAAAAATATCAAGATTTTAATGTCCTAGAAGATTTAGAAAAAAAACAAAAACAAAGTAGTTAATGTTAACTTCAGAATTGTATTCTGGCATCTCTGATTTTTAAAATTCTGTTTAATTGAATTGCAAGATATTTGGGCCTTATGTTTTTTCTTATTGTTTGGTTTTCAACCTATGAATAACTTACTTTTATCTTTGGATACTGCCAGTATATGTGAAATATTATTAGCGCATTCTTGTCACTGGAAAAGCATTTAAAAATACCTATTTACCATATAGCAGAACAGCACAGTTTGCTGTTCTTTTGCTTTTTTTAGGCCTTGTTATTTTTGCAAGTTAAAATAGCTGAAGACACCTATTCACAATGAACAATTAGTGATTCATTATGGAAGTCATCTGCTGAATTTAATTTTTCAAGACTTCTAAATTTTTCGACTGAAGGTGCACTGTGCTATGTTCATTTTAACATAAAAACATTTCTGCTTTAGAAGACTTAAGGATTTATTTCTTTTTCCCCATGTGGTTTGAATATTCACAGAGTTGAATTTTTCCTGTTGGACTTGGGCTGCTCAGCACAACGGAGAGTTGGACCAGATGACCTCCAGGTCTCTTCCAACCTAAATTATTCTGTGATTGAAATTGTCTTTTAATGTTTTTAACAAAACTGTCCTGTCTTCATGACTTGAACTGGTATCTGACCTTCTCCTAGTACATACTGTTAGCGTGAACATATAGTCTTGGAACAAGAAAAGAAACCCCAACCTTGAGATTAACTGAGTTTATTTGTAAATCTTGTAGGAAAAGCTGTCTCATACCTAGTTTTTTGTAATGTCTTCTTGCTATGGCATACATCGAAGCTTAATTACAGAATGCCTTCAGAGCATGCATGAAATGTCTGTGAATATTGTGGATTTTGACTCCAGTAATTGCACATGGAGCTGCAGAGGACACATCCGTAGCGGATACCCAGCAAACCCAGGCAGGTGCATGCTGCAGGTCCCAGGCTGTCCCAGTGTGCACGTGTGGGCCCTCAGTGCACCGCATGCAGCTTCTGCCCATCGCTGTTCTGACTGCAGGGGACAGTCAGTGCCAGCTCTGTGACGTGGCTGTCAATGCCACGGGAACCTCCTCGCTGATGGAAAACCAAATGTGATGTAACGTGACAGGGCTTTAAAAATTAAGAGAGTTTGGGGTGCAATATAATCACTTTTATTCCTAATACTAAAATTATGTATGTAAAGTGATGCGATTGACCATTTTTTGCACTTTGGCATTTATAAATATTTATATGTATTTAAAGATTAAGCATATGTGTGTGTGTACATATATATTAAGAAAACAGCTCAGTTTTGTAAACAGGAATGTTACTTTCCTTTGAGAGACTTTGTATAGTGTTAACACTACTGCAGCATACATAGACAATTTATGAACTATGACTAGAATAAATGGTGGTCAATGTAGATACAATCTGTAATCTTAACTGCTCACCTGAAAAAGAAAGGGATCTTTGGCTGTCAATAGATACTTTACCAGAAACTTGTTAAACATCTGAACACTGAGTAGCTGAATGGCATTGCAGAAATGGAGTATGTTTTAAACAGTTCATTTCATCTGTGCTCGTATCATTTTTCCTCAAAAAAGCCTTAGAAAGAGAAGCGTGGCATTTTGCAATCTGGGTAAGCGGCCTGTAAGTGTACTTTGAGGAAATACTGTGATATGACAAATCTAGGTCTTTATGGAAAAAAGACGAGAAATTAATGTCAAAATTAAGGCTTTGTCTGCATGGATCATACAAACTAAACTAGTCTAAGGACTGGAAACTACAGTTTGCAAACAGCCTTTGAAGTTTCGTAACGTTTCCAGCAAGGGCTTGTATTTTCTTGTCAAAATAATGAAAAACTCAGCCTCGACTAGAAATTAACTAGTTGGTTGGAGAGTTTCAAAAGCTGTTAGGAACCAGAGGGCTCTTGAGGTTTTGTCTTTTTTTACATCCTAACAGAGCATACGTGTTTATTCCAAATTAATTAAAAGAAAAAGAGCGATTCCATATGTTTAATTTTTCTTTCTTAAAGGAAGGACCTTAAATGCTAAATCGCTTTCCTTAAAGTTATCATTTTATGAATGAAGTAGGATTTAGCTATTCCAAACACAGCTGACATGGGGAGTCTCCAAGGACGGGGTGGGTGACCTTGTGTTGTCACAAGGGCCACCCTGCAGCCGGGAGTGAGCGGGGAGGTCCCAGCTCCAGGTGCAGACAAAGCTTTGTGGCCCTTGGGGAGCGCGGTTCAGCCCTGCAGCAGCGCAGGGTGGTTGGGGTAAGTGCTGAGCTGCCTTTGTCTGCGTATCCTACGTGTGTCACATGGATTCTGTCAGGGCCTGATGCTAAACCGAGTGAGGCCGTGTCCTGGGAGCCAGATTCTTTCCTGGCATGCGTGTTGTGTAATTCCTGCTCAAAACTGGTTTGGATCCAGGGACACCTGCACCCAGATGCAGAATTTGGACTTGAATTCTATAAAGAATCTAGTGATTTCTTTGCTTTTCCGGAGTGTCTTGAATTATTTTTTTTAAACGTGTTGAAATATGACAAAAAAAGTGTATTCTGGCTCATTATTTTATATACTTTAGATTTTCTTTTACATGAGTGATGTTCTAAAAGCTTCTTACACAAGTTGTCAAATCAGTTTTGGTTTTTGCCCGCTCTGCATGCTAAAATAATGTCTGGAGCTAAAATAATGTTTTAAGTAAACCATCTTTTCTCATATTAGCTTTGGAGGAAAGTGGAGGGATAACCATTGTTTCTGTTTGTGTTTTATAAATGATTATTTTTGCAGCTAAAATTTCAGGTGTTGGATTTCAATCCCACAGTGTTCTTTGTGGATATAAATTTCCTGGGTCCGCTATTTCAAACGTGTATAACAAGTTCAGTATAAAATTAAACTAATAAAATGCACTCTTCTGCAATTTATTGAAAACATGGCAAATCATTTTGGTCCAAGAATTCAAAATAAAATAGAGAAAATACATTTAACTATTTAAGTTTATTCCTTGATGCTGCTGCTTATTTTTTTAAAAGGTGCTTGCAATTTTGCACAAAAGAAATCTACTTTATTAATTGCTGGGTTTGAAGCACTTTAGGATTCTTCTAAATACAACCATCTATGATGTGAAAAGGAATGACATAACGTGCTTAATGTGTTTAAATTTTGGTTGCAGCCTTTGCTATTCTGATAGATTTGATCAACTTCTAAATACAACCATATATGATGTGAAAAGGAATGACATAACGTGCTTAATGTGTTTAAATTTTGGTTGCAGCCTTTGCTATTCTGATAGATTTGATCAACTTCTAAATACAACCATATATGATGTGAAAAGGAATGACATAACGTGCTTAATGTGTTTAAATTTTGGTTGCAGCCTTTGCTATTCTGATAGATTTGATCAGCTTGTTTCTTTAAACCTGTTTTCAAAGATTTGAAATCAGAAACTTTTGGGGGCTGAAATTTAAGACATGGTGAGAGATCATTGGAGAAATACCTTCTGGGTGCCTGGATTGGCAAAGTGGCTGCCTGGCCATCTATTGGATAGAGACACAGCAATGTCTGTTCCTGTAGCAAGGGCAGCTCGCTGTGAGCACTAGGATTCTTTTTTTAAACAAAGAAACTTTTCTTAACTCTCGGCTGTGCATCATGAAGTGGTTGTCTGTGCTGTGGTGAGGCCAGGACACGCGCTTCGTGCACTCCCCTGCAGCAGATGCTCCGTGCCTGCCCTGGGCAGACGCTGTCCCTGCTCTGCGCTGCTCCGCCAAACCCCTGGTGTTTGTGGGGTGTCCCTGAGCCCGTCCCCGTGTTTCCTTCCCCACCTGGGCAGCAGCTCAGCACTCCATGGGCTCCTCAGGATAGCAGAAGCAGAGGAGAAAGGAGTCAGGGACGAAGAGCATTTGCTGCTGGCTGCCTGAAGCAGAGATGGTGTTTGTTGCTGATCACAGAGCTCCTAAATACCCCTGAGCATGTGCTGTTGTCTTGTCTTCTAACGGGGAAAACCTTTTTTTGAGAACCCAAGTGTGTCACAAGCTTTTCTATGAATTCAGATGCTTAAATTGGTGCTAATTTTTTAAAAGAAAATGTAACAGATGGTTAGCAGTGTATTTGTCTGTTTTTGATACCTATATTTTCTTAACTGGTAGCAAGCCAAACTTTATAAAATGACTAATGTGCATTTTCAGCTTCATCAGATTCCCAGATTTTCCTAAAGTAAAATGTTTAAACTTCCATGGGAGCTACTGCTTCTTTGGAGCCATTGCTTTCAGGTGTTTTATAACAAATCAAATGAACACAATTAGAACAGACAGCAATACCTAACTATCCCTTTCTTTAAATCACAACGTGGTCCCCAGGTGGTTTTAGCAGTTTAGTGTGATCAAGATGCCTAATTAAGAGCAAAGCAGAAATACCTGTGTGCAGTTAACTCAGTACATTGAAGCCTTACCTGGTTGTTAAGATAATTTATAAAGATTATACAAATCTTCATCTATTTTAAAGAGGGAATAACAAGCAGAAATAATAAACTGTTTTCATACAAATTAAAATGTAAATTCCAGAAAATATATTATTTAATGTATTACAGAACACAGGCTATTAAAGAGTGTAATAGGCTTATTGAGTGATTAGTTATGAAATCCAGTTTTATCCAATGACTCAAACCCCCTCCAAAATGTAGTTCTTTGAGAATTTCTTTTGAAATGCCTTCAAGTTGAACTCCCCTCAGAATCCTTTGTTGGTTTGGTCCTCTTTCCCACCTTCTGTTTACCAAATGTCACCAAAAGTAGCATCAAGCCCTATCACTTGTTACAGTGTTCTGGTTTTATGGCCTTAATATTAGTTCTAGTCTGGTATATAATTTCAGAAGAAAGATGTGCTTTGAAGTCTAACTACAGATACATGTGGCCTCTTCTGCCTATGGAATTAGGCTTTGATTGTCATATCTCACTCTCAATGCTTGTGCAATAGGAACGTGTTCCTCTCAATGCAGTGGCTATTTTGTCGGATGCTGGACTTTGGTTTCACGATGACTAGAAAGTTTTTTTGGGTTTGTTTGTTTTTGGGTTTTTTTTATGGACAGCAGTCATGCTTCATTGGTTTTTTGGACTGATACTCTTTAGGAAACTAGAATTCCATAAGGAAAACTGTCAATAACTAGTTCTGTAGTTCTAGTTAAAGCCTTGTTCTGAAGCTTTTTGGTTGTTTTTTTTTCTTTCCAAAAACGTTACCGTAAAACAGTACTAAAGTCACTGTAAAATTACAAATAAATATGTATACATAAAAGATTTGAGCAGTCTGTGTTATTTACTGTATTTTTTCTTTCTTGGTTCTTCCCATGTTGAAGTAGAATGTTTTATGTAACCAATGATGTATGCTTGATGTATAGATTACTTCTTTCAAAACATGATGTTTCAGTTACCACTTTAGCTTCCAGTTAACTGAAACGTAAGTGTTGGCATGAAAAATGAATGAAAAAAACCTTAAGAAATTGATTGGAGCAGCTTTTTCCTGAACAGCTGGAATGTTTGGACACATAAACAGCATTAACTGCCAAGTGTGTTTTGAAACTTATTTGGGGCTTTTTTTGTTGTTGTTCAAATTGCAGGAGCTTGAAAAAAGTAGTTCCACGGTGCTTTTTTTGAGGACGATGTGAATATTTTTGCAAAGACAGTGATGAGATTTCCAGGCATCTTGCAGAGCTGTCTGCTCTGACTCCAGGGAATGGGAAGTAGAACTGAGCTGCTGCTTTGATCTACTGGATTTAATGAAGGGTTTCTGATATTAAAGGGAGGATTAACAGCTGCCTTCCCAGATCCAGGGCGAGGGCGCTCAGCCAGCCTTTGGTGTTGTGAAAGCTTCACCTGGGACAGTCTGAAATTATTTTTACAGCAATGTTGCTTTCTTGTGTGGAGAACGTGGAAATTTTACCTGTTCTCTACAAGGCTTTGCAACAGAGTATCTGGATAGAGCAGGGATGCCCCAGTACATCCCAAGTACATCCCAAGGCATCCCTGTATTAGATGGTGGGATTTTTTCAGGTTGCTGTTTGAGCTACAAGGAAGATCTAATCCATTAAATACACACCAACAGCAACAAAAAATTAAGCAGTATGATGATGTGTGAACAGGGAAGTGCTTTGCAAAGCATTACCCAAGAACATTCCTCACTTATGCGATGCCCTTTCTTTATATTTCCTGCAAGTTCTTGATGCTGGCAGGACAGTTTTTAAAAAGTAAGGAGGGAATGATGTGATTAAACAAGACTCAAATATTTTTTGAGGAAAGTGGGACTTCAGAAGCTGATTTTTTTCATACCAATGAGGTATGAAAAAGAGAAAGAGTAGGAAAAAGAAGACGAATTCAGGTGCTGGAATTCAAATGAGAACCCTGCTCACTTGCGATTGCTTGGTGTGAAGGTGGCAGTGAAACAGGCTCTTGTTCAGCAATGCACTTGCACGAGTGCATGGAAGGGGTTGGCCAGGAGGCACTTGGGGATGAAGAGTCTCAGTGCTGCCTGGGGCTTGGAACAGAGCAGGGCTGTCTCGTTCCATGAGCCTTGTGGGGTAAGACTCTGGTTTTTTGAGTCATTCATATTTGATCTTAAAACAAGCTTCTTGCTCTTCTCCGGGGAAGCAGAAAAACATCTGTGTGGCTCCTGCTGACACACCATCGCTTGCTTTGGTGACACTCAGCTCTCAGGTAGGTGGCCACTCCTACATTTAATCTGGCTGGAAGAGAAAATAATCAACCACATGTTTTTATCATACAAAATATAATTTTAGGTTGGTACAAGTTGAAGTAACGTGCTGTTTATGTGAATGTTCTGCAGTGGGTTAAAAGAACAGTGGTTATTTTGTGTGTCATTAATGCTGTATCAAGGTAGTTACTGTATTTCTTGAGACTAATGTGATCTCATGGGAGTGCTGTAGGGAGGCTGATTATAATCCAGAGGAGCAAATGGTTTTGTAAGAGACCTCCTCGCTCTCCATGAATGAAGAATATCCCTTCAGTGAGAGGAACAGCAGCTCTGATCCCAGGCACAGAGCGCAGGTGGGAGCTGTAGGGAGGTGCAGTGCTGTCTCCTTGTTTCTGTGTTTGTCTCTACCTGAAACAGCTGCTTTGGGGTGCAGGTCAGCTCTCTCCTAAGGCCCAGGTAATCCCTATGGCACCCCTGGGATGGCTGCTAAAACACTCCAGCAGGTGTGACATCCCCAGATTAAAACCACTCCAGCATTTAGAGCATCACTCAAGGCCACCCAAAAAGTACCAGAGCGCTTCCCCAGTGCGCTGCACAGGCTGGCTTGGGAGGGGGTACTGCCAAGAGGCCCAAAGATTTTTCCAGTGGTAACAGAAAGTGTCCCTGGAATTAGGAGGGTAGTACAGAGGTCCTGGGGGTCCCATCATGTTTGTAACAACTGCTCACTGCATAATCGACAGCCAAGGTTTTCTCTTGGGTTTCCTGCTTGACCTCAACAGGAGCCCTTGCTGACCCCAAGACTGGCCTTTCTCTCTCCCCCAGCTTAGCTCCATTTCCAAGTGACACACTCCTGTTTATTTCCGCCTGTGCATTTCCCCAAAGCTTCCAAAGAACTCCTCCATTTCTCTTTGGACTGTTTCATTTCTTCTCTCTGCATCTTCCTTTGCTCTCTCTGCGTTTCTCATCCCCGTCTCCCCCAGCCTGTACCACTTACGCTGCTGTCCCAGTTTCCAAAGCATCCCCTGAAACTCCAACTGCAGCACTCTGTTCTGCTCCAGGCTGGTAGAAACACAGATATTGTAAAGCACAAGATTAATTCCCCCCTTAGAAAAGCTCTAGTATTTTTTTAAAGTTAGCCTTTTTAAACATATGTTCCCATAAATACAAGTATTGGCACCCTCAATACGTTTCCAGTCTTTGGTGTTATATATTAAAAGCTGCAATTTTTAGTTATCCTAATTTATAAAAAGTATAAATAACCATACGGCCAAAGGAATCAGTTTGTGGGTTGATTGGTTTTTTTAGGGTTTTGTTTTTGTGGTGGAATACTCCAGTAGTGTAACAGCAAATGGCAATGCAACTTATTTTAGGAGACACTGAGGATTCTGCTTAAATTGCAGTTCCCTTTTACTGCAGGGGAAAATAGAAGAATACAGCAAGGATATTAAAAAGAAAGACTAAAATTCTACAAACGGTTCGTTTACTTAGAAGAAATTGAGGAATCCTCCAAGAAATTAAAGATTAAATGGATTTTTTTTTTCTTTACACGAGGCGAAGTGTAATTTGACATTACCCACTTGCCATCTGTTGAAATGCAGCATGTTGAGGTATTTTCTGGTTTATGTCAATTTGCATGACACACTTGTAACTTTTAACTAATTAACAATGTTATGTTTCAAACATCCATTCCTTTTAACTACACAATAGCAGAGCAGCACTCTTTGGAAAGTGAAGCCTGGAAATGTTGCTGCCTTTTGGCTTTGATAACAAGCTATGGATAAATCTCTATTCAATTTCTAATCTTAGAAATTGGGAAAATACTAATGAACACTTTCCTCAGAGTTGTTAAAATTCATGACTTGCAATTTGTAAAGAATAATGACTTACTGCTAATGCTGCTGAGCAGCCTGCACATTATTCCCTGGAGAAATTCTTGATATTGGATTAAGGCAAAATGGGAAAATACACAATAGACCAGAGGCTTTTCAAGAGCTCTGTGCAGCCCTGCAAAAAGTCTTTTAGATGCTCTGGAGTTCCTCAAGCACCTTACATGAAAATAAGTTTGAATGACTGAATAATTGCCTACCTAATCCTGCAGTGCTGGATCCCGGTGCCATCCCCAGTGGTACAGGGAGGCATTGACTGCAGCAGCATCCACAGCCCTTGGTTACGTGCTGTAGGAAGGGGTGCCTTCCCTGAGGCCTCACAGTGTTTAAAATCCTCTGCCTTGCAGTTACAGGTTGGTGCTCAGCCTTCTGTCTGGCCATCAGCATCCTCAGAGCTGCCAGGTGGTGCTGTCAGGGTTTGCTGGCAAGTCCCCAGAGAAGGCGAAGCTGTCACTGCCGTCCCCTGGGACCTGTCCTGTCTTGTCCTGATTCCTCAAAACATGACAGAGCTGTGTTGGTTCCTTGGGAGTCTTCTGGCCACGCAGATTTTGTCAGATATCTTGAGAGTTTTCCTCCATCATGGTTCCTCAGCAGGAGCCTGTGAGCTGCCCAGCCTTCTGTCCCCGGGCCCTCCGGCGCTGTCACCCGCTCAGTGCCCTCCTGCTCGAGGGGGGACCTTGTTTGTGTGTGTGCCTTGCTCTGCCTTGCCACGAGTCCTGGTCGTTTTCTTCCTCCCCACAGCTGCTTGGAGCTTTTCAAGTACTTGGAAAGGGTCCATTTTGCTAGCGCTAGGGTCCTATTTCAGCCTCCAGCTTTGCTTTTTGTGCACAGCAGGTTGAGGTTCTGAGCTGCTGTGCCTGTCTGCTGCCCACTGCCATTGTCACCATGGCTGGTTTACTGTCATCTCCAGGAGTCCTGCCGCTTTCCTACCCCAGCTCTGTTGGCTGTAGCTTGTCTGGCACCTGCAGGTGGCCCATTGGAGAGCTGCCCACCCTTAAATGGTTCAATTCCCTGGCTGGGAGGTGAATTCTGCAGCACTGTCCCAGTCCCAGGGCTGCGCAGGGGGAGCGGGGCAGCCCCTTTGCAGGCATCATGGACACAGCTCCTCGCTCCCCTTCCCCCACTTTGGGAGAGAGACCTGTAACGTGTGTTTTGGCTGTGCTGTACCCAGCTGGTGAGGCCTGAGAAAAATTGCATGGATGTGAAACAGCTCGTGCTGCTCGTCCCTGGAGCATCCACTGCGTTGGCTTCGGAGCGAGCAAATCGCAGCGGTGCAGCCAGGGAGGCGACTCCTCCGGTCACGAGCTTCAAGGACAAGAAGCTGGAGGTTAAGGAAAAATAGGCCACATCAGCGATATTTCAATTCCTCTTGGAAAAACTTTGATGTGAATAGATACAGAGTGTTTATTTTAGCTGCCTGTTCTCACGAGAGAATCAAGCACAGCACAAAAATAACTCGGTTATAACTAAAGGAAGAGCAACCCTTGCAGTTTAAATGCATGTCTCAGAAATAATAGAGATGGTTTAAAATAATCTGGAAAGATGTTTCCTCTCCCTCATCCCCACATGTTCAGTCTCATGATACGAGAAATTTAAATGAGCTGGTTTAAGTGCTGCTGTGTTTCTGTAAATGTTTTACAAGTCTCTCCCTGAAAACCTCTTCAGGTTTCCCTCTGCCCACCTGACAAAGGTGGATGTGTTCCTGGCAGAAATTGGGTCTGGGAGATCATTGAGACACTTGTCCACCTTAAGCTGCACTCCCTTCAGTAGGAAGAGTCCTACTGAAGAAATGAGCAGGCATGTAAATGGTTTGGGAATCTAAAGAAGGCCTGGGGTGTAATATGTAAAAGCCAAGTAAGAAAGGCTTTAGCTGTCTGAGGGGGAAGATGCTGTACTGGAGGAAGGTGGGGAGGAATCCACTAATTTGATTTTGCAGAAGTGAAATAAAAAACTGGTTTAAATTCCACCATCAACCACCCTTCCCCACCCAATGCTGCAGTTGCTGCAACCTAAACTTTTCCTCTAACCAAAGATCTTCCTGGAGTATTAATGGCAGTGCTTTACAGGAGTTCTGTGCCTATTAATAAGCTGACAGATGGCTGTAGTTTCTGATGAACCAGATTCGGTTTCATTGATTAATCTGTTTTCTCCCTACCCCAAAGGACAGGCACAGCTGTGCCGACCAGCAGCTGCTCTTGCACAGAGCTGCTTTCCACAGGCACATCTGCCTGCCTGCCGAGGAAGCCATCCCGGCACGGCTGCCATCGGGAGCCTGGGAGGGAGCTGGCCTGGCATCTCTGCTGAGGCAGGATGGAGAGGCAGAGCAGCCAAGGGGTCCCCATTTGAGAGCTGAGGGACTGGGAGGAGTCCAACCTCGTGGTCCCCATTGCAGTCACGGTGTTAAAACAGCACAATGTGGTGAAATCAGGGAGTTCAATGGGAAATTTGGAGAGCTGACCTCTGGTCATGGTCCCCAAGCCCGTGTATGACTGGAAGCCATTCCCATGACTCATATGGGGAGAGCTGTTGGAGGCAGCGGGTTTGCAGCGCTTGGGGCTGGGGCTTGGGAACAGGCAAGCCTTAGCCCTGTGCCTGTTCTACAGGGTGGCTGCCAAGCTCCGGGTTAGGAATTCAAAATACCTGAGAGCAACATCAACGGGGTGTCACAGCTGGAGTCTCATCTACTCTGTGCTTCCTCTCCCAGTTACAATCTCCATGAGGCACAGCGCTACATAATGTTGATTTCCTCCCCCACACGCCTCTGGATTTACATTTATTCATTTGCCATGTTCTCCTTTCACCTTCCCTATGGCTTCTCCAAGAAGATTGCTTGTATTAGTTTCCTGAAAACGTAAAGGTCAGCGATGAAAAGAGCTGTGTTGGTTTTTTTTTGCCCTGAGGCAGAGGAAGAGCTCTGTTCCAGACTCTCAGCTTGCAGAGAGCTGGGATGTTTTGAAAAATTGTTTCTTATTTTGGACTGACTTGGGATGGAGCTTGTGATTCTCTGCTATGACCTCTCCCTGGAGCGCAGAGATGCTGCCATGTGTGGTTAAAATTTAACATGCTTGAAATAGTTCCTCCAGGCGAGCTGTGGGACTCAGCCTCCCTCGGTTCTGGTCCTGTGCCAGCTGCCTGTTCCCCTGCAATCGCCTCTGAGCGCTAGAAGAGAGACCAGAGTCCCCTCGCTGTGCCTTTTGTGGGGTATCATTTGCACTGCAGACAGATGAGATGGGACTGTTCCAAAAGGGACATGATCAGCCCTGGGACTGTGCATGTTTGAGGTCACTGTCTGGATAAAAGCTCACAATTTCCTTCACACAAAAACTGATGTCAGAGTTAGAGAGTCATAGAATGGTTGGGATTGGAAAGTACTGTGAAGGTAGTCCAGTTTCAAGCCCTGCCATGGGCAGAGACACCTTCCACTATCTCAGATTGTTCCAAGCCTGGTTCAAACTGGCTTTGAACACTTCCAGGAATGGGGCAGCCACACCTCCTCTGGGCAACCTTTGCCAGGGCCTTACCACCCTCATAGAGCAGAGTTTCTTCCTAATATCTAATATCTACCCCCCCTTTGCCAATTTGAAGCCTTTCCCTCTTGTCCAGTCACTACCTGCTGTTGTCCAAGTCCCTCTCAGCTACTCAACTGGAGTGTTGTAAACTAGGTTAATCAGCACTTTCTCATCTTCAGCCTGAGGCTAGAGCTGAGCTCATCTGCCAGCAAGCAGAGGGATCCACACACAGCTGGCAGGGCATCTCCTTGTGCCAGGCTCAGCTCTGCCAGTGTGTTAAAGTAGCTCTGCGGTTTGTGCAGGTAGCCAAGAGCTGCTCAAAATGCACTGCCAGGTGTGCGCTGGAATGGCTGGGCTTGGCACCACCTGAACCCACCACTGTGCTCCCAAATCACCCTGTTCTCTGTGAGCCCCTTGTACAGCTGGGCTGGAGAACACGTCCTGCTATGGGGAAACCCTGCTGGGAGCTGCTGCCCTCTTCTGCAGGCTGCAGTCAGAGATGTGTGCGGAATGAATGACTTTCATGCTCTCTTGGTTTGCCATTAATGAATTGAAAGTTTTGTTCTTGCTGGGTATTTTTTTCAGCTTGGACTTCCCTCATGTTGGAATAATGAATGTCATAGCCTCATCTCGTGTTTTCCTCTTGCAGATGAACTAGAAATAAAAACAGTTTCCTACCCTTTCTTTTTCAAATCTCACTTGGGTTTTAACTCTGAACGAACTATTTATTGTGCTAAATATGGTGAATAAAGGGACATAAAGAAAATGTTCTCTGTGCACCTGCACAAAGAGAACCAGGATGCACCAGCCTTGGCTGGGACAGGCTCTGGACCCAGACACCTGCCCATGTCCAGAGTCTGAGCTGTGTTAGACTTCTGGCAGCAATCTTGTATTGTTTGATCACAATCTTTTACAAAAAGAAATAGAAACAAAATAATAGAAAGCAAACGTTCATAACTTAATTTTGAAATCTGATTACACTTTCAATCTTAGTTTGCCTTTTTATGATGCATGTTCTTATACAAAGGTGCTGCCACAGTCCAGTAGAGGAGGAACAGGTGTGTGTGGCTCGATGTCATTAGGACTTGAGCTTTTTAAGTCTTGGGGCTTGTCAGGAATATTGGATATTGCCCGTCTGCATAACACAATGCTTTTGTGCATAAAGAAAGGTCTAGGGCTGCAGCCAGACAGCATCACAGAAAATGACGGTGCTTGCCTTTGGGCCGCTGGAAGCTGCTTGAAAACCAGAGCTGGAGTCTCCTTGCTGTGACCTCAGCAAAGAGCCGTGAGCACGTTCCAGCCTCTCCGGCTCGCTGCAGGCTGGAGCTGAACGTGGCATCCCCCGGTCCTGCCCCAGTGCCGGGTCACGGCGGGGCTGCGGCTGCCGGGGGCTGCGGAGCCCGTCCCGGTGGGACGCGCTGTCAGATTTACGGGCACGTGTGGCAAGGGGGAAATGAGCTTTTTTCTCTCCTCTGCAGAGAAGAGCAGCGCTCAGCCGGTCTCCCGCTAGATGTCACGGTTGGGGCTGTCTTGGGGCTGCTGGCGCTGCCGGAGCCCGAACGCTTGGAGAGGAAAAATCCCACCCTTTTTTCAAGCTCTATGACAGTTTGCAACCAACGTCTTTTTAAAAACAAGCCATGAAATTATTTACATTCCTTAAAAAGGGGCAAAAAAGGTGTGGGGGAATAGCTGAAAAAACTCAGGCTCCTGGCAGGAGAGGGCACTGTGTACTTTGCTATGTCCATGGAATGTGCAGTTGGGATGAGTGTATTTTAGGTGTGAAAGGAATGAGGGACCTGTCTTTACAAATAAGCTGTGGGCCTGCTGGTAGATAAAAACTAAGAGATAAAAGAAACAAGGGGAAGGGTTCCACTGATTGATGAATGGAAAGAGAGATTTGTAAACTGTAGGTCTGCAAATAAATGAAATGGAATATCAAAAGATGAAAGAAACAGTGAGGAGAACCATAAATTCCATGTGAATTTAAAAAAACCCAAGGGGGGGGTATACATTAAAAGGGAATCTTAGGAATTAGGCGTTCCAGGAAGTCTGTACCTCTCAAGTACCTCAGCCAATGGGGAAAGAGAGAGGGAAAATGCGGTCGGGAAATTAGGATAAAAAGGAGGCTGCATCCTCCAAAAATTTGAGAGACCCCAGGGGAATGCCCCATGGCCTCTCCCTTTATTCGAATAAAGTAACGGGACTCCTCTGTCTCCTTTTTGGACATAAACCTCTGGTGCAGGTGGATTAATTTTCCTGACAGGTGGAAAGCCGTGCAGCCGCGGGGCAGGCACCCCGCTGCCCCAGGCGTGACCAGCCCGTGCCATGGACAAAGCTCGTGAGTGCGGAGCTGCTCCTGCTCCTCTTCCCACACCACGCTGGTTTGGGTTAAAACCTGCTTTGTACCTGATGCTGCCTTACAGGGGCAGAAGGGCTGCTGAGGGAATGGGCTGGGATGAAGGCAAAGCCAGCATGGGGAGGTGGGAACAGGGCTTCATCATGGGCAGCATCCGCATCGCTCTGCAACAAAAGCATCCTCAGCAAATATATGCAAATACCTTTAATTTAAGCTGCTTTTCTCTCTCACCAACTGTATTTTGTATCATAACCATAATTTACCTGTTACCTTTAATGTAGGGTTTCCATCTGGGGGAAATGGCGTTTCACTGGAAATGTGTGTTCAAATTAACTCTCTTGTCCTTTGTTTTCTTCTGTAAAATAACTCCTGTTGTGTTATAATGGGGGAAAATTGCTTGGAAGGAACCCTCCCAAACTGCCTGTCTCATGCACTTGGCTTTTAATGGAGACGGTTTTGATGCAATTCCCTACTTTAGTTTTATTTTAGCTCTACAAATCTGCAAGGAAGGATTTCAAGTATTGGGTTTGTTCAACACTAAAGGCAAACTCAAGACTTTCTTCTGCTCTCAGAATGACCCTCAAACCCTCACAGGGAACAGCCTGTTTAGTTCAGCATTTGTATTTCTGGTAAACATTAGTGGGAACTGCTGGTGTTCAGGCTGTCATTCAGTTTTAAGGATTTTATTTCCCTTTCAGGTTCTTCCCAAGGCATGCTTCCATGTGGGACTTTTGTCTTTGCGTAAGGATGAGGCTTTGACTTTAAAATAGGGAAAATATTGAGAGCTCCTGCGATCCCTCTGGAAATGATCACTGTAACAACTGCCTGCTGCTCGGCTTGAAGCGAGCTGTCGTGTTTAGCTGCATTTTGGATGGTGTCTATAAACACAGCAGCTGTCTGCATGCGAACGGGACTTTCCAGCAGTGCATAATATGAAAAGAATCTTATTACCAGTTGAAAAAAAGGAAAAGCAAGAAAGGCTCAAAGAGCTCGGATGATGCCAGCTTCCTATCAGCTCCAACAGCAGTCTAGACATCTCGGAGAGTGATCAGACTAATGTGGTGTGCGTGAGGCATCTACAGCTCTGCGTGCCTTAAAGACAGCTGGGAAAAGGGCGCTTTCCTCCAGGGATCGGCACAGCTCCTCTGGGCTCCTGCTGTCCTCTGCCCCTCTTCTCACCTATTGCCTTCTCTCCTGCCAGGGTTGGGGTGCCGGGGGTCCCCTCTTTGATGAGGCACGGCACTGATGATGACTTTCTTCCAGTGTCAGTAACCTCGCCGACACCTTTCTCAGAAACCTCACGGGTTTTTGCAGGCCCTCCAGGGGCAGGGCTATGGTCACTTCATTTTGGCTGAGCCCTGTGGCCTTGGGAAGGGCTGAGGCTGTGGGAGCTGCAGGGACACTCTCAGGTGGTCGGACACCTCCACTGTCCCCTGCCCTGGGCCTTTCCTCAGGGGGTGAAGGGACAAAGCCAAGGTCTGACCCCACTCCCAACGTTTTCCCCAGCCACAAGCTGCTCTTTCATCTGCTCCAAAAACTGCTGTGCCAGGGTACCCCAAGATGGGGCAGCTCTTTCTGTCAGGGACCATTTCTGAGTCATGTCCCCATCACCTCCTGAGCCAGGCTGCTCTTTGGGGCAAGAATAAACCATCTCCCAGTTGCAGGACTCAATTTGTAAAACATTACAAAATTTTGGGAAAAAAAACCCAATCTCTTTCTCTTGAGCAAGTAATTTACTTGCTTGAGTGCAAAGCCAGGGATCTAAGTGAATTTTCTGCCATCCCTCATGACCAGCTGAGCCGTGGGCGATGGATGCCACGGGGAAAACTTGGCTCTGCCTGCACTGAGGAGGTTCCCAAAAAAGAAATACAAAAACACCAGAGGAAAGACTGCTTTCATGATAACTTCTGGCCCATCCAGAGGGAGAAAATGTCAGGAATTTCCCAAGAATATCTGTAGTCTTTGACTTTCCAGCTGAACTCTAGAGCTGTCTGGGATGGAGGAGCACCAGAGATTGCAGGTGTCCTGCCTCCCCTCCAACACCCAGACCTGGCATTTCTCACAGGGCTCTTTTTTTAAACAAGATTCAATGAAATTTATTTGGTGCTTCTGGGTTTTTTACTCTTCTGGTTTGTGTTGACAGGATCATGTTGGGCTGGATACACAGCTTCATTGTTTGCACACTACGGGGAGAAAAGCAGCAAGAAAATGGTGAGGCTTGCTGTAAACTAGCAGTTCTTCGCTGTCATTTTTGGGAAATGCAGCACAAAATTCACTAGTCCCAAGCAAAGGTACTGAAGAAGGAGGGAAGGAAAGAGATATGTTAATTTTCCTAGGCAAAAGAAGCAGGTAGCAGCAAACAGTGGAAGGAATAAATTCATGTTCTTATTCAAACTGATAAGTAAAATGCATATTAAAAATGCAGTGAGTGATCGCTTTAGGGGGCTTAAAATTATGGCCCTTAAAAGCCCCAGCAATTTACTGGTTTGAAGGTACATGACTGGAAGTGGTTCCTGTCTAATGTGAACCTGACTTTGAACATGACTTTGCTCTCCCCTGCACCCAGTGCTGGAGCTTTGTGCTTCACTGCCGAGCTGAAATCACCCCTCAGCTCTGGATCCTGCTGCGGGGTTGGGGATGCTGAAGGTGGGTCAGTCCCTTCCTCTCACCTCACCCCTGTTCATGGAGGGTTTTCATGGCTGGAGGGGAGCATGATGAACCAGGTGTGCCTGGTTCAGTCCACAGGAGGGCAAAATTTTGGTGAGAATAAAGAGACTGAGTGAGCCCTGTCCCACTGTGATGCTGCCAGGCAGGAGGGCGTTGAGGCACGGCCAGCCCTGCAGGGCCGGCCTGGCCCAGCACAGGGGACAGAGAGGGACAGCAGCATATTAGACCCTCTGATTCAATCATTTTTTCCTAAATGTCACTTGAAGAGAGTGGTCGTAATGTTGAGTCATTACCAGCCATTTGCATGTACAATAACAACAGGGAAAAAGATAAAAAAATCAATACCAGGATCAATGGAGAGCTCCCTGCTCTGGGTCTTCTGCCTGGAGCTTATCATTAGTAGACACTCACAGAGCAGAGTACTATTAATTAGAGGAAGCATTTGCAATCCAGGGGAAATGACTGGCAGGTGGAAAATCCTTGGATTTTTTTTAACTGAGTTTTTGGAGGTGAGTGGAGCTGGGTTGGTTTTCCCTTTGATTTCTGGACTCCTCAGTGCCCTGAGTGAAGCATCTCCTTCCCACCTGTGTTTTGAAAAGAGCGTTTTCTCACCTGGAATTATGGGAAAGGATGACTTTCCAAAACATGTGAGCAAAAGCCAGGGACAGCTCTGCTCAAGTTTAACCCCTCTCAGATCACTGAGCAGTGACCCTCTGATCCTCCTCTCTTGCACCCTTTCCCCCAGCGCTGCTCACAGCCTGGTGTAGCACATAAATAACAAACATTTCTGTTGTTTTTGCAGCAGCAGCTGATGGATTTCCAGGAGAGAGGGCTCTGGGCAGGCAGAGCAACCTCCAAGTGCTGCTGGAAGCCTCAGCCCTGGCCTGAGCAGGACCAGGGCCGGGTGGGTAAAATAAACACCAGCCTTGGCTTCCATGCCATTCGAGTAACTTATGTTGAACCCCCAGGAAAAAGCCTTGTCCCCCCAGCTGTCCCCAGGCTGTGGCATCCTGCCATCCCCAGCTCATGGCACCATCCGAGGCAGGGCTGGTGCTGAGGCCTTTGGCTGCTCCTTCCTGACCACCGGGAAATGTCTCCGTGCCAAAACTCAGCTCTAGAGCCCCCAGCCCATCCACTGCAAACAGCAGTTATAGATCGGCAGCGAGGAAAGTACACCATCAACTGCAAAAAATCCAATTATTTTGCTTATTTTTGACAGCTCTCTGAGCTAAAAGGAAGACAAAATGCAGTGAATATGTTTAGGGACAGCTGTGCCATGGCTATGCCGAGGTGAAGCTGTGCCAGGGCAGAGACTGCTCACGGCTTTGTGCTGGGGAGAACCCACTGGGTCTCAGGCTGAGGGTGAGGACCTCAGCAAGATTTTTTTTTTTTGTAGCATTTTGGAGGAGTTACAACAACTTTAAGAGTGTGAGAGTGTACACAATCCTAGCTGGGCTGTGAGCCTGGCTCTTGGCACTCTGTTTGCTTCATTGTCTGCGGCTGTGCATTTACTTTAATTAAGAAACGTGCTGAAACCACATTCGAGATACACATTCGAGATACTGTTCCTCCTCTGCCTCATGGTTTAGCTGATCCCAGGCAGCCTCTATTTGGTGGCTTTGTATTTTGGGGTTTTTTTCTTACTTGCTATTACTACCATGAAAGCATTTACAGGCCCCAGGGAAGATGGGGGAAAAAAAATCTCTTTAAAAACAGCAATTATTCTTAGTAAAATATTCTAAATAATTCATTGCTTACTGGCTGTAGTGCACTATTAAATGCCTTTTAGCTACTACTTGTATAAACTCTTAAAGCCCTGGTTCAGAGCCAAGCTCAGGTTAATGATACAGCTATTTCTGTGGGAAGCTCCGGGTGCCCGATAGAGCAGCTCCTGCAAAAGCCCCACGGAGCTGGACACGGAGAGGTCTGTGTGGGCAGATGCATGTGTCACTGTACTTGGTTTTAACCATATTTTCAGGATTTCTGGACCTAGGGAATCTCCTCATTCTTCCCACCTTCTGGAGAAGCTGGGTGGAAAATGTACTGTATTGGTGTAACGCCATTCCAACAAAACCCCAGGGGATTTAAGAACGTGACAGCTGCCTTTAATGCACAGAAGAAAGGGCCACAAACGTGAAGCCAGCAGTGGCTCTGTTCACCTGCCTCTCCAGCAGCCTGCTCTCCATACATGCCCAGTGGAGGTAGAGGGGAGCCCTCGGCAGACTGGGCTCGGTGCAGTGCCAGGCACTGCCCATCACTGTAGTATGAGGGTGCTTTTTCTTCTATTTATCATATGCCAGCACACCTCTGCCATGTATTTGTTTCTATTTGGTTCAATCTCAACCCAGGAGTTCAGCCCCTAAATCTGATCCAGATGAGTCCTTACTCGTCTGACAAAGGCTTTACCTCAACCCTGGTGAAAAGCTCTGTGAGAAGACTGACCTGGGCACAGCATCAGACCCAAGGCATCTGCCTTCAGCTCATCTCTTTGAGCACCACTTTTGGGTGCAGTTCTTTTTCTATGGCTGAAAGATACTGAAGCACAAATACGTAAATTTACATTTCCTATATTAAGCTTTTTTTAGTTGCCTGTTAGTACGTATTAGCAACTCTTTACATCCTTAACATCTGGGTAAAAAGGAAAAGCTCTGACATGGCTCAGCAGCCACCAGGTAGATCAGATCCCAAGGCCATTTCCATCAGCAATTCAAGCAGTGCCCGTGCGGTCTGTAAGATGGGACATGTTTCCAGGAAAAGTGCCTGGCGGAACCAATTAAAGGTTTTCCAGTTTCATTCCTGTTTAAATGATGAACATTGCAGAGCTTCGGCAGGCACTGAGCTGTTCATTTTGTCACTTCAAGTGAAAATAGTTCAATTCGTGAGTTAAACCTTAGAACTCTTTGCAGAACTGATCCAGGTTAGTTTCCAAGAAACCATAATTTGTTGCTAGACCTGACAAACACCCATCTCAGCTGCTGGCCCTGGTCCAGATGCTGCTCCCCCCATGGCACCGGGATCTCTTCTCTCAGACCAGCCAAAGACCCGCGATTTGCAGGGTTTGGCTCAGGGTGCTGTTTGGGAACCAGCAGACACAACCTAAGTTCTGTTCCCCCAAAAGGTCTCCAAGAATTTCACAAATGGTGACCTTCACTTTATCTCTTGGAGGTAGGTAAATAGTAATATACTAATTTTACAGATGACTAAACAGCGTGGAGCGTTTAAATGATTTGGCCAAGGTCAGAGCAGCCAGCAGTGGGGCTGGGAGGAGATCCAGTCCTGCTAAATCCCATCACCTCCTCCCACGGCTCTGAGCAGGCCCTGCCTTTCACACAGCTCAGTGGCATGGGGTTGAATTTAAATGGATCTCAATTTCATTTACAGCAAACTCCAGGATATAAACTGGAGGTTTCAGAGCAAATCTTTTATCTGGGCATTTTTTAAGGACTGTGTCATTTAAAATTGCACTTGGCAGAAATTGGGCTCTTAGAAATCAGAAAATAAGCTGCCTCCTGAATGACAGCTATGAGGGAAAGGGCGAGTTAAGGGATTAATTTGTTTGATTAAATCTTTAAAGAGTTTACTGAGAGTGCAGACAGGCCTGCAGATTACAGCATGGGCGCAGTGGTGGGCAAAGGAGTTATTTAGATAGAGCCCACGTGTTATCTTTCATTTTTCTCAGTCAGTAATTACTTATAAATAAAATAAAAGCAAAACCACAACTGAAGCTGCAGAATTAGTTACCATGCTATTTTTGCTCCTCCAGGATAATAAAATAGTGTGAATGACTGATGGCAACAGTGCTCCTTGTAGCCACCAGCATCCTGACACAGGAGCTCCAGGGAGAAATCAGTGCCACAGCCCAGATGGGCTTTTTGAAAATCCTTTTTATCTTCGCAAACATTAAAGCAATCACTGAAAGCGCACGTTCAGGAACAGGTTGAAGACACTGAAGTTTCTGATCACGGTAATGAGCTCTGTTTTCATCAGGGCTAAGAGGCTGGAATGCCCCATTTGTCTCCAGGTTTTGCTGAGCCCCTGGGAAGCTGTGCTGGAGCAGCTTCGAGAAGGGGTGTCCGCATCACCGGCCGTTGGCTGCTGCCATCGGAAACATCGGCACATTTATTTAAGCCAACAGTAATTAATGGGGGGGTTTTCTTCTTTTTTTCTTTTTTTCTTTTTCTATGATATGCAATGCAGCAGGAACCCAGCACCACAGGTTTCTACTTTATTTAATGACTGTGAATGCAGCAGCTCCCTGCCAGCCCACGGGCTGCGGGGCAGTGGCTGCGCAGAGCACAGCTGAAGGAGCTGGGTATGGACTGAGTCCTCTTCCCAGGAGTGGGAGGCTTTTCACAAAATGCCAACCACGGGGTAAGGTGCTGCTAACCAAGGACACCCTCCCTTGCCCAGCCTTTAGTGGGACACATTGGGGACAGGTGGGGCTGGATCCTCGTGCTGCTAACCAAGGACACCTTCCCTTGCCCAGCCTTTCGTGGGACACATTGGGGACAGGTGGGGCTGGATCCTCTCTGCACCCTCTGGAGTGCTCTCAGCTGCATCAATCACTTCAGGGCCAATAAATCCTTTGCCCAATTTGCCATTAGCTGCCCAGAAACAGGGATGAGCTTGTTAAAATTTAGCACTCCACCTGATGGCCATGGGGTGGGTATAAATAAGGGATGGGCCCCTAAAATCCAAAGTTTGTAGTATGGCTGAGGTTGGAGGTGGGCTGAGTTTGTGATGTATGAATAAAGATTTTTGTCTTGATTGCAAGTTTTGAAGGGTAGAAGGGCTGTGGAGCTGCTGAGTTGGACCATTAAGCTACCTAAAGGAGATACCAGGTGAGAAATATGAAGTTTTAACATAAGAAACTACAGAGGAGCTCCAGGTATTTAAATGCCTCACCAGGCACTCGGCAATGCTGTGCTGGGCTTGTGGAAGGTGCATGTGTGGGGTGGCCATCTGCCTTGTGAGAATGATGGCCCAGGTGGGGGGCCCGGTGTCCTCCTGGGTTGGTGGCCACATGGTGACCCATTCAGAGTGGGGTCCCCACAGGACATGTCCCTGAGCACACCAGGAGTGGTGTCCTCAGCTGCTCCTTACCCGTGCCCTGGTGTCCCGACAGGACTCCCTGTTCCAGGCCCTCAGGAAGAGCTGTTGGAGGGGTGTGCGTGGTTTGCTCTGCTAGAAGTCTGCAAGTGACTGCTCTGAGGGGATTGGTGCCAGGCATGGGGGAAGTGCTGGCATATCCTGAAAGTCTGGGAACCTCCCCTAAAGCTTGCAGACACCGTGGAGCTGAGGAGTTTGATTCCTTTTGGAAACATTTGGTATGGGAAAGGGTGGAAGTGGCCAAATGATGCTGTTGCTGTCGTAGGCTTTCAGAAACCTTGGAAGGGCCTTGTTGCAGGTGGCAGCTCAGAGCCTGCCCCTCTGTGCTGAGGTCCATCACACCCTGCTGGTTTTTTCCCTCATGCCTGATTTATGAGGCAGGGTTTGGTTGCTGTCCCCTGTGAGCCCTGTCCACGCAGATGTGCTGTGTGCCCTGTGTGCAGTTGGCCATGCAGATGTGCTGTGTGCCAACCTGCTGGGCTTGCTTGGTGGGGGTGATGTTTCCCAGCAATGCTGAAGCATCACTGCACTATTGACAGAGCAGCTAATGGATGTGAACATCACTCTTGCTTTTTATTTGCAATTAATGCTGGGTTTGTGCCTTGAACTCTTGATTTTTTTCAATGCAGGCAGACCTGTTCTGAGCCGTTAACCTGACAGTCAGTGAGTAGTAGCCTTTATTTTGTTTTCAAAACAATAGAAGTCCTTTTCTGGAAAATGAATGGCCCAGGTTATTAAAATCCTGCAGGAGCACTGTGGTGAGGCACTGAAAAACCAAGGTCCTGCTCTTAATCCCAACTGAAGACAGCAAAGGTTTGCTGCCTTGTGTCAAGGCAAGGGTCTGACCTCCTGTTCTGGGTTTCCTCTGGGACAGGATGTAGCTGGGTTGGTGTTTAAGAAATTCCCCCCTTCTTCATGCACTGATTACCTAGGGGTGCCACATGGTTTGGTTGGCAAATGATGTGTTTGCTGTAAAACGGCAGATTTTCAACACGAGCCCTGTCCTGTAGGATTTCCCACATCTGATGATGCACAAGTCTTCTAGCTTGGTCAGTGGTGAACAGGAGCTGGGTGCACAACACGTATCAACTTACCCACATTTGACATTTCTACTGTAAAATATAAAAATTGCAAGCGTGTTTCCCACTATCCTTGTCAAAATGGTAGTGGACAAATCCAGGGTATCTCTCCTGAGGAGTGGCAGAGGCTCCAAGTTCATGTGGTGTTGCTCAGAAGGAGATGAATCTTTGCAGCAAGTCTTTGCAGAGCAAAGAGTTCCTGTGCAGCAAATGGCCCTGAGCTGTAATTTAATTGCAGCTCTAGTTTTTTTATTGTTATTATTCCAGAAGCAGTTTGGAGTCCTGTGCTATTCTGCTGTTAAATACATAAGTAGGCAACAGTCTGGCAAGAAGAAGCTTATGGTGCAAAAAGAAATATCCTGGGGCTCTGAGTGTCTCTGGGATAAAGTTTAAACCCTGTTTCTTCACGAGTTCTCCCAAGCCCTTCCCTGAAGGAAGGGATGAGGCCGAGGAGCAGCAGGTAACATCCCTGCTTCCACTGAGAGCATCGCTGCCATTCCACAGCTTTGGGTTGTAGTGAGAACTTGTGAGACTTCTGGGTGGCACAGCCCAAAAATGCACAAGGTAGAAACAAATACCAAAGCAATAATATTTTAGTTCTGTTGTAAAGGCTGAATCACTTGAAGAGAGAAAGGGAGTTAAAATATTTTGTCCTTGTTTGCAGTTTTAAGTATAACCCCCCTCTGCTTTTCTTGCTATTGCAGCAGAAGTATTTAGCAAAGCATTAATCTTGCTTGTCAGTAATAACATGCAAATTAAACACCTGCTGTAGGAATCTGCAGTGCTTTGTTCCATTAGATGGTATTGACATGTCAGGTATTTGGACTTTAATTCAGAAAAATGGTGCCATTTTCATTTATCTCCCCTAATGAAGAATGAAGGTGTGCACTGATACACAGCTGCCCACAGCAATGCAGCTAAAAGTGAAAAACAATACTTAATATAGCCACTAAATTACGTATGACATCTCATTTAAAGATAAACAGCCTGAAGGCATATGTCCAAGTGGCATTGATGAAATTTTTAAATGTTCCTTTGAATTTTCATTTAACCACCAATTTGGTGGTGAAGGTGCTGTGCTGTCTGGGAGATGTAACACGTTGCTGCTTTAAATGTGAGCTGAAAGGAGAAGTAGGAGAAAGCTGCAGGTCCTGAGGGACGTGGGTATGGATTGGCCCAGACATTCCCCTGCAGTCACAGGGGAAACAGGAGCTGTGCCTCGTGACAGTGGCCAGGAGATGGGTGGCAGCAGTGCTTGTGCTGTGAGATGTCAAAGCTGCCTTGTCCCCACCTGCAGTGACACTGGTGCCAGAGGCTGGGCACAGCACGGAGGGCCCCAGCCTTGCAGGGCTGTGTGAGCTTGTGAACAGTGGCCCCTGCTCTCGTGAGCTGCAGGCTGGGCACTGCTGAGCCCTGCTCCATCACATCTGACCCCTTTTGCACATTGTGCTGGTTTGGACACAAATCCGGGAGGAAACAACCCCAGGGGGGCCTCTCTCTCTCTCTCTCTCCTGCCTGCCAGGCAAGCAGACCCTGGCAGCACCTCCCCCAAGGGTTCAGGAAAATAATTTCGCGAGTGAAAGTGAAAAAAACTATTTATTTAACAAACAGAGTCCCCTACTGTCACGGGGAAAAAAGGATATTGAAAACCCCTCCCCTGTCCCCTAAGAGAGGACTATGGATTTTAGAGTTCTTGCTGTAGGTAAAACCTGCAGTCCTGAGCTGGGCCGGGCTGGGCCAGGCAGGGTCCGACGATCCCCCTTGGAGGGCCCCGCCGAGCAGGTCCGGAGATGGGAGCTGGTCTCAGATGAAAAGCAAGCCAAAAGCAATCCAAAAAGGAACAGAAGCCGCTGAGGCAGATCACAGCCCCTTCTCCGCTGAAAGCCGAAGAGACTAGAGAGCCAAAAGTCCTCTAACCAACCAAACGTTGGCAGAATGGGGAGAGAAAAGAATGCAAACATGCTAGTTACAAGGTCAAGCCAGCTGCTTTGAAGAGTTCTCTCAGCTTCTCTCTCCCCCCTTTGCAATTTAAAGGTACACTAGAGATCAAGCAGGCGATGGGGAATACAGTATTGTCATAGAATCACCCCAAGACACACATCTTCAGCTTTCCACCGTTTTCTGAAAAAGCTCCCATCCCCATGGAGAAATGTGGTTGCAACAAAGGGGAATGGTTTTAAACTGGAGGAGTAGGTTTGCACTGGCTATTAAGAAGCAATTCTTCCCTGTGAGGGTGGTGAGACACTGGCCCAAGTTGCCCTGAGAAGGTGGAAATGCCCCATCTCTGGAAATGCTCAAGGCCAGGCTGGATGGGGCTTGGAGCAACCTGGGCTAGTGGAAGGTGTCCCTGCCCATGGCAGGGGGTTGGAACTGCATGATCTTTAAGGTCCCTCCCAGCCTAAACCATTCCATTATTCTATTATATGTTCCTTAGCAATTTAAATGTGGGAATTTGGTCCTATTTTCCATCTTAGCAGGGAAGCCCTCTATGCATTTGAAACATGTTCCTTGCTTGCACTTTTAAAAAAATCTAAATAATCTCAGTCTGTGCACTCTTTTTCTGTGCGTTTTTCAGGCAGGTTTTGTTTTTGTCTGGACCTGTTGTGATTGGCTTTGCTGTGTCTTGCCCAGCTAGACACAGTAACTGAGCTGAGGTTCTTCCAGTGCAAAACAGAAGGAAGATCGTTTTTGTAGGGTTATGTTCTGGCAACAGAAAGTAAAAATTTTCAGCAGGGCTTCATCCTGTGACTTTGCTGGTGTGGGCAATCTGGGCTGTCAGGAAGCAAATCTGGTTTGTGTGTGCAGCTGGGGCTTTTTGGGATCTTCCACAGCCTGTTCCTAGAGGCAGGCCCTGGGGCAAAGCATCTTGTGCCAGAAACAAAGACTTCCAGAGGGAAGGCACACAGTGCCATGTTCTCCTGCCAGTGCTTGCCTATCTCTTGAAGTGACTGCTTGAATGGTGTCTCTATAACATTTTTTGGATGAGAACTTTTGATTTACTTTCAACTAATTTCTTTTGAAGAGTGCTCCAGAGACAAGCTCTGTGATTTATTTTTGTCCAGATCTCCTGAATTTGTACCAGAGATTTTCTGTTTGCTTGCTTGTTTTCCCCCAGAAGGTAGCTGGCAGCAGCAGGAACAAGCTCACGCAGAGGGTGCTTTTGTGGCCAGACACTGAACACACAAATGACCAGGCTGCAGATCTTCAAAAGTATCCAGCAGCATGAAAAAGCCATGCTGGAGGCAAACAGCAGGCACTGCTAGACCATTCCCTCCAAATCTTTGATTAGTCACATTTAATGGGATTTCTTCTCATGCTTTTGAGCTGCTCAGCAATGCTGGAGTTTGACCAGCATTCATGGTCACCTATTACTGGCTCCAGCCAACCTCCAGACAGTCACTGAATGTTTATTTGTGTCTCCTTGATAGATGTCAGGCTCAGTCTAAGACACAGCTCTCAGAATTTCCTGGTATGGGGTCACTAGGATCCAGCTCTGGGAAAGATTGCATACTTGTACGTGTTCAGTCTTGATTCTGATCAGGAGAAGAGTTGATGTCATTGCATCATTCCTAAAGCTCACCCTCCCTTTTGGCTTTTTTTAAAAAGAATATAAAGCAAAGCAATTTGACACAACAGGCTGTGCTTTGTTGGTTCTTATTTTTGTGTCTTGCAATGTGACAATATCCATAATAAACACAGGCTGGGATTGCTTGTGGAGAATCTACCCTTATTTTGCATAGATCCTTTCCTTTTCCTCTGAAGATGTTTAAACCTTGCCTTATTAAAAAGAATAGAAATGCATCTCCCCTCACATAAAATATTAAAAGCAGATTGATGGGTTTTATTGTTTAATAAATAGTTTGCACTCCCAAGGCTCTTTCCAGCAGGGAATATGAGTACTTCTCAATCCTTTCCGGTGTCTGGCCATGCGAGTTGCCTCCAGCAAAGAGAGTTCTTAATTTGCAAAGTAGCTCCCGACGATGTGCAATTGTCAACCCCAACCCAGCGCTCTAATCGCGGCTGGCACGAGCTGGCCCTGCTGTCGTTCAAGCCGCAGGGAAGTCAGACATTTCCATACCCACTGAATCTCTGGGTGTTTCCTGATGGAGACAGCAGCCCATGAGAAGCTGGACCTATTCCACAAACCAAACAGGAACTGGGCATTTCTAAGAGCAGCCTCATTTATTTACACCACTGAAGTATCTGTGTATGTCATAGCTGTTCATTTACCTACCTCCCCCAGACCACAGGACATGAGGTTTTCCCGTGTTTCCTCTTGTCCAGCTGGGAATCGAAGTCCAGGGAGAAGAGGGGGCTGCTCAGGAGCCCGAGGCAGAGGCAGGCAGCCACAGAGGTGCCCTGGCACTGTGGTCCCATCCCTGCTCCGGCTTCTCGCTCACGTTTCCCTGAGCTCTGCATCCCTGTGACAAGTGACATTTAGCAAGCCATGTCAAGCCGACGATTTGTTGATATGATTCTTCTGGCTTGATGGGAGGGAGTGGGGAGGAGGAAGCCTCCTGATTAACAAGAGCTAGCAAGAAAAACTCTCCCAGATCTCTTCTTCAGCAGCAAATATGAGCAGAAGGAAGAGAGCTGTGCGGGGGAGTTGGGGCAAGGTTTAAACACCTTCGGAGGAAAAGGAAAGGATCTATTTGAAATAAAAGTAGATTTTCCAAAAGCAATCCCAGCCTGTGTTTATTATGGATATTGTGTCACGTTGCAAGATGAGCTTTCTCCACCTCTGTTTCTGCAGCTTCATGGCAGGTGTTGCTGTGGGTCACAGATGATGACTTGCAATATTTTGGTGGCCTTGCCTCCTTTCCCCAGCACAGTGCAGGTTATTTGGGAATGCTGAGGAGCAGCCCATGCCAGCCCAGCCTGAGGATGGAACTCTGTGGTCCCACCACTCAAGGAAACTTAAATTTCCTAATAACATGCTTAAAAGTCACTATTGCACAGTCGGTTTATGGAGCCCTTTGTGTATATTTTCTGATTCACATGACTCCTCTGCATGGCAAATCCAGGGCTCTCTTGGCCCACAGACTGTGGCATCCTTTAGCTGGGTGTTTATGGGTGATAGCTGCTGAAGAAAGGGGGGGTAAGTGGTGATCTCAGCTCTCTGAGCTAAGGGAATGGGGTGTTTGAGAGACTGTTGTAATGAGAAGTGAGCGAAAATGGCAGCAGGGAATAGATTCTTAATTTAAATAATGAGCGCCCTTTGTTGCCTGACAGATGGTCATTTTCTGAGAAATGCAAAGTCTCTTTGGAGGGGTCAGATTGCTTGTATTTACATGGAATAATGAGGGAGAGGCACTGGTCCCAACACATGCTGTGTTTTTCACATTTTTCCAGGGGTATTCCCAGCTGTCTTTGAAAAGAGCAGATTTGATCCTTTGCAAACCTTGTGTGAATCCGACCACGCGTTATTGCACGAGGAAACCAAACAGTGATGGGAGTGTCTCTGATATTCAGGCAGCTATTATAATGCCCTTTAAGCATCTTTAGTTGCTAGAAAGGAAGCTTGATAATGATGCCAGAAAACATCTCGGGCCTGAATGTGCCTTTACTTGTGCAGGGCTGGCTGCAATCCAGTATCCAGTTATCTGCACGCTGGTGGCGTCTCTGGGATTTAACACGTGGGAAGGCAGATGGGCAGCAAAGAACTTGCTTGGGGTAGGGCACCTTCCTACACACTTCCTCCCTTGCTGCATCCGCTTTTAATGTAGGAGCTAAAGATCAGGCACCCAATACTCTCTTTTAAATGCTATATGTTCCGCCAGTTCTGGTGATGGGCAGCAGGGGTTTTGGGGTAAACCAGAAACTCCTTTTTGTTCTGTGATATTTTAACTAGGGTGGTGGCAGCCCTGTTGGCCATCATGTCTGCTCTGGCAGAGGTGTCTCAGTTGTCCATCTGATTCTCTAAAGGGTGCAGGTTCTTGCTGTCTCATCAAGCAGAGCAGAAAGGGAAGCAGCCTGTCCCAAATCGGTGGTCAGGAGACAAAGATCCTGGTTGCCATGGTTCATTCTCCCATGATGTTCAAGAACTTTGTTGCTTCCTGGTCAAGGTCAATATTTTGTGTACACAAACATTCAAAAGAAGTACAACACAAAGCAACCTTTGAAGAAGTAGTTCAACCATCCTTGAGCCCCCCCAGAGGAAACCTTAATGACAGCTGGTGAGCCTAGCATGGTCCTCTTACTGTTCATCAATTACCACTTATGCTGATGTTTTAGCCCAAGTAAGGCCCTTACAGTCCCATTAAGCTTCTCCTAAAACAGCAAGAAAAACAAACACTAGTCTTGAACCCAAAGCTTTCTTGGTGGCACAGACTGTACTTGGGTGTTGGGTTTCTGCCTTTTCATGTATGTGGGTCCCCATTGTGCCCTATTTCTTCCAATGCCAAAGAAGGATGAAGACTTTCTGTGGGTGAATGTGCAGTGATGACAGTGGCCCAGATGAGGGAGAATTCAGCTTGCAGATATACCAAAACAACTTTCTTCTGAGCTCCCTTCAGCAGTACAGGGATAGATTTTGCTATCGCACTTTAAAAAGACTGAAAGAAAACCCCAACACCTTCCCAACCTCCTGATTCTGAAAGTCTAGGGAGGCACATACAAGTTTGAAAACACTAAAGGCAGTGACTTTAGTTAAGTTGCTCAGCAGCTGAGAGGTGCTCCCATAAAATTCAGCAGTTTTGTACATCCTTGCCATGTGTTCTTTAATCCCTGGGTAGTAATGTGTTTGGAAGAAGCCAAGGCAATCAACACCCATTTTTCACAGTGAATCAACTACTGGTGTCAAGTTCTGGTCTGTGTTTTGTGCCAGAAAAGGCTTGTTGTCGCCTAAATTTGGAGTATGCCGTGTCAGGCTGCAAAATCACTTGTTTCCTGGACATGGCCCTAAATTATATATTCCCTGTCAAGTCTTGGAGATGAAACCAAAATTGTATTGACAGGGTTTTTCCCTGTTTTGGTTAATTCCTCTCCAAAGGTGATTGCCTACTGTTTTCCATGTACCCTGTCCTCAGACTGACAGAAAACAGATTTGGGCAGCATGGTGTCCCTGTCAAGGTTTTTTGCATTCTGTTGGCTGATGCTCCTTGCCAAGGGCTCTGTGCATCTGGGAGGGAGTTCCCAAGGACCTCAACTTGCTGGGCAGTTTGCAGAACACTGACCTGATCTGCATGGTTTCCTGGCAGCATATGGTGGCATTGGCTTTGCTCTGGCATGGATAAGCTGTTACAGCTTATAAAACTTTTTTTTAAAAAAATTTGTTTTATCTGGTTGACCTGCAGAGAACCAAACAAGTGTGTTTACCAGTGGCATCCATGTGGACAGGACTCATTTGCAGGGAAGAAAAGGAGGAAGACAGGAGTGGCATTGGCAAGGAGTGAAACCTATAACCAAAGCTAAAGCACAAGTAATTTTTAAAGATTAGTATTCTAGATTTAGCTTCAGAAATGCTAAAACGAGATGGGTAGATGACATACCTGGTCAGCGATCTCACAGGAAGTGAAAAATGTGTGTTAAGCCAAAAAAGATGTTCATAATCTTCTGCACCCTCTCACCCCCACGGGTTTGTGCTCAGGGATGACAATTGTGTGTATGCAGGTGGTGATGTCCAGGGCTGATCCACTGATGTGCAATGGGATGCTCCTGAAGAACCTGCCCAGCTCTGTGCTGTGTGTGAATGCAGGTAATGAAATGCCAAGGGCTTTCATTACACTTCCAAATATAAAGGAAACCTTCATTTATCCATGCCTGGAGAATCAGAGAGAAAATCAGCATCAAAGAGAGCCTCCTACTGAAACCATTTGATGTTATAAAGGATAAAGAGTATCTGGCAGAGGCCTTAGAGGGGGAAAATCTGACAGGCACTCAAGTGCTACAAGCAGTCCAGCCTTGTAGCCTCCAGTTTAAACGCTCCAAGAGTGCTATCATAATGCACAGGGGCATTCCGAGCATAAATTGATGTTTTGTCTTTGCCTTTTTTTTCCCATTGCACTAAGAATTTGCCCTGCAGCTCCTGGATTAATTAAATGCTGACAGCCTACTAGAATAGGGGTGGAGGCGCTCTCCTGCCCTTTGGATGTGTTGTGCAGAGTGGAGTACAGAGTGCCCCCAGGAAACGAGCTTGTTCCATTAGGCAAAATCAATAAGGCAGAAATCTCTGTGAAATTCTTTTATTAGATTACAAATAGACTAAACCCCTAAACCAGGTGACAGTGATCATTGCTTTTATGTCCAGGACAAATGCTTGTGGGAGCACTTTGGTCAAAGAGGCACGTGCACCTCTGCATACATCAGCTTTGGGCTGCTTCCTGTGGTGGCTGATTTTCCACTCCTTGGGCTATAAGAACAAAACTTTATTTTGACTCTGTGCCTATCAGCTTTTTTCTGGGGCACTTAGTGTAACTGGTATACCTGTTGATGCAAACATTTGCCATAAAAGATAATTTCGTGCTTGTAAGTCCATGTTCTGGCCCCAAGAACGTTGTCCTTAATGTCTAATTTTCCTTGGTTGCAGCACCAAAGTTTTTTTTATCGTGCCAGTTCTATTTCAGATCCAAGCTTGGTGCCTTTTGCCACAGCAGTGCATGAAGAGCTCAAACAGTTCTTCAGCAAGTGACCCCAGTGCCCAGGCAGTGCCTGGGATGGAGCAGCAAACACGCCATGCATTTACTGTCCTCGAGCAGCCCACAGTGACACATTGTCTGCCACCGACTTTTGTCACTAATCTTTTATTATCACAATGCTCGTTTTTGCAAACACCTCTCGGGCTTCTCAGCTGGGGCAAAAATCAACAGGTTGATTATTCCTGAAATGGTTGGACAGGGCTTTGATCAACCTGGTCTAGGGAAAGGTGCTATTCCTCATGGCCGGGGCTCGGAACAAGGTGATCTTGAAGATCCCTTCCAACCCAAACCATTCCGTAATTCCATGTCACAGGAAACCTTGTCTGTAAAGGCAAGAGCTTGGACACCAACAGGTTTTGATGGGCTCTGAGACTTTCTAGGCCTCTCACCTTCTCTCACATGTCCTGTCTCCAGCAGCTCAGGAGCTGTTAAAGCAGCAGATGCCACAAAACCTGATCTTCTCAGGACATGGAGCACAGGGAAAAATTGCAAGGAAGTCATGATCCTTGTTAGTGTTTTTTTCACAGGAGATTAGTCTCCTGCTGCCCTAATCCTGAAAAAATTCATTTTACCTGCTTAGATGAACATTGGTTTTGCTTACACCTGGTGAGCAGGGAACAGTGGAGTTCAGCTGTAGCACCTGGGGCACATATTGGGCATTAGAAGAAGCGTGGGCAGGGACTGGGTTTCTTTGGTTGGATGGAAGAGTCTCCATTTTGAGAAACTCTTAAGAACAGCCTGGATAAGTTTTGTCAGAAGTGTTTTCCCTGACTGACAGCCCGAGGAAAGGGTTAGGTCACTTCTCCTGGTCCTTCCCAGGGTTATTTGTCATCAGTGCTGAAGGTCCTGTTCTGTGTCAGGGTGCTGTGTTCCAAACGACTTGTTTTTTGGAAGTTTCCAGAATTAAAGTCCTCCTTGCAGTTCCTGGAAAAAATGGCTTTTGGGAAACATATTTTGTTATGAGGGTCAGAGACTAACACCCTTCCCAGCAGCCATAGCAACCTGCCCTAAGAATCTCTGCTTGGAAATCTTGTAATCTTGCTTGGTTGCTTTTTGAACAATTGCCAGGAATGTTCTGCTCTTTCCCATTCACAACTACTAAATATATGCTCTGTTTGGACTGCAGACCCCAGTCTATTTTTATATTTATTTCCAGCATATTTTAATTTTTCTAGCCTGGATAGAACAATTTGGTCTGTTCTTAAACCCAAGACCTTGCTGCCCCCGCTCCTGCCACTGCCTGATTTTGGCATCCCTTACAAGGAGTTCATTATTCTGGGGTACTTCTGTGTGGACAAGGACTGTGCCAACTTCTGACTGACTGGAGACAGACTTAAAATCGGGAAAAAAAACAGGCAGGAAAGAAAGGAAATCAGTTGTCCCTATACAAAGGAGTAATAAAGGATACAGAAGTGCTTTATCCTGTTTGTAAATGGTTAACTGAGTTTTGGGGCAGAAAACACTGTAATAAGGCAGTGAATTTCTACTTGTGGAGCATTTCTCATTCTTCTGGGTTGAAATGGCCATAAGGTTTTCATGTGTAAGGCAGAAAACAAGTGGCTGCCTGCTTTCTTGTCCTCCTGTGTGCTCATATTTAGCAGGGCTTTATTTATTTGATTAGGTGCAAGGAATATGTTTATACTACATGAACAGGAATGGCAAAAAAAATAGCTTTTTATCAGTGCTACTCTTGCTTTTGGTTTCTACCCTGGCCTCTGGAGTGTTTATTTCTGCATCTTGTGAAGATTTAAAGGTAGGGAGCAGGATTTGATAAAATATTCTCAGGTATGTGGGTAGTGAAGGACTATTCAATTTGAGCTGTGTCTTGATTAAGCTTATATATCTCCTTGTGACCTTGACATGGAAATTCCCCCTTTAAATAATGTTTATAAGTCTCCAGGGTCAAATCCATGCTTCTGTGATGCAAAACATGACTAATGAAATTACTGTGTCCTGAGCTGACAACATCTTGCTGGGCTGTAAAAGGCTGAGCCCAGAGCAGTGCTGGGATGTCCCAGCTCTGCTGGGAACCTTCCTCCAGCCTTTGGGAAGGGGGTTTGAGTTCAGAAACAATGACGTTTTTAAGTGTGGGTTGAAGCATTGAGAAGCTTCAGTCCCCCAGGGACAGCCGTGGTTCTGTCCCATTACTCCTCACTGACACCCACCCCAGCAGCTGGCTTGGCTCTGCTTAGTTATTTTTCCTCCAGACAAGGACTGTGACCTTTGATAGTGACAGAGGAAAACTCCCCCAGCAATACTGGTGCTTCAGAAATGAGGAGAAAAGGAACCCAAACCCTGAGTCTGTTACTGCAGAAACAAAATCCTTAATCCACCGGGGCTGGATGGTGCTGCAGGAATGCTGACTGGAGCTTCCAGCAGAAAGGCAGGTGAAGGGGTTAAAGACGAAGCTGGTGCTTGCTCCTCCATGGCATTATCTGTATGATTGCTTTTCATATCTTGTTTATTGTGGTTAGCGGAGCAGCTATAATATAGAGTGCTAGATGCAATAAATCTTGTCATTGCAAACAGCACACTTTTCATCAGAGCTCGAGGAATTGCAAGGTAAGCATTCAAAGGCAATCTATAGATTTAATTATATAGAAAGCCTAACCCGTGTGTAGATCTTAAAATAAATTATGACTGTGAAGACTGCATTATGTTCAGTTTTATTTGTATTACGTGCATTATCCTGTTTTAGTTGTTACGAGGACGCGGGGATGGCATTGCCAACACAGTGTCTTCTGTGGTTTTGTATCAGCACTGAACAGCCAAGGATGCTGGTAATTTTTAGGGATGAGGGTTTTTCAGCCTTTCTGACAGCTGTGTCTATAAATTTACACTCCTGAGTTTTAAAATCTTCTCTGATACTAATTGTAGCTCAAGAAATCCCACGGGGTAGAGGAAATCATCTCTGATTTTATTTACTGAAAGAGGCCTGGGACCACAAAGCAAAACACAGTGCATCAGAGTGACAGATCCAAATTGCTCTAATCTCCACACTCTCTTGGCACTGGGCTGGTCACAGCCTGTCCCCACCCAAGGGACACACTGCACGTCCCCCTGCCTGGGGCACGAGTGAGGAGGTGACTTACCCTGCCAGCAAAAGCACCCACCTGAGTCCTGGGTGTTTGGGATTATAACAGTTTCAGCAACTTTCATTTTTTGCTGGCTTGTAGAACCCCAGCTTGGTGGTGCTGATGTGTGGGCCTGGGGAGATGGGCTGGCCTGTGCTGTGGCATCCCAGTGTGGGACTTTCCTCCCCCAACACAAATTTTGGGAGGGCTGCAAGAGTGCAAGGTGTGATGTGGCAGGCTTTTGCTGAGACTGGTGCTCTTGGGACATGCCAATTCAAGGAACCTGAGGCTCTAAAGCTTCTGGGAGTTGAGCTGCTCTGCTTTGGGCACGGTGTGGTTCACTGATGGTTTCCCCAGCTGAGGCCTGAGAGGGGCTGCTCTCCCTAGGAGGGACAGAAATAGGACTGTCAGAAATGGAGAGATGGATCTGTCACTGCCCATTAGCCACGAGACCAAGCTGGGTGACAACAATCAGCTCCGCGGCAAACACCACGACACGATCCCTGGCTGGCAGAACCTGTTCTGGCCTTCCCAGCTCAGGAGAAGGGCTGGGGAGCTCCTGGGTGGTAGGCAAACGTGATGTGTCACTGAAGTGTTTCACTTGGATGGTCAATGATGTTTTTGAGCACTCCTACGGACCATGAGTCAGGAGAAGGTTGCCCAACATGCCCTCAGGGTAGCATGTTGCTCAGACAGGTTTGTCCAGGAAGGAGCACCAAAAAAATTCCTGCTGAAAAGAGGCAGAGCAGGCAGTGCTCCAAATTCTCCACGCCTTTCTCATCAGCAGCACTGAGAAGGACTGAAAGGCTTTTTTGCCCATTTCACTGACTCACTGGTTGCTCTGGTCTTATGTTGGGGAAATGGGGTTCACAGCTCTGCAGATGAAAACTGTAAAATTGCTGCCAGTTTATTTCTTTATCTTGGCCTGTAAACTATGACTCAGGAGCTGCTTCACAGGGGCTTTTGTTATTGGTGGCACAAGGAGACTCAGGAATGGTGCCAGGCAGGAGTGGAGGGGTCCCCACAGCACCAAAACTCACAGGTTTTGGTTCTAGTCCTGTTTTTCATTCATGGCACTGCCCGAAGTCCCCTGGCTCTGCAAACTGCTGAGTTTGTCCAGTGCTTCCATTCATCATCCTTTGTTGGACATGAGGATTTCCTACTTCACAGTGAGGGTTGAAAGAGAAGTAATTGGTAACTGTAAGGGTACCTTAAATGGTAAGAGCAGTGTAAATACGAGATACAAACTAAAAAGTGCATTTTCTTCCATCTCACTTTGCTGAAGTAAACCACATCTGACTAGAAAGTGGAGTCTAAAATCAATAACAGCTAAGCCTCAACAGGAAAATACATGTATTTAATTAGTACAAAAGCACAGATTTATATCCACTCATAAGCAAGATGCTGAGGTTTCACTCCCGCCTCAGTGGCAGCAGTATCACTCTCCTTCTGCCAACCTTGTCAAATCCCCTGAGGTGTGGGGACAGCAACATTCTGGATTTAACACAGTTAAGATGCTGTATGGGGTGAATTAAAAATACAATAATTGTCTGACAACCGTGCCAGTGATAAAACTTTGAATAACTATTTTCAGCTGTGTGCTGGAGTGATAGGATAGGCAGAGCATGGCTCAGTCCCCTGCCTGGCAGGAGCAGGGGGAGGTCACTGCCTGATCTCAGCGTGAGCAAGGGACCACCTCGGTGGGAACTCCTGCAGCCCAGCTCTCTGCTTCCCTTGCTGTGCTTTAACTTCAGGGATTAGTGTTTTCAGGCATATTAGTATACATTTGAGTAGCAGCACAATCCCAGAAAGAAGCTCTTTTTTCATACACACAGTGGGAGCAGAGATGTGTAATTTGTTTGTGTGAACTGAGGAAATCCCATCCCATGTTGTTTTTAATGAGATGTTCTTAAAAGCTGTTTTTTGTGCTGATGGCAAACCTGTGATCAGAGCTGGTGTCAGCAGCTGTGCACACAAGGACTTGTGTGCTTATTAATTCAACACAGGCATGTGATCATGAAGAAAGGTGCTTTCCCAAAACTCTCCCAGGACCTGTCTGTACCCACCTCATAAACCTCCATGACTCCTTTTACCTCTCCTGCTCTGGTGGGAAAAGCAAAGCATCTGCTGTGACCTTCCACCTGTCCTAGTTTTTGGCAGAGCAGGGAAATCTCCCCCCTGCAGCTCTGATACGGATCTGGGTAGTTTCTCCTGTGCAGGATCGATTGCACTCAGAAGTCGGGGGCTGAGCTGTACCCTGTTGCTTGCACAAACCTACATTCTTCAAGTCTCCAGAGGAAATCCCAGTCCTCGTTCATCCAGACCGTAGCTGGGGTGGTGCTGAGCTACTCTGATCTCACTGATTCCTTTTCAGGGGCTGAGTTCAGGATTACACCCTGGGGACTGGCGCTGTCCCTGCTCCCTCGCTGAGCAGGCGTTGGGTTGGTGACAAATGGGCACAATCGTGGCACGTGTCTTGCTTTCAGCATGCAGAGCTGGTTTGTAAATGGAGTGTTTTGCTAATGCAAGAGGAAATGGATGGATATTAATTGCTCTCTGGCAATTTGTCATTTTTCCTGCGGGTTATTGATGAAATATCAGCGACCTGAGGGAAAACAGCAGAAGAGACACAAATGTTGGGAACAACCTAAAGTCAGAGGAAAAACCCTGTATTGGCTGGAAGTAGAAATAGGCTGCATTTTAAACTGAATTTTTTCCAGTAGGTTTACCAATATGCAAATATTTCATCAATTCTTGGCCTCACCATGCTGCTGCCTCATACCACTGCTGAAAGAAAAACTTCTGAAGGTCAAAACATCCTTTCAGTATTTCAAAATGAGCCACTTTGACTTTTCTTTCAATCACTTCACATTCTTTTTATTATGAAAGCCACAAATTTTGGGGAAGAAACTCCCAAAACCTAAATCTCGTTCAGCCCCAGACTGAGAGCAGAGCAATATAACTTTAATTTAAATAGAGAGGAGCATTGTGTTGGATTCCTGAAAGTTTTGCGACTTCTCTTTTTTGCCTTTTTCTTTCAGCATATCTGCTTTCTTTTGGGAGGTTGTAAACAAACTAAAGTAATAATAATAATCATGCAAATATTTTCTCTGCTGTGGATGAATTCCTGTGTTGCAGTGGAAATGGTGGGTTTATGGATGTTGGACCCAGCAGACTCTGGAGTGGACAGAGCTTAGATGAAAAATGCTGGTACTTTGGTGTGTGCTGAATCAGACCAAACATCATAATGATCATCTTGGGCCAGCTCTGGGGAGGGGAGTCTTAATTACCCAGGTTAGGTTTTCACTCCTCCAATTTAGCATAATAACCCTGAAAAGGCAGTGCTCCTTTGCCAGCAGTGGCATTCTGTGCTGCTCCTGGTTCAGAGGGGAGCAATGAGCAAGCACACATACTCAATGAAATTTATTAATTTCCTATAAACGGCAGAAGAAACCAAATTATTTTGCCATTTACAGATAGAGCTACAGCTTCTTTAAAGATGCAGCTCTACAACATCCTTTGGCTGGGGCAAAGTCCAGGGGAGAACAGAGTGCACTTGAATTGCTTTTGCTGTGAATGTGTGGAAAACCTGGACCATAAAGGGAATATTAACGCTTTGCTCTGTCTGTTTGCACGTTGCATTGCTCAGTGATGCTGCCTAGCTCTCAGCATGCTATTTCATTTATACATGCATTTCTAATAATCCTCACTCTCTGCTTCAGCCTCTTCTCCATTTTTCTTTCTTTTTACCCTCAGTCCCCACATTCCTGGCAGTTGGAATAGGTTGGGCTGTCCAAGAGCTGGTAGACAAAACAACTCCATGTTCTCATCACCTTTAAACACAAGAAAGATAAAAGCTTTTCTGGGAGAAAAGGCTTTGCTGTTGTGCATTAAGCAGCATTTAAGTTTCACATCCCAAAAATGAAATTCTATCCTTCTCTCTGAGAGCAAGACTGGGGAAAAACGCTAAATCTCTAAATAGGCATAGAGCAAACAGTAATTGAAATGCATCACCTTTTTTTTTTTTTTTTCCGCCTTTTCACTGCTTCCCTACTCCCCACCTCTGATGTAAACTGTAATTCGGCTGACACCTGGTGCCAGCCACCTACATCCTTTGTGCCATTAACATCCTTTGCGCTCACTAGGCCCCTTATCCCAGGAGGGATGGCTGCACCATGTGTCCCAGGTGTAACTGTGCTCCTGGGCAGGGAGAAATTCAGATTCCCCAAAACCCAGACTAGGAGAGGTGAATGGGTTGCATGGGGCTGGTTTTACATGACCTCAAACCTAAAGTATTCATTGCAGCCAGGATTTTGCACAGGTGCTGAGACATGGGGGGTTTGTAGGTGATAAGGAGATGTTGGAAAACCTGGGGGAATTCTTTTTTGAATTATGTGCTGCGGGAGTAAACGGACTACGCACGATCCAATATGAATCCAGCAGAAGCCACTTTATTCCCCCCAAGCACCCTTATTATACACTGTGCTCCCCCTGTCCAGGCGTCCACACATTACATGATTGGCAAAGCAATAGACACACATAAAACATGTAATGATTTAATTGGATCTCTCACTCTGTTCACCCGGCTGCCATGCACCTATTCACACAAATCATCAGACAGTTTTCTATCTTTGTTTATGTTTTTCTTCGGCTGCTGTCCCTGTCCTTGAAGCATCAGCATTCTCTCGCTGTGTACGTTTTCTACGTGCTCTGTCCACTTGTCCTTATGGCTGGTGCACCATGTGTCCATTTTCTTGCAAAAACTCTGTCTCCACAATGTACTTGTGTGGGGAAACTGTTTTTCAGACTCTTCTCAGAAAGAGTCACTGGGCATGTGTGGTGTGATGCCATTACAGAAAGCCAAGCTTAGCTGGGCGATGGCAGGGCCTTCTCAAACAGGGACATTCAAACACCAAAGAGAGCACACAAGTGATGTCCTCTGCTTGTGGGGTGTCCCGAGGCAACCCCAGCTCAGCTTTCATGCCCCAAAGCAGCTGGAGTTTAGGGTCTGCCCTGATGTTTCTGCAAACACTCCAGAACAGCAGCTCGGAATGATCTCTCCCAAGCCCTGGAGTGGGACCATGAGTGGGGCCATGAGTCCCGTGGGTGTCACTGTCACAGGTGAAGGGAAGGGACCCGAGGGACTCTAGAACAGCAACTCAGAGGGATCTCTCCCAAGCCCTGGAGTGGGACCACGAGTCCTGTGGGTGTCACTGTCACAGGTGAGAGGCACGGCACAGCCTGGGGAAGGGACCCAAGCGGCTCCTGCCGCCGCGTGTTCCTCACTTCAAAGGCAGGAACTGAGAGGTTTCTCAGAGCCTCAGCTTTGTTGTTCGTCTTTTCCAATGCTCATAAATTATCAACAAACAACCTCAGCTATCAAGTCGGTGAGGAGGACTGGGTAATTATGTTTGTGGTTCAAAATGAGGGTTGTCAATTTTAATTAGGGAAATCTGAGGGCACAGGGAATTTTTAATGTTACTACCTGAACTCTCGAGTGCTGCACAGAAAATAATTGTAAATGAAAAATTAATCAGGGCTTGGTAAGGGAGTGAAGGGGTGCTCCCTTTCCTCGTATTCTATCATTTTGCTTTCTTTGAATCAAATCTGGGTCTAGTATTACAACTGCTACGAAGTTTGATTTTAAGTGCAATAAGAAAAAGGTATAGGCATGTGCCAAAGGGTGATTTCAAGGGGAATCAGGTATTTTAGAGCCCAACAATCATTAATATTCAAATATATTTCTCAGGTATGAGTTTCAGAAGCAAATCCACCACCTGAAGGGTGCTGCTCTCTGGGGTTCTGGTATCAGCAAGAAATCCTGAGCTGGTGCTTATGGCCTTGGCCCTTCCCGCAGGTTTCCTTGCCCTGGTACAGGCAAGGTTTGGGCTTTGCACCCTTCCTGGGCAGGGCTCAGCAGCGTGCATGGAGGAACCTTAGGACGAAACATCAAGGAGTGTTGCTCCCATTATCCCTGTTCCTCCTAAAATCTGGGGAGTTTGATCCTTTAATGTCACCAGCAGCCAGAGGGGCTGTGTCTGTGTGACTGCAGTATCTGAAGAGCAGGCAAATGTCAGCCGATGGTGGGGAGTGTGTGCTAAGTTTTAATCAGCAGGCCAGTATCTTCTCCTAATTTATTTTCCTTCATTTAGACAGGATTTTCTGTATTGCATGTGATGCTGTGAATATTTATGATGAGAACTTTTTTTCCTCTTACTGCTGCTGTGATTAACTAATTTGGTGCTTCCCAAGGATAAGCACAGTGAAGGGTAAACTGATCAGGACCAATCTTTACCTGGCATTATCCTTTAAACATCAGCAGAATGGTTACGTGTGATTTTTGGCCTCTGTGTGTTCTCTAGGAAAGGTTAGTTTTCTCAGCCAGACAACTCTGCCTTGCTTCAGCTGTGCTTTGTACCAGCAGAGCTGGGTCCTAAATAGTCTCAAGACAGCAGAAAGATGTTTTAATGGGCTTAGATCAGCCCAAAGGGTTTCCAGGTGCCTGCCACATAGGTGGGTAAGGTCACAAATTAAGGGAGGAAGGGGGGGAGCTTCTGTTCCCAAAATCCCTGATGTTCAGACACCTCTGGAGCACTTGCACCTCACCTGGATGCTCACTCTGTGATCCTGAAAATCTGGGAAGTGTCTGTGGTCCGAGAGCACAACTCAGAGGATTTTTTTTTTTTTTTGTGCCAGTCAGGGTGACCCAAATGTCACTGATGTATCATCCCAAATCATGCTCTGGGGGCAGCTGCCTTGTTGCCTTTCATTAATTTTGACTTCTCCAATGAGGCTTGAGGAATATTTCTATCAAGGAAGGCTGCAGCCAGGTGAATTTGTTCTCATGCCACTGTACCCACAGTCAGCTTTTTAATTGTTTGACACTTCAGCATTAGGAGGGAAAAGGTGCACAAGAGAAATACACTCCTGGGAGCCTCCACATTTGGGATGGTTTCTGCAAATTGCAGCTGATGACGTTTCAGGATTTGCTGTGATTTGAGGCTGGGAGGTTAATGTCTGGCAACAGAACAATTTGGCCCCAAGATTTTGAGACCTGGGGACATGGTTAACACAGTTACTTGGCTCCTATTTATTATCTTTGCTCCATGCGACTTTGTATCTGAAGATCTGGCCTATTTATAGGTTTCTTATGTCATGAAGAGCAAAGCTGTGGGATGCGGTCTTGTAAATTGTTTGGTGCCCTCAATTATTTCTCTCCAGGAGCCTTCTTTGTTCAGCTGCTTCCCAGGCGAGTGCCTGGCATTGTCTGGAGGGCAAAAAGTGCCGTCCTTCATCTGCACCACGGTGGAGAGCTTGTAAACTGTCTGGCTGCAAATGGGATAGAGGGTGGTAATTAAAATGTGCTCTCAGAACACAGAAAGAGGTTGCAGACAAGTATTTATTGTCTCCCAGGCCTTCAACAGGCTGCTAAAACATCAGAGCACATTTAAAACAACAGCTTAATTAAATGGTACTACAGTCTTAATCTTGCCTGGGAAAATCATTGGCTTATTTCCTCTAAACTGTGCTTTTAGAGGAAGGGAAAGGCAAGAACACGCACAGTCAAAAACTCGCTTGCCAAAAATGCCCAAAAATACAGTCGGGGGTAGAGCGTTTGGCTGGGCTTTAGAAGAATGACCCTGGTTCTGCTGAGGGCAGCTTCTCTGGGTCTCCTTCACTCTGTCGCTGCAGAGGCAAAGCTGGTTTGCAACGAGCAGAGCTGCAGCAGCAGCTGACGCTGCCCTCGGTGCCACCTGGGCAGCACTGCCCGTGCCGAGAGGCTGTGGGGTGGGCTGGCCTGGAACAGGCAGCATGGGGAACAAATGGCAAAGGAGCGGGGCTGGCCCTACAGCAGAGCAGGGAGGGGGGGACGCAGTGCTTCCAGTCACAGGCTGGTGCCACCCTGTCCTCGCCCCACAGCCGTGCCAGTGCAACCCAAACCGTGTTAAACCCCTGGGCAATCGCTGCTGTCCTCAGCCCTCCAGACCCAGTGACAGGGGATAACACAGCTTCACCAGCCGGATTTTAGGAATGCTAGTGAGCCCAAATTGAGCCTGGCTTTTCTTTCTGTGCCCAGAAATGCTTCTGTTTCTCTGAGTGCTGTTCACTGGGCTGCTCTGCAGAATATCACCTTTGAGCAGGGAGCTCTGTTAAACCAAGTGAAGGGTCTGATCCCAGTTCCTGCAGTCTGATGTGGTTTATTTTCGGAGTTTCACACAGTGTGGCAGTGGGCTCTGCAGCACTGTCTGTGCAAGGACAGTGTGCTGGCCACAGGTGATGTCCAGATACGAGCAGCCCAGCAAGGGCCAGCTATCCATGCCTTGCTGCAGAGCTTTGAGGGGTTTTGGTGCTTGTTACAAAGCTAATCCCAAAGATGACTGTAAAGAACCGCAAGCGCCTTCCTCCCTGTCTGTTTGCATTTGTGGGATCTGACCTACTTCTTGTTATTTGTAACACAAAAGCCTCCCTTATTTTCTGACTTGGAGGGAGCTGCTGCAGGAGTGCTCAGCTCCAGCAGAGTCCCAGCGTCTTCCAGTGCAATGAGCTTCACCTTAGAAAAACCCCCAAGGGAAAGAAGGCAGTTTTATGGGAGGGTGACTTAACTGCACGTGTGGCAACCAGGACATGTCCCCAGCCTGGTGTCTCTGTCCTGCCTCTCCTTGCAGCCCAGCTCAGAGCTGGCCCTCCCATGGTCAGGGCTGTCAGGGCATGGAGGTGGCTGCCCTTCTGCTCCCAAAACCCAAACATGCAAACCCTCAGCAATAAATCCTGCAAAATCATACTTCGTGTGGCCACAGCCTCTCCCTGTTTCTAAAAGGACAAGGATGGTTAAACCCCCTGGGGGTGGAGGAGCTCTTCAGTCCCTGTGCAGCATCACTTGGCAAGGCAACATTGCCAAGAGTGGGAAGAGGAAGGGCAGGACTAGTTCCCGTGGCTGTGCCTCGGTGCAGGGCAGCAGCACACACTGCCCCTCTTGGTTTGCAGCGCCAGCGTCCCATGGCTGTGCATGGCTGTGTGTCCCCAGGGGGAGATCAAGCCTTTTCTCCTGAGGACGTGCATTTTGTCTTCCCTGCTGCCCATCCACCAGCAGTCCCTGGCTGCCCTCTCCCTGGGGCAGAAGCAGCTGATATGAGCCAGGGAAAAGGCACCCAGGATGCACTGTGGGTTTTAGAACTGAGCCTGAACCGCAAGGAAACATTAATATATGCTCTTTCCCCTCGTAAATATTTCTTCAAAAGACACTGCAGTTATCTGGGATGCTCCTACACAACAGCAAGTCATAAATGATGGCTTTCTTCAAGGAGAATAGACTGGAAGTTCAGTTAAATACATCAAATTAACTGTCAAAATAATCTTCCAGGAGCTGATGAGCCCAAAGATTAAATGGCATGTTATTTCTTCTCTCTGCTTTTTTTATCTTAGCAAAAGGGATTTGCAGTATATTCCAGAATCCGTATTTTAAATGAATTGCAAATATTTTCTTGTAGACTTGGCCGATATGGAAAGATTATTACCCAAAACAACCCCTCTGTCAGGGGGAATGTAGGTTAAAGAAAAACAGGAATGAAAATAAATGTGAAGTCTTTACAGTGAATTCTGCAGGGGGCATGTTTATTTTCTCTTGAATCCCCGAGCCTGGCTTCCTATGCAATTAAAAGGTCTAGCTCTTCATTGCAAAACATACCAGCATTTTTTGTGTGTGTGTGTGTTATCAGTAAATATTTGGGCTGAAACTGTTTAAACATAAGCTTTCAATAATCTTTGTTTTGCTTTTTTCCCCCCTGTTCTCTGGCTGAATCTTGGTTTGAATTTCCATAGACTAAAAATACATGATTTCATTTGAAGAGCTTAGACATCTTGTTCATTTTGCTGTTTAGTTATTACCAGGAAAGTCCTAATCCTGCTTTGACGAATGTTCAGCATCACGTAGCCGAGCAGGGATACAGGATGTGCAGCAAGAAGTTGTTATTCCTAACCACAGTCTTCAGGTACCTGAGCCCACTGCTCACATCGCTTATCCACTGCACATTAAATTGCATTGCCCTAGCAAAACCTCCTGCCACAGGCTGGGAGCAAAAATGGTAACAAATAGATGCAAAAAGGTGATAAAAGCCAGCAGTGGCACAGGGGGTACGAGGAGGCACAGGGCAAAGAGAGCTTGGTAGCAGTCAGTCATGATATTCAAGATAACAGCCTGACTCTGAGGCGCAGTTCCCACATTGTTCCTGTGTGAACACTGACAGGGAAGGATGGCATGTGCCCAACCCATGGCTTCATCCTTAGCTGGGATGCTTATCCGTGTGTTTATTTGGAGCTCTGAATTTCATCTCCCCTTCTAGGATGTTTTATAGGCAACAGCTAGTGATTTCTTTAATTTATTGAAAGACCTGTAGGGTAAATAAGCAGGGAGAGGAAAAGAAAGCCAAGGCTTCTGGAGAATTTCCCCATTTGCTGTGCTCCTGGATGTTCATGTCCAAGTTTAAAAGTAACATTAATTACAGGCATCTAGAAAGAGCCATAATCATCTGTCATTCATGGTGACAGGATGACATCTCCTGTTTGGATGTTTCAACATTACCATTCCCAAGCTCAAGAGCCCAGCCTATGATGCTAACTATTTGTGACAAGCTCAGGAGATGAGTTGGGCATTTTGGATGTGTGAGTGTGTGCAGGGGAGGTGGTGTGGCAGCACAGGTACGTGTCAGGGCATTCCACAGACAAGGAGCAAACAGGTATTTTCATTATGAGCAACTTTTAGTTTGGCTAAAGGGGGAAATAAACACAGAAGAAAGAAAGCACTGATGAGGTACCTTGTGTGCTCTCCATACGGCTTCTATTGCAGATTCACCACCACATCCAGAATCCCATTAAGTCACATGCTGTACCACCCAACAACATTAAACTCCTCCAAAGAGCCAACACACAAATGTGATAAGTTGTTAAAATTTGGCACCTCGGTTGTGCGTCTTATTCTTGCTCAATTTCCACTTTTATCTGGGAGCACGTGTGAAAACAAAGGCTCCCCTTTCCACAGACCGGGGCCACAGGCTGCCCGCTGGCTCAGTGTCCCAGCCAGAAGGGACCTCTGTGGAGCCTTCATCCTTTGCTTCTGGAAATCTCATGAGTTTTCTTGCTTGCAGCATGAGTTCCAAGAGCAATGCTTGTTTGGAAAAATAAACAAACAGTACTAGCTATTAAGAGTTGGTCTGTTTATTCCCTCCATCTATGGTGTTATGATTGCAGCTGTCATCAGAATCTTGCTTGCGAGTGCCTAAAATGAGTAAATTGGATTGGAGAGCAGCAGGGGCAGGAATGCCAGACCCAAATAATGGGTTCAGCACGCTGAGCCTCCCCAGTTCAGGACTGGTAGGCACCCATGTGCAGATGACAGATGGCCAGTATCACATCTCGGCAGAGCAGGGCCTCGGAATGGCAGGTCTTTTTTTGTCTGGGTGGGTATTTTCCCTCCTGTCAGATATCAATCTCTCGGAGAGCTGACATCTCACATATCCTTCCTGCCTTTGGCTTCTCTGTGTGTCTGCATAAAGTGGGTCTGCTGGCTCCTGCTCAGCTCAGAGCTGTGTAGGAACCGGGAGCCCCTGCCTGCACTGCCGCCTGCCCCACGAAAGGTTCCCGTGTGCCCTGGTCGCCCCTGTGCTGCTGTGGCTCATCCCTGCAGTGCACTGCAGGTAGTTCACAAGCCCGGAGTGGGTCACGTAGCTCAAGTGTGTGAGGGATGCAGCATCTTCATCACTCTTGATTAATAATGTGTCAAGAGGGACAAGAGCCACTTACCTGTGAAATTCACTAATGATGTGTTGTATTAATAACAGCACAAATGAAGAATAAAGAATCAACCGAACAAAAAAAATCCCCATCCAACCCCAAATCCAAGTTAAATAATGTAAGGAGTGTCTCCTGTGATCATCTCACTGTAGATTAGATCAATAACAACATCTGAATAAAGCCAGGAGAGTGGCTCTGAGCCCAGAGCTCTGCAGCACTGGCAGTATTCTCAGGCCTTATCGTGGCCTGAAAAATGTTTTCCCTGTGCATCACAAGGTTTCCTGGCTGGCTAATATACAGCCATTGTTGAAATAAATATTTTATTAATTTTTTCAAATTCAAGCAGTAATTCTTTGCTGCCACCCAAAAAGAATATGCAAAGCCAGTTCTTCAAAAGGTCAGACTTACACCAGACACTGAATATAGATAGAAAAGGAAATCTGTGCTTGTTCTCCCTTTGGGTGGATGCTTGGCATCACAAAGTTTGGTGTGCAAAGTATTTTTTTATACTTAGGGAATAAAGTTTATAACCTGGACTCTAGAGAAAGCTTGTAAGAATCTCTGCTGGGTCTTGACATGGCATTCCTAACTAACATGATGAATGCCTTTGTTTGCTGTGTTTATTTTTCTCCCTCAACTGAACCAGTCTCATAGTGTTTATTGTGTAGTTCATTATTTATACCGCAGCATTCAGCTGCCCTCATCGGATCAGCTCCCTCTGTGCAAACACTCAGTGGGAAAGTCCCTTCTCTAAAGAGCTTTAGCCATCGGTGCTAATTAGAAGACAAAGGTGCCTGCTGCTCTCCCATACTTTGTTCTCGCTCACAATAACAGGCAGTTTGTTTTCCATGATGTCCCAGGAGACAATGGGATTGTACCTCCCATGGGTCTTTTGCCAAGAGTCACCGCCCCAAGGGTGCAGGCTATGGAGGATTTGCCCATCCCGTGAACAGACGAGGATTTGCAACACTCCTCGCCTGCAGGATGCTGAAGTTCTGGCATGTCTTTGAGGTTTTTTTAACATAAAATAAATATCCCAGCCGTAGGAGGTTGTCATTCAGGTGCCTTTCTGTTAGGCAACCAAAGAAAGCTGGCTTTTCCTGACAGGAGGGTGGCAGGAGGTGAGGCCACGGCAGCGTGCTCCAAACACTCTGCTTCATTTCAAGCTCTCGAAATGATTTGAGCTGCAACTTCTTCTTCCATCTTTCTTTATCTTCGACATTTCCAGTCTCTGTTTGGGAAGATATGAAGGAATGGTTTCCCACGTTTCTGATTATTACACAAGGGAAGTGCAATATACAATGAGAGTTAAAGTGATTTATGATGTAGAATGCTCCAAAGGATGCACAACACAGAGAATGAGAGAACTGCTGGAACACAATCTTTTGGCAGTGCATGAAAGCCCAGTAATGATCTTGGAAACGTATTGATTCAGGGATTAGCATGAAAGGCATCCAGCTAGGATGCTTTGTTCTGTCTTGGGTGGCATCACTGGAGACCTTGAGGAAGGTCAGCAGATCACACTGACTCTCAGTCATTCCAGCTGGAAGTTGGGCAAGAAGCAAAGACCTCATGGTGGACCAGATGCTGTATCCACACTTACTGTTCCAGGATAAATAAAAGAAGAAAATGCTTTTCATTTGTTTGAGCAGCTGTTGTTCTCCAGTGAATCTTCCTCTCCATCATTTTCAAATGCAAATTGTCTAACTACATATTTCAAATGAAAAAGATAAAGAATAATTTAAACACATAATTCTGTTGCCATTGAAATGGCATCAACCATGGTTTGATAGTGCAGTCTGAAGGGTTGTGAGTGTAGTGACAGAGAAAAGGCCACTCGTGCTAGCCAGGCACATCTCCTCACTGCATTACATGAGGATTTTTGAGAGAGGACAGAAAAGTAACACCATGAAATAAGACCTGGAGGATCTGAAATGGTTTTAGTTTTAAAGTACAGCTGCTGTGTCATTTGCTTCTCCATCTCCCTCCCAGCTATTTCTGCAGCAGTGGCCATTAGATGTGGCCAGAAATGCAGACTTGGCAGCATAGATGGGGTGCAAAGAATCCTCTATATCTTAGAGGAAGATAAAACCACAAACTGGAGGCAGAAAGCTGATACTTTGCAGTGTAATCATCCTCTGAGCCCTGCACAGCCTCGCGGGGTGCTTTGGGTGATGCTGAGACCACACGAGATCCAGCCCTGGCAGCGGCCCTGGACACGACATTCCTACCTGGGAGCAGCCCTGGCCAGGACATTCCTACCTGGGAGCAGCCCTGGCCAGGACATTCCTACCTGGGAGCAGCCCTGGCCAGGACATTCCTACCTGGGAGCAGCCCTGGCCAGGACATTCCTACCTGGGAGCAGCCCTGGCCAGGACATTCCTACCTGGGAGCAGCCCTGGCCAGGACATTCCTACCTGGGAGCAGCCCTGGACAGGACATTCCTACCTGGCAGCAGCCCTGCCCTCACCTCGAGCTGCTCCAAGCTCGGGCTCACAAAAAGCTGCACGTCCACCACTGCCGGTGCCATCGGGCCCCTGCTCACCTGGGGACAGCCCCGTGGGGCACCTCTGCAACGGGAGCCGTTCAGGCACTGATTTTTAGGCGGTTTTCACAATACACAAAGTCTGACTGCAAACTGTGCAGCTCCTTAATTAACGACTTGCTGGCTTCCTTCCCAACTCACGGCTTCTCCATTTAGACTATTCCAGTCACATACATTCTCAAAGCTTTGGCTTTTACAAAGGCAATCCAACAGATGAATAAATAACAATAAGCTCTGGCTGAATACATTCAGGAAACTTTTGATAGGAACTAATTTATTTTACTTTATTATTTAGCTAGCCAATATATAAAATTACCTATCACAACAGCAGATGAGCTGATGCACTCACTTCCTATTAGCTTTTGGTTGCTGCTATTGAAAGGTTCAAGTATATTTTTTGCAAGGCAGTTATGTAAGAAAGAGGTTTTTTAAAAAGACAAGATATTTTCAGACTTTCCTGACTACTGAAATAGCCCTGCATCATCAAGCCTTTAAAGTATCTAAGCTTCATCTTGAAAAGCTTACGCCCTCGACAGGTTTTAAGGAAGACATCATTGAAAACCCTTCCAAAAAGATTACAGCTGACACCACCTCTCCTCAGGCACAGTCAAACATCCCACCACACGGGCGAAGTGTTCCCAGGGGATGGCTGTGCCCCCAGGAACGGAGCACCAGCTTAGATCTCCCTGCCCTCAACTCTAGACGCAGAGCCCATTGCACTGACTCCTCTCCTCTAACATGAAACGGGAGCAGCACACACAGCGAGAGTGAAACCCCACATTAAATACCACAAAAGCGAAATATTCCTTGCACATACAGTCCTTCACTTGGGAAGATAATAGAGTGTGCATTATCTCTGCTAGCTCTGCTATCCTTGAAGGACACTGGTGTTTCAGGCAGTTTCTGGGCTTCTCCCTCCTGCCGGAGACTGCAGCATCGTGTTCAGGTTTGTGTGACAGAAAAGCTCATCACAGGCATGTGGGTAGTCCTAGAAAGCAGGAGGACTAAAGTGAATCTCCAGTAGTTTGGCTGTCCATGCACCACACTCACTCTGCTCTGACAGCACGGTGTGGACAGACTCCCTGGAGTCAGAGGAAACCAGACAGGGCAGCAGAAAGAGCAGCCAAATATATTCCCCTGGCTGTTAATAGCCGCTACTACATAAAACATTTTGGTGGATACAGTGAGTTTGCATTCCTGCAAAATACAGTTATAATGGTAAGGGTGAAAACTGGGAGAACAGTGGTTTTGGATCCCTAAGATGTCCAGTAAAGGAAAGCAAACCTTCAGTCATTCCAAAAGTGGTGGAGTGTTTTCTTCATCTTTAGACGTTTTCTATTGTATTCTGATCTCTCTGCTAGACAAAAGGAACAGCTTGAAATACTTAGGCTCCATTCCTGAAAATGAGAATCAGCTAAAGGCCTCAGTACCCGAAAAAGTCTTTGCAAGAGCCATGACTGTATTTCTATACGGTCATATTCTCTGAAAATCTTGTTTTGTAGAAACAAAAAAACCTGAGCATGGGTAACTGAAAATTTTATGGTGGGTCCAGACAGTAAAGAATTATTAATGGAAATCTGTCTATCGCATACCAGGAGATACTGAAAGTTGAGTGTGTCACACACTTGAGCTGCTTTATTTGTACAGTCATTTATTCAGCAGTCATCCTGGTAGTTTTTCTACCCCTTCAACTTTGTGAAAATGTAGAACATGACACAGTTTCTTTACAAAGCTTTGCGTGGTTATATAGAAATTAAACTCATCATTGCTTAAAAAGGCCACAATATGCAAGGAATTTGTTGGTATGTTTAAGAATTGGAATGACATTCTGTTCAATTTTAGAACACTTCACAATTAGTTCATCAAGAGATGTGTCTAAAAAGGCAGTAGCCTGAAGCTGAGGGTTTGGTAAGTAAAGGCAAATATACAATTCTTGGAGAGAAAACAAATTGAGAGGAAACCAAGAGCTTAGTAAAAGAAATCCATAATGGTGTATTTTCTTCTAATGTATTTAAGAAGGCACCAAAATGGCTAAGACTGGCCAATGTGTAAAAAAAGAAAGTACTCAGATATAGACAAGTCAATTTTAAGGCAGGGTAGGTTAAGTGACTTTGAGTACTAAAAATGTCCCCAGGGTTCACGGGAATAAAAAGAAAAGGGAAGCGTATTCAAAGTAAATAGAATATTGAATGTACTAGAAAGAGCTACAACCAATAATTTCTGGGGTTAATGGTAATGCAGAGCAATGTGATATGTGTCTGGAAGAACCTGTGGAAGAGAAGAATGCCTGGCAGGGAAGGGTAGTGAGGAAAAAATTGTCCTCCTCTGTTGCCATCAAATGTCCATCTCTCCACATCCTTCCAAACTCCCAAAGGCACAAATGCCAAGCTGTGCCTGGCTGTCAAACAGCCTGAGTAACCAAGCAACTCCAAATATATATATACATATATATTATATGTCTTCCTTTCCCTCCTATATATAAATATAGGCAACACTACCCTGGCTTGGATTCTTAAACTGGTTTCCTGTTTCTGTGATTCCCTCCCTGAATACAAGCGGGATTTTTCTTTTTTCTCGTCAGTGACCAAAAGCTATTCTCCTACCTTTTGTGAACAACTCTTTGTGTATTTTAGTTCTGGCCCTTAACACCCTGAGCACCCCACAAGCCCTTCTTCCCACCCCAGCAAAGCCAGGCTGTAGCTGAGGTGGTTGTCTCCTGCTCTGCAGCACAGCATATGCACTTGCAGTGATAATTCCCAAGACAGTTTAGCTGTGCTTTGAGGAATTAGTTAAACCTCCAGCTCTACCTAGAGCCGAGGAGTTTGTGGGGGTGGGGATGCTGCATGAAAAGTAGGCAGCATGAGACAAATATAGAAGCTGTCAAGGGAAGCTTATTTCAAGCCTGTCCCCCCAAACCCACCAGTCTATTATTCCAACCATAAATTTGTCCTTCGGTGTTTGTTTTTCCTGTCTTAGAGTCTGCAAAGCCTATTTCTAACACTGTGAAGCCTCAGCTGTCATATCTGCTTTCCTCTTATTGCAAGCTATGCACTGAAGCACCGTGCCCTTTCATATCAAATACATCATTAAAATAGAGCCTTTTTCCCATCAGAAGGAAGCTCTGGGTGCAGCTATTCAAGCATTTTCTCTTGCAGCCAAGGCAATCTAAGACGTTCCCACCTTCCTGACCTCCTTCTGCCCACACGTACAGTTTCCATCCCCTCACGTGTACCTTGGGGGGGAGGAGTGAAAGGGGGGTCCCCATGAATATGATCCTTGTGGATTAAAACCAGTGCTCTGAAAACACATGTCTCAGCACATCAGAGGGGGGCATTGACCCCTGCCATGGAGACGGGGAGTGTGTCCTTGTAACCACATCTTCAGACACAGCTAAAGGCTGTTTCTGCTGCTTACAGGCACTTCCCGAAGCAAAGCCTGCAAGCAGTGAAAAACCTGACCTGAAACCTTTATACAATTCTCCAGCAGCCAGCTAGAACCATTTATTTATCTTTAATGGCACTCTCTTTAGGCATTTCCTCGGACAAAATTAACACCCTTAAATCCCCAAATCAATTCATCTTCCACATTTTGCTATGATTAAGCAGCGTGCTGTTATTTATCTAATCCTCTTTGGAAACAGCAGAGTTGCTGTTAAAAGAAGAGCCGTGTTTATTTCCAGGCGTTTTAAATTCATTACAACTCTGTACTCGTAGATACATATGAAGATTTGTATCCTTGGTACAGAGAAACCCTTTCAGTGAAACAAAGCACAAGCACCTAAAACACAATCCAGGGTGAGTCTCCAAAGCTGCACTGCAGTCTCGTGTCCTCCTTGCAAACACAAACCTCCTTAAAGCCTACAGCCCCCAGCATGCACCGAATCCAATGGCATTTCTGGAACCAGGGTGACGGCTTGCATGAAGAAGCAATTAACCTGCCTTGGCAAAACAGGGGGGAGTGGGAAGAATCATGGCCACAGCTGCTACATATTCCTGAAAATTCGGTGCAGCTGCCAGCTTGCAAGACTACCCTGCACTTTCAGCTAGTGAAAATTTGCAAGCTGTTTGACGTGCTGGTTGTCAGGGGGAAAAGGGATGCTAAAAATGACTTGTGGAGGGCTTGGTAAATGCTGTGATAGCCCAGGAAGGTACTTAAATGCAAAAAAAGCACCTCTGTGAGCAAATGCTAGTGGGGTGTGTTTGCTTTGGAGAAAATGCTTTAAGTTAAACTTGCAAAGGAGCAGAACAAAAGCTGAAATGTGTCACAGTGGGCGTTCGCATCCAGAGCGCACTAATGAGCTGTTTCACCTAATGAATGAACCCGTGTTCGAAGTTTTGGGGACAATGCCAACAAGCTGCAGCTCTGTGACACACGTGCTGACCCCCCCAAAGGGATTTTGTGCTGCTGCCAAGCTGGGGGCCAGTCTTGCCAAGCAGCTGCCAGCACAGGGCACACCGGGAGCTCCGGGAGGGAACGGGCACCTCGCCCGTCATTTCCACACTGCCTGCGTGGCTGGGTGCTAGTTATGTGTGTAAGGAAGGTTAGCTTTTTGCAAACCTGAGGGTTTGGGCAGAGAAACAGCCTTGCCAGTGCTCATCCCCTCAGCAGAGAAGAGCTGGGTTAATTAGATTTGCATCACCAGTTGCATCTGCAAAGTCAAGTCTCTTTAAGCCATTCCTGTTCTTTTCCCCGGGGTGAAGATGCTGGAAGAGAGGTAACTTAACTGGAGACAATAAATCCTCTTTATTTTCACATTTTTGCAAAAATCTTAAAAATAGAAGTACCCATTTGTTTTTTGTCTGGTCCTGTCAGAGTTAAGGACTTCAGTGTGTATTTGCACAAGATGTACATGTACATCTATAAAAGTCTTCACCTCCTCTTCTTCTCCCCCACACATACGGACTCACTGCAGCACTTGAAATTCTCCAGTTGCTTGCTAAAAAAATGCTCTGAAGAGTGATCAAAGGTTAATGAAAAGTTCAGCCAAGGAGCAGACCCCAGCAGAGACAGCAGTTCTTTAAAGCTTTCAAACAGCTGACAAGAAACCATCAATAAGTATTTGTGGTCAGGGATAAAGAGAAACATCTTTTTGAACATACTGAAGCATGAAACCTCCATGGTAGTTACCTTATAATGTTATCCCTACATGTCAGCCATGTCATTTTTATGAAGAAGACTGATTTTTATGTGACAGCAGCAACTTTTTATAGCCCTCAGGGGCTGTGACTCCAATAGCTAAAGATCCAAGTAGTAGTAGAACTGTAGTCTACTACTCCCATACCAAATGGCAGTGGGAGGAAGATGATTGTTGTGTTTTCAATCCTGTTACCAGACTTTAAAAAGTACTGCCTGCAAGTGCAGTCAATTTGCTTTCAGGGCTCAATGAAAATGGGCTTCGTGCAGCAGTGCTTTTTTTATTATTATTTTTACTTTTTTTTTCTTCTGTGTTTCTCATGTTTTAAAATAGAACTGTCTTGAAAGTAAGTTTTTGCTTAGATGCCTGGGAAATTTTTAAGGACATTTATTTACGTTTTGCAAATGTTCGTGTTATAAAATGAGTGTGCTTGTGCTGTTCGTGTTCCTTGAGCACTGGGAGCTCCACTCACGTGCACTGGGCTACCTCTCAACAGCAAGTCATGAAAAAGAACCATCGCCTCACGTGGGCTCTGGTTTGTGTTGTAACACCATGGTCAGAGCGTGGGGGTTCGTGGTGGGGGGAAGATCTTGGGGAACCTGTGCTGGAGGAAAAGATTGATTCACATTCTCTGGGGTTAATTATATGGTGGATGCTGATGGACTGGACAGAGACCTGAATATCTGTAAGGTATTCGTAACTGGGGTTTATCATTATACCTGTCCTGTTATTGATTGAAATGGTAGTGACAAGACATCCAGATCCTACTGATTAATTTAGATATGTTAATTGAGTGTGCATTCTAGACAGGGTTTGATGCACTAGTGCCTTTTTTTCTTGACTTTATTTTCGTGTCGCCATGGTGCTGTATATGTAAACAAGCCTTCTTTAAAAATATCAAATATGAAAGCAGATTTAAAGCATTTTAGAATGTAAGTGCTAGGATCAGAAAAACATGTGTGGTGTTTTGACATGAGCTGAAAATATATCCAAAGGCTCCTTTCCAGCAAGCTGACAAAATATATAAATTAGCCTGGCAAAGGTCTGGCTCCCACCAGAGCTCCCAGCTCCATGCAGAGCCCTGATCCAGCAGAGCAGCCAAAGCCACTGGTATGTGGTGAATAATCATTTTTCTAGCAAAGATTGTACCTGTGGTTGTCACAATAGGGAACCACAGGGAAGGCAGCAGCTCACTGCCCCTAAATTCGGTGATAAATTAGCATTGCTCTGTGCCTGGCTGCTGCAGGGGTGGCTCAGAAAGCCCCACGGTGGCCTTGGCTATTCCACCAGTGGGAGGAGAGGGAGCAGAGTCACCCCTCAGAGAGGAGCAGGGAAAGACAGCACTTCCTAAGGAGGAGCCTCGGTCATCACATCTCGTATGCACCAGTACTTCCCTCCTAAGGAGTCACTGTATGTCTAATTTTAGGCCCAGCTTTACCAGCATCGAGAACCCTGGCCCTGATCACACCAGTCACAGAAGCACCACAAGAAGGAAGTTAACATAAGGAGTGGAATTCCTTTTAGAGCATTACAGATTCTGTGATTTACACTACTAATTCCTACAGATGCTCTGGAAAAGGCCACTTAGAGTGTTTCTCAAGCATGTTGGGACTGCTGGTGGGAAGTTCAAATTCAAAGCATTAATGTTATTGCTTATCTATTGTATCTAAAATACAAAGGGGTCATGTGGCCTTTAAAAAGTCATTTGAAGAAAGAGATCTTCCCCTAGAGAGATCAGCTTATTTCTCCCAGGAATTCTCTGCTCCCAGGCAGATCTGTAGTATTGATGGGACACTCATTCACGTTCACATCTTGTCTGTTCTGATCGAGGCTGAAGGAAAATCTCCCAAAGGAACGTGTGTGGCTGCTCTAGCTCTTGTTTTTCATCACGGCACCTCATTTGTGCTGTCCTGCAGCCCAGGCTGGTGCACTGCTGGCAATAAAATACCAAAGATCAAGCTGGAAATCAGGTCAGTCGCTGTGTCTCAGTTTCAGCTGTTCTAATTGCTCCATAGGACAGCCAGGCACAGAGACCCCAGAAGATTCCCCTTTACCTCTGGAGCAAAGCCCCCTCTCCACATTGCTGGATCTAGAGGGGTTACATTTTGCTTCTGAGCGCTATTAATTGGGTAAATTATTCCAGGTGTAAACAATCCCTCACTTGGGTCACTCCATCTCCCTCTCAGCAGCTGGGGGTGGAGGGGAGACAATTTTGAGCTGATGAGAAGCCCCGAATCACTGCCAGCTGTGCACTGTCCCCATCCTGCCACACACCTGTCCCAGATGCTTTATAGCTTTAGTGGCCTCACAGTTAAGGGGCTGTAGCTGCTCTAATGTGTGTCTGAGGGGGATTTCTCCCCTTATTACTACACTGTGTACCTTCTGAAGCTCTCTTGCAGCATGTGTGGCTCTCCAGTCACGGGTAAGCAGCAGTTCTTGGCTTAATTTGGTGCTGAGTGCTTTCACTTAGTGTTTCACTTCTGTGAGGTTTAAAGTGGATGAGATCAAGTGGGTTGTTTTCCTACAGTTTGCTCCTAGGCTCGTGTGAGTTCTCTGTGACCATCTGCCAGGGAAGCAGGTCTGTGTCCCAGGAAAGGCAAAAGTGGGATGAAGTTCTCCCGTTCTTCATGGACAGCTAAAAAAACATGAGACTTGTGTTTACCTTTTGTTATGATTGCATGTCATCTTCTGTAAAACTAACCACAGTTACTGTTTGTGGTTTACTTGGGCGTACAAAAAAGCTTGGTGACATACGGTCAAATTAATTAATATATTACTGGAGTTTTCTTTGTCACACTTCTACTGACTTCTTGCCCACAATCATTATATTTGAACTTTGATACAGGGTCTATAAAATAACGATCACTTGGGAAGTCGGTGAACTTATGAAAGTACTTAGCAACTCTTGGGGGACAGGTACCTAGTGATTTTCCAGAAGAGCTCAACAGGTACTGTACTGACAGCTCTGAAAATACAAAAAGTTGAGCAGGTGAAGAAAGATGTTTGATCCTGAAGTAGGGAAAGTACTTGACCTTTTGTGTCTGCTGCACCCTCCTGTCGCTCTGAGCTGTCTCTCCCTGCTGTGGGATACATGACACATTCATGAAGGACCCATTTTACACCTGAAATAAGAAAGGGGTGTTTTTATGGCTTCTTTCCTAATATTCTGAACTTCTAAGGTATTCAGGTCTTCCTTTTATTTGTAATAGTTAAAATATAGCAGTTTGTGGTGGTTTGTCCTGGTACAGGAACAGACAACTTATATAGGACCAGGACTTTGGCGGGGGGGAAAAAAGATTTGGAGAAGAAGTAAATCTTCACCTGGTTTGTTGAGACTCAAAGTTTCTTTGGCGGGGGGGGGAAGGGGTCACGGTGGGGTGCATGGAATGAGCAGTGAAGTATTTCTTGGCCTATAACTAGTGACTAAGGGGTGACCTTTGCTGTAACTCTCCTTGCCTTGCTGAGGACCTCTGGCTCACAGCAGAGCGCCTCCAAGCCCCAGAACAAAGACTCAGTGTCTCACTGCACAGAAGTTACTTTCTTCCCAGTGTCTCAGCTGCGTATTTCAGGTGTGTTGCAGCCAGGCAGGGGCTGCCTGGGCTCTGTGCCTTGGAACCCTGGGACTCTTGCAAAGCTGGGGCACTGTCACTTAACTAACTTTAATGAAACTACATCAGAAAGCTAACATGGAGGTCTTTGCCTAGAACCTCAAAGTTCCTTGTTTTGATGCTAGGAATGGACCTCACATGAGATGTTCAGGCAATTCCTCTACTTAGGAAAGCAGAAATCTGTATTTGAACAACAAAGCAGTATGTGATAAGCACTGAAAGTATTGGCTGGAAAAACACAAATAATCCATCGGAATCAGGTACTTTGTGAGAATTCTGGACCTCAGTTAGACATGTGCATGTCAAAATTCCAGCTGGCTGGCAAGGACTGTGGGAGCATCCAAAACATGTACCTCTTGAAACACTTGCTTTCTATCAGCCTAATCTCTCTGGACAGTAAATATCTGGTCTATTCTCTGCTCTCATAATCAGGTTGCTTTACCTTGGTGAAACTGAGAAGATAATCCAACCTTTGTTTCTGATGGTTACTTTTCATAAAAGATCATCTATCATCTATCTCAAGCAAAACCAATTATATTCTTCCAGATTACATTTCCAGTCATTTCACAGTTGTCTTTTGTACTGTGTAAATGGAGCATAAAGCCTGTAGTAAGTGCCAATCCTGGTGAAGTGAGTCCTGTTTCAGTATATTATGGTTGATTTGCAGAGTTTCTCGCTGTTACTATACATTTCTGTCAAGGAAGAGGAGATGGATGCTGTATGACCAACTGCTGAGCTATGACACAAGTTTTGCATTGTAGTTTCCACTGATAGCAAGTGGTGTAGTTGGGGATGCAAAACAGCTTCCATTATAAAATTCTGACTCAGTGTTCTCATTGTTAGCCTTGGGATGAAAATTGTCTCCAAACAGAATGAAAGCAAGAAGAAAATAAATTATTTGCCCTACCACAGTCCTTTTATTGTGGAATTTGCTTCAAGTCCTCTGCCTGGTTATTGAAACCTTAACTTTTCATAAACATGGAGAACTGAAACAAGATAACTGCAAGTAGCAGAACTAATACGGAACAGTTTCTTGCCAGTGAGCAGGAGTTACTGAGCTGCTCTCAGAGCCAGGATGGTCCTGTGCAGCCATCAGTACTGTCACATTCCGACTATGGTGTGCCTCTGCTAATGAGCCCCAGCAGATTCAGGCTGGCTCCACATCTGGGCCCAGGTTGTCCTGCAGGGCCCGTAAGGCACCCAGGACAGCAGTGCTATAGCCCTGTAGGGCAGGTACAGCAGCACGTGCAGGGTTAGGAACATGGAAGAGATGTGACTGAGAAGGGTGTACATGAAAAACAGATCTCTTGCACAGATGAGCTTCCTTGGGTCCTGGGCTTCTTGATAAGATCGAAGCTTACTATGAATGGAACATTCCCATTCACTGTTCCGTTCATAAAGAATAAAGGAACCAATTTTGTTGCCCAGGGCTGCCCAGTCCCACTGGAATGGTTACCCTGCTGAGCTGGTTGTGGGTACTGGAAGAAGTATTTGGATGCTTCCGCACTGCTTGGTGGATGTGCCAGTTTTCATTCTATTTCTAGGGCAGCTTCCTTCACATCAGGATCTTGCTTTCACTACAGCAACCCAGAGATCAATACTGTCTTCCCAAAGTCAAGAGCAGGGCAAAGGTAACTGGAACAACAAGGAGATAATTCTTTGGCAGGGGTTAAAGGGCAATGAGAGGATGAGCATGTGGTCTGCTGCAGTAGCAGGGATCAGGGTCTGGGTCTGTTCCTGTTCTCACTGCTCTACTCTGACTCTGGGAAACTCGGGCTGCTTCACTCCCCATTTGTAGGGAAAGGGAAACGCTTCCTCATCTTCACCAGTGTAGCAAATATAGTAGCCTTTATCTAAGGGATTTTCTTCGATACCATGATGCTTCTTATCCTCTTTTCCCTCAGCTCTGGCTGCACAGGCAGGCTTAAACGAGGGAGGGGATCATCCTTTCTCCCCTCTTAGTGCCCTTACCAAAGAGAGGAAGCACTTTCATGAAGGCAAGGATCTTCTGTACTGCTCTGAACACGCTTGATCCAGAAGAGGCTTTGTTAGCTGACTCAGCTTCAGCAGCAGTGAAATGAAATTAGCAGGTGTTAAGCCAGTTTTGAAATGCTGCATCACTATGACCCGATTAATAACAGCCTAATTCTTTCAAGCTGCCTCTTTGGCCTTCTATGATTAAAATTTTGCCAATACATCATGTTGTTCCCTTGGTTTTTCTTATGCCAAAATGAAATTCACTTTATTGCATTAGCCTTGGTGGCTGGAGGATGCTTGTTATTGAAGGCAGGCAGAAACCTATCATCCTGTTCCTGCAGAGAGCAGAGTGTGTGCAGTTCCTTGCAGAGCTCCATGGGTACCAGCCAGGGCTGGCTCACGCCCAGGGGTGTGCAGAGCTGTGCCTTGCCCATGGCAGTAACTGACCACTGCTGGAAAGTTATTTTATCTGGATTGTTTTGATTGAGACTCCAGACTCAAAGCTTGTAGTACTTTCCTGGCCTGTTAAAACTGGTCCCGTTTGGAAATGATGTGCCTTCTGACTGGCTATGGAGGTACAGAGAGATCCATATTCTCTGCTGATTACTGTTGTGGCAAACAGCAAACAACACTGCATTTTTATTTTGGTTTTAGTACTCAGGATGACAAACCTCTCATGCATTCCTCATGCAGTCTGTGTGATGTAGACTCCTGTCCACTTCTTTGCTGCAGATGCTGTTGGTAAAGCAGCTTCTAAGGAAACTACTGGGTGCAATGAATTGGGTCACTGTTCTCAGAAGATGAGAATGGTATCACTCCTCTTGTAACCTTCACCTCCCTGGGCTCCTATTTTCCTCCCTCAATTTGTTTATTTAGCCTATATATTTCCAGGGCAGGGCATGGCTCATTTCTTCTGAGCTGCATTCAGCAGAGCCCTGATCCTTTGATAATGCAGCAATAAATCTCCTGGAGAGTTTCCTGACCTGACAATTGCATACTGAGTCCCATCTTCAGACATTCAGGAACCCAACAGGCTCAAGTATCTTGGATGTAACCAGCAAGACAAGAATGAGAACCAGGTCAGCTTTTTGGGAACTAGTGTTTTGATACTCTGTCATCCACCAATTACAGGAAAATAGATAACCAAATTTTCAATATCTGATGCACTGATATCTGCTGATAATCTGCCTGCTGGTTTTGATGACTAAGTGAGGGCTGTCTCTCCAGGTTCTGCTCCTACTTGACTTCTGAGGTTGACTCCAGCATCTGTTGTCAACAGAGATGACATTCATCCATCAGCAGAAGGCCTGTATGTCACCAAAACTGAGTTTTAATATGGTGACTGAACTTTATCCTGTTCATTACTGCCATCTAAGCATGCTGCTTATCCCCACATGCCTCTGAAAAATGCTGGATCAGCCCCTGGATGGCTGAGCTGTCGAAGGGCCATATCCTTTCTCTCCTTCCCAATACAGCTGGTCAGTGCAGTGTTTGCATCCACAAACATGAAGAAGTCACAGCTCTTAGCTCTGCCATATCCAGTATGAGGGCATGCTCTGTTAAACTAAAACTGATCTAATCCCCTTAAAACCCCCATGCTGTGCAAGTTCAGACTGCCTAGCTCTTTGCTCTGAGTTCCTGAGTACATCTCTGAACACAGGAGAAAAAAAGGCACGATATTCATTACTGACATAAAGCACAGACTACGATGAAACTAAAATTGCACTGCTACTAGAAGTATTTGTGAAGAGATTTTTTTTGGTTTAGTAAAGAATTTCTTTGGCTTGCTGTGATTTTCCTAGTTCATGCTATTTTCATGCAGATACAACGATTTGTTGTATAACCAGCGTTTGCACATGTCCTGTATTTTGATACAAATTGTCTAGCACCAGAGCTATCCTAAATGGTCATCATGGTAAACAAAGCCCAGTCAGTGTGTGTTGGGTGAAAGGAGCAGATTTGCAGCAGAACAGCTGACAGGGGAAGAGACAGTGTGAGACTGCAGCCCTGAATCATGTCACTGACTTCAGGCAATGCAGATCAGCAGGAGACAGGACTGCAGCAGATGGTCTGAGTTTGATTAATCAAATGTCCTGAATTAAAGCCTGATTGTTTTTCTCTTAAAAAGTAGGTTAAAAAATAAAAGCAAGCTGACAATGTAAATGCATGCACTGTCTATTGCTGTTATTAACTTCAAGGAACTGAAGGCTGAAGGAATCGTTGTTTTCCTGACAGATCTCAGCACATGGAACATCAGAGTATTTAAAGAGATTTAAAACATTGTGAGGATCAAGCAAAATTCTGCATCCTCTAGAAAGGTTGAGCATGATGGGCTGGGAACCTGGTGAAGGACAGACAGGACTGTGCTAAAATACACAGGGCCCCACCAGTCTTGGGAGCTGCTCCGGGCCACAAAACTGTTCAACCCCTGACATTCACCACCCTGTGCTTTAATTCAATGTAGCTGAGGGGCTGAGCCTTCCAATGTGACTTCCAGAGAAGGAAACCAGACCTCAGTTCTCCACGGCTGAGACTGCATGTTTATTTTTTGCTTCTAATTAATGCACATTTCATTATAATTAATCATCATAACTCAAGAAATGGGGAGAAATTACAGAAGTGGTGAAAATCATATTCAGCTCTGATTTTCTGTCTGTAAAACAGCAAAAGCCACCCAACATTTTAGGAGTGCAGAATTGAATTAAAACTATAGATTGATCATAAGTCCTCTTGGCTCCAAGCCAAGAGTGGAGCTATTAATTTGACGCAAATTAATCTATGCAAATTTGCACACTGATTTAATGAAGAAACAGACATGCAATCATTTCATTACTTCTCAGATTTTCAATTAGATTGAATTCAGTAGCTGGCCACCATCAGAGTTGCAGAGTTTTGCTAAAAGGTTATTTGATGAATATTTATGAATTTGTGACTCTGCTACAGCTGGGCTTAATAGCAAGTATCATACTTTCTGAGTACATGCAAACGATTCTTCAAATGTCCTAATGCAGTGATTGATTTACCTTTTTTTTGTGTTGACTGCTCTATCTTTAATCCCGGTTATTACTCTGGTGTTCTGGTCGGAGACAAATGACTTGCTTAGGGGTAAGTGACTGTTTTAAATTATTACAAACACTGTCTTGTTTCATGGCCATTTCAGTGTGAGACGTGATGTTCTGAACAGCTGGAAATGTGACAAATCTCACTCAGAGTGCAAACAGATAAAAATTGAGACAACCCATAATACTGCCCTGGGCAAAAAAGGTGTCACTTCTACAGATGTCTGAGATTAGAAGGATGGATTCCCTTCTCATGGAGTTCTGTAATGATATTCACCTTGCAATCACACCTAAGGATGTGTTCAGCTGGAAGTCTTAGGCTTCCCCACTCCAGTGAAGCCAGTACCTGCTTAAGCATTGTCCCAGTTTGAACTGGTGCTTCTGAACTTCATCCAGCTATTGCTGAAGTTAAAGAAGTTAGCAAAAAAAATCTGTAAATGAGAATAGGAGCAAGTCCAACACATTTTATTCCTGCCTTTCATTGTTTCAAGTTCTGAGTTGTTGTAAGGATCCGGATTAAAAACGGAATGCACAATGCACTCATATACTGCAGGACCATTTTTGAGCTAGTGGGTGTTTGGGGAACAAACCAGGTGAGGAAGTTAAAGCTCTAGTGTGCACATGCATTCCTCCTTCAGGAGTCCAGAAATGTTCTCCTCTGGACTCATTTAAGGCCACAGATGATCTCTGGTTTTAAATCTGAAGGTTCAGCCACTTAGTTCCTCCAGGCAGGTACTTTAATTTTTGATAGGCTTTGGTTTTTTCCTTTCTGTCTTTCAACCTGCCTGTTCACAAGACATTAGCCTGGAGTTGGACAAGATCACTTCTGGAGACAGCCAGAATCAGCAAAACCTATGCAAAATACTGGCTGCCCTGAGGTGGCTTCTACACCCCAATCTATAGACAGAATGTCAGCAACTTAGAGTAGAAAGCATTCCATTTGGTGACAGGTTAAACAGGGACGTGAGGAAAAAGTGATCACATCATTATGAGCACTCTGAATCTCCATTTTTCTATGTTTATCCATGCAGGCTCTTACAAAACCTCCAAAAGCAGTGTCAGAGCATCTTCCTATAACCATAGGTGTGCTGTTTAGCATCTGGCATGAGGGACTCGGTGTGTTTCTCTGCATCTCTTCTCAGCTGTGCTACAAATGGGATTTGCTTTGGCTGTTCCTGAAGTCAGCCTGGAGAATACACAGCTGGTAGTTGGATAGGAGATGGGGGGTTTGTGATGTTCTTTAGTACCAAAGAAAACAATTCTGATGTCTGAGGTCAGCATCTTCCTGTTTATCACAAGCTTCAAACTTTGCCTTGGACTTTAGCCCTTTACTGGTGCGATGCAAGTGAAACCACAGGTACATGTCAAAGGAAAATGGCTGTAATTTGTGAGCTTTACAAAATGAGATCTTGAACTGCACAAGGCAATATGGAAATAAGCCCTATATTTTATCCATTCAGATCTGGAAAGAGCTGGCTAGCAACAGTGAAAACATACAGATGTCTTGGTAAACTGTGATGGAGGTGACAGTGGTAACTTCACAACTAAGCCGAAACTGGTGTCACTTGCACCTTCTGCCAGACTCCTCGGTGTGCCAGTTAAACAAGTTCTGTTGCCCTTCGGTTGACACCCACATATATTATAATTGCTCCCACATAACTACAAAACTGGCTCATTTTACCTGAGCAAGAGTATTTTCTGTAGGAAGAGCCAGCAGAGCAGGATATATCTAGAAAGACAAGAAGTGGTGACAAGGAAGTGTTGACTGAAGGAGGCTGCAGCTCCTTTTAGATTTCGCTCTCCACTGGAGCAAGGGTGTGAAGTTTATTCCTACTGTAACACACACCACGTTGTATCTTCCCACTGACCTCTGTGTGCTATCCAGGCTATGAATTAAATCTTGTTTGTGTTAGAGGAATTTTGCTGGGAAAATGGGAGAGCAGCAGACTTCAGAGGGTTAGGAGGTTACCAGGACAAGGAAGGCATGTTCCCATGCTTCTGAGAGAGAGAGTCCTATTCTCTTTCAGGGGCAAGGAGATTGGTCACAATTCACTAATAGCTCCTGAAATAAAGAATATTTATAAATTTTTTGCAATCCCCTTACTCAACAAGGTCAAAAGGGTGCTGCTTTCATTGCAGCCTGTTTCTTAAACTATATAAACACCTGTGGGTTGTGTCAGGCAGGACTCAGCTGCTCTGTGAGGAAATGCTGCAGGATTTCAACACAGGCCTGGACTGCCTGGGAAGAAAAGCTGATTGAATATAGGCTTCGGGAAAGTTTGTAGCAAGTGTCATTGGCGGGGTTTGTCTATCAGTTATGTAAATTGGAGTACATGGAAAGGAGGATTATCAAACTGGCAAAGCAATACTATCATCAGCATGTGGCCTAAGGCTGAACCATTGCAGGGAGGCCAGGCTGAGGCAGGGCTGCAAAATTTGAAAAATAAAAGGGGTTTCTGATTTCCACACCAATGTATTTGCATGATGTCTGTAAGTGTCTAATCCTGTCCTGATTATTTATATTTTTCCCTGCTCTGGAGAATATCCTCCCTGAGCTTTTTCTTTAACATTACAAAAGGAGGTTTCATCACTAGCCAGAGATGTGACCCTATACTTGGAGAGGTGTTGCTGCTTTTACAGCTCTATTATTTGACAGTGCGTGATGTTTCCACACTTAACTGGAGAGCTTGTCGAATGCCTCATTGCCCTCCTGAAAATCACCTTTCTTCTGAGCAGTGGTGACAAATGACCATCCCAGGGCCCATGGAGCAAGGGGGAATCTGTGAAACTCAGTAGACATTAATGTCCTGAAGCAACAGACTAAACCCCCCATTTGCACAGCCCAATACATTTCAGCCCCTGGCAGCATTTTTGCCTCCCTGTGGGAGCAGTTGAAGTGTGTCCTCTGTGCTGATCTTGGAGCTGGTTTTCTTGGCTTTTGTGGCTCACTGAAAGGCCATGGCATGTCCATCTCGGCACAGTGAGGTGCCTCTTCCAAACCTTTCCTCCAGGACAAACACCACAATCCCATTTTCGCTTTAAAAAGCAGGGATGTACAAGAGACAGGACCACCCAGTATAAGGGACTGGGAGAGATTTGTCCCTGGTCTGTTACTGGCCCATGCTGGTGTTTCTGGCACGTCCTTGCCCTGAAGGTGGGTGTCCTTTCGTTGTGCAGGCTGAGCCATGAAGCTTGGCAAGGGGCCCTGAACTGGCAGGAGACATCCTGGGAGCTAAGGAGACTGGTGTGAGGAACATGAGACCTGTGTGTCCTCGTGGATAAGGCACCCCTGGCTTTACCTGAGGTAACTGCCCTAATGCCGTTTGTGGTCACTTTGTTATTAGTACCACAGCTGCCTTCAGGAGGAAGGCACTGGTGCACTCCTGAGTAAAGGAAAATGGAGGTAAGGAGCATAAAAAAGGTGCTTTTCCTGTCCAGGGCACAGTGCTGAGGGGCTGTCTCTGGGGGACTCTCCCCTGGCTGTCCCCTCTGCCCGGGGGCCAGGAGGAGACCCCTCGGGCAGGGTTAGATGCCCTGAGCTGCCCCTGTCCCCCCCTGTGCTTTCAGCACCCCTCGCTGAGGCTCTGAAGGCTGAGCAGGGCTGGCTGGGCTGTGCCAGCAGCAGGTGCTGGAGCAGTCGTGGAGAAGCTCTTCCCATGATGCAAATATTACAAGGGAAATACCTCATTTAAACAATAAAAAAGTCACCTTCTTTCCTGTGGTGTGTATCCCATTGCTGCATGGAGGTGTTTCTACTGCAGGGTCTAATCTGCTGCTGCTCCTGGCACTTGTCTGGATTTTGGGGATGTTTCTCTCATGCCTTGGCTGCAGATAGCACTGTGCCTGCTTTATTGTGCTTCACTTGCACCGTGTAATCCTCTCCAAACTGCCCCTGAGTGGTGAGATGGCTCAATTTATTGTCTGGTAATATTAGGTCTCTCAGCTACACTGCAAATAAAGCTCAGAGAGAAATCAATATATCCCACCCTTAGCCCATTGATTTATATCACCTTTCCAATGATGGTTCTTATAACAAATGCAAAAGGGCTTTTAAAGACTCACCTGAATGCAAGTGTCTTCCATGTGCAAAACAGCAGTGTGGGGTGGTGAGGAATGTATGGTCCTGAAACAACTTGCACAGGGTCACGCAGGCTCGTGCAGGGTTGACTCCTGTGCATGTGAGTGCATGTTTGAGAGATGCAGCTCACAGTCTGGGAACAAGCAGTAAAACAGTGGGATGCTGCCTCAGCATGTGGGCTATAATGGAACTAGGATGGTGACAACACATGATAACAATAAAATATATATATATATAAAAATAAAGCCAGCGGCAAGGTTTGAACCTTGAAGCACTTTGTGTCAAGAGAAGAGCAGAGCTGAACACAAAGAAGCAGCACATGCCATGCCGTGCTTTTGAATTGCCTGTATTTTGGTGCCAGGAAGCTGAGTGCCTCAAATTTTTGTGTGTGAGGGCCTCAGTCGGATGGTTACGATGCCAAAATATTGGCCTTATAGCTAACAGGGCTGCAGTGAAACTCCCTGCTCTGGGTCGGACAGGGCAAGGGGAGAGGCATCAGAAGCAGCTGGGGTTGGATCTGGGGCTGCAGAGGTGGGTCCTGTCGCTATCAGAGCAACGTTCTCTACACTTGCTCACACCCCAAAGCCCTTCAGCGACCTGAAAGCCACCCAGGACTGTATCTCTGCCTGTTCTTTCAATTTGCTGTCTAGAAAGTATAATTTGTATTGTTACACATTGCGTGAAATCCAGCCATTGCTTGGTCGCAGCAAGCCTTTGTGTTGGGCTGCGTTGTGGGGGAGCACAGCAGCATCAGTCCCCAGCGTGTCCCTTCGTAGGGCAAAGCACCCACCACATCCACCAGCTGAAGGCACCAGTCAGAGGAGTTGTAGGCTCTTTGCAAGGTGCAGTTCTGTGCCCTGGCAGAGCAGCATCAGACTGTGTAAGCAGCCAGAGACAAGCACTGGCAGCACAGTCTCGAGAAAATGCTGAATGCAGCTTTTTGCTGGCTAAAAAAAGGACTTGGAGCTCTCTCCTGCTGCTTCGTTCCCGGTGTGTGAAGCGAAACAAGGCTTTGTACATAATTTGAAAGCAAACACGATTGTGTCAAAGATATCAGACTTTACTATTAATTATTTCTCCAGACAGGAATGACCCATGGGAGTCAGATTTTTTTAGCCAGCTCCTCGGGGCAGGCAGATAATATCATGAAATGTTCTTATCTGATGGAAGTGGGTATCACCCCCTGGATAGTACACTGATACACCCCAGCAAAGAAGCTGACAAAAATGAAAAGAAACAAATTCTATTAGAGTTGGAGCGGAGCAGCACATGAATTTAAATAGCTACTTTCAGTTGGCTACTTGGTATATTAAGTACATAATTTTCCTGCTCCATTACTCCACTGTAAAACAATCACTAACAAAGATGGAATTAAGACTGTGAAAAAAATGCTTTTGAATATTTTGCAGTTTGATTCAAAGTGGTTCTTTGTCTAAAAGGGTAGGTCTGATAGTTCACAGATCTGCAGGGATTGCTGATCTGCACTATATAGTTGCTTTAAAGGTGTCAGCATTTCAGAGCTGTTGGGCTGTACATCTGCATTGCTGCAGCCTATGAGTTCCCATTAGGGCAGTTTCCAGTATTTTCCAACCTTCATCTCTAGTAAAATTGCAGGTCCTTGAGGAAGAATGCACAGAGGAGAATAATTTCTTATGTGTTTATACAATATCTACCACCACAGGACTCCAAACCTAACTGAAGTCTTTGGGTTCTGCCACAGTATAAATGACCCTCCAAATGACAAGGACCTCTTCCAAATGCTGTTTAAGGGCCCTTTAGGAGGTTGTGTAGCATGTCTGAGTCCTACTGTACTAGTTCCCTGTGAGCAGGGATTTACTGTTGATATTTTCATAGGATGGCTGCTTGGGTCATAGTAAGAGCTGGGTCTTTGGCAGTGTTGTCTTTCTTTTGAAGTCCTCAGACTCAACCAGAGGTGCAAAACCTAAACACAAGCCTGGGCATCCTTCAGCTCTCAGGCTGTATTGGTTTGTGTGACCTTGTTGGGGCCTCAGATGTCCTTTGAGATGTGACCTGCTGGGGTCTGAGCATCTCCTTGGGTCCAGCAGGAGCAGAGAGTTAGGCCAGCTCAAGATCTTGTCCATAGGCAGATTCACCAATGCATTTTAATGCTGTTGGTTCAATATGTAGAATGTTTCTTTCTTAAAGGAAAAAATAAAAATCTGTCTTAGAAACAGGATTTGTAATAATTCTTTGTAATTTGGATAAAATTGGCACGTTTCACTTGAATGACCCTCTATGCAAAGAGTCTTTCGCTCCCTGAACAGCATGATTTCCCATCAATTCCCAGAAAAAGCACTGCTCAATCAAGGCACCTGTACCCGCACGGCAGAGCAGTGCTGCAGCAGTGGCACTTTGCATGGTCACTAAGCTCTGTTCATGGTGCACATTTGATGGTCCAGCCACAGTCCCATATCATACATAAAACAACACGGATTTTCCCAGCAACGAGCTCTGCTGTACCACAGATCTGCTGTGCGGCTGCCTCTGTCCCCCAGCTCAGCTCTCAGTCCCAGCAATGCCTCAGAAAGTGCAATACTTTAAATGGAATGGTTGTATGTGCATCAAGCCAGACTGATTGTATTCATAAGCTGCCACTGCTCTGGGCATGTACAAGGATAGACATGGCACCAAAAAAATGGAAAAAAAAGCCATAGAGGCTTTTATGCTTCCAAACACTTTGGCTCTAACTTGGATATTGGGAAATGCACTTCACAGGACAATGCACGATCTCTGCACTGAGACCCATTTGCATGATTTGTCTGTTCTGTATTCATGAAGAACTCTCTCATTATGGCTATTTCTCACATTTATTTTATTTCTAATTACAGTGATTTATGATTGGGTTTTAATTAACTTGTCTTGTCTGGATTCTACCTATATACTTAATTGAGCCTTGCAATCTAGGCTTCACACTGGTGGAATTTGTACATGGAAATACCCTTGTAGCCACTAGCTTTAAATTAATCTAAGATTAGATTCTGGAACAGAGCACCTACTGAAGATGATCTCAGCTTCTGTGCTGCAGAGGAGGTCAATGAACTTGTTCAAGGTCTCTTGTGAGCCCTGGTCTCCCAAAACCGAGTTAATACCCGGTGGTCCTCAGACTCCCATTCCGTGAGCCAAGTGCACCGTGCCTGTGGATACACCCTGTTGTCCAGGAAGGTCGGCTTTGTGGATGCTGTCTTTCACCTTCATGGCACTCAGCAGCTCTAGTGAGACCTCAGATGTGACTTTGGAGGGTGCTGGGACCCCACAGCAGGGACAGGAGGGCGGCAGGCTGCCGGCAGCGTTGCGGTGTCGATTCCCTGCGAGGCTGCGGCGCGCTCCAGTCCGAGAGAGCCGCCCTGGCTGCAGGGACACGGTGCCGTCAGCTCACTTTGATGTGACATCAGACTTCTAGTTTAGTATGACAGTCCCTCAATTTTCTAATAAATTTGGGTCAATGCTGGTCTTTCGTGGGATAATTAAGGTTGATCCATTCTGCAGGGCAGGCAGGAAGAAAATTCATTACTGCACGAGGAGGTCAAAGAGGGCCAAGGTGGAGAATATCTGTGTTCCAAGCACTGCTGTTTAGTGCTGCATCCTAATTGATCAGTGAACTATGTAAATGCTGAACAGGTCAGGCTCTGCATTTTATAAAGTGTCAGAACCGATAAGGCTTGCTTTGAAAAGTTACCTTGCTGTGCTGCATGCTGCCGAGAGAATAGGAAAATGGGATCTTTAACAATTGTTCATTTTTAATTCATGGCAAGTTCTTCTCATGATCTTTACACTGTGCTTGGCCTGCTGAGCATGGTGATTGCCCCTGTAAACAAAATACTCACAACACAAATACAACAACAAACATTCTCCAATCCTTCTCACCTCTTCCCCCCCATGCCGAGTGCTGTGCACAGCAATGGCAGAGCAGCGATGGTTTCCTATGACTGCAAACGACCAAGCTGCTTTGTAATAAGATTTATTAGCTTGGTCTTGGGGGCAGGCAAATTCTGGAGCTAAAATGAAAGCCTGTTGAGGCCACTGTTTCACGCTCCCTTGGATGTGGACTTCCTTTCCTTGATTTTTTAAGAAGAGAAACCTGATCCCAAGCACAGTCTCCATTTTCCTTCTACCTGGGCTCCAGGATTCTGGGCAAAATGTTGCTATGAACACCACTGCCCTGCACAGGAGAAAATAGGAGCATCTCACAGCAGAGCTGGGTCCTTGTATGGCACTTCTAAGCTGGAATTCCAGCACTGGGAGGAGGAGATTTGCTATAAATACAGGGCTTTGTCTGCAGTGCTTTGACTTGCAGGATTGTGCTCAAGTCCCATAGCCGGAGCACTCTGCTAGAACAAATTGCTCTGAGAGATCTCAATGTTTTTCATTTTTCTATAATTGGAGGAATGCCAAGTTTTTTTCATTCACTTGTAGCAAAGAAACTTACCTGACCTCAGGGCTTTACAAAGTGAGTTAGAATCATCCAGGAAGGAGAACTTCCTATGAAGCAAGCTGCATATTCATTTTTACAAGTGGTGGAGGAACAGAATTCCTACTTGTTTCATTAATCACTTTTGTGACAGGCCCTTCACCACTCCTTCCTATCAATGCTAAAGCTGGGAAACATTGTTTTTCACAATGAGAGAGGCAAGAAGTGGATCCCTAATTATGAATACTATTACAGAGCAAAAGCAAATCACTCAAGGCTGTTTTAAGTATCATGCAATGGAAATCATCACTCAGGCTCAGACAACACGCATCTGTTACTGATATTAGAATTGTTAATGTGAATATGTCATGGTTTTCCTTTGTGATAAGACTGTGCAAATAAAACAAAAAGAAATAAATTCAGAGGATGCTTGAAATTCTGGTTTCTCGAGGCAGAATTCCTCTGGTGGGCCCTGGGCTGTTCACTGTTTGAAAGAGTAGAGTGGAGGACTTGCATCCCAGTCTGGGACAGGTATGCTGTGACTGATGGTCTTGTAACGAAAAACAAGGAATTTCTAATCCAAAGAGAGGAGGTTGAGGCTCTCACAGGAGAAACAGCTTGGCTTTTACTGCGTCATGAAGTGAGAACTGAAGAGAGAATGTGATTGTTGACTATAAATTCAAGAGGAATAGATAGCAGGGAGGAGAAAAACTCTGTTGTTGGCCCATGTATCTGTAAGTTGGCCCAGAGCTTTCCCATTGTATAAATGGATTATTGAAAGATGTTACCTCTCTTAGAAGACTCTGGTTTTCTTCTAGTCTCGTACCATAGCAGCTGTGGTACTTCTATGCCTGGCACTAGGGTGGAACACTTACAGACAAGTTGAGATAAATTTAGTTTCAGTGTGAGGAGGATTCCTAATATGAGAGCTGCAGGGATCTGGGAAAGGCTCACAGTATTCAGGCAAAGCACCTGAAATAGCCATAAATTGGCTTTTGATTAGTATCTGAAGGATTGCATGATGTGGGTGCATGTGATAGCTGAATTGTGATGGCTCAAAATCCTCTGCAGTCCTAAGGAAACGCGAGCTGAAATAAAGAGACTGTGTAACATCAGTGAAGTGGGGAAAAATCTACATGAGGAACATCAGCAGATTTACTAGCCAATGGTTTCTATTTAATTATTGATAGTAATCCAAGTACTTCTTACTCTGTCTTGTACTATTTTACAGTGTTTTCCTCTGTGTATTGAATGTCTGATTTACTGAGGAACTATATGCCTTGGAGTTGTGTAAGAACAATGAATGTATTCATCAGCTTTCATATAAAGCAGCTGTAAGATCTCACTGAGGAGCGCTTCTGCAAAGAGTTAAGCTGAGGGATGAAGAGGAATGTAATAGAATTATACATAAGATTGGCACATCCATCTAATGTGCTACATGGGCTGTGTCATAAGGTTGGTTGTTTTGTTCTCCCTCTGTGCTTAGAACTTACAGAAGCATTTCAAAAATTCAGCATCAATACCTAGGGTAAGATTTAACTCCCACTTAGAACAAAGGAGCCATGTTATCAAATGGAGGGCTGTGTTCAGCACTTTGCCCTTGGCTCTGCCATGGAGAAAAGCTGCTCATCACACTCAGCCAAGAGGAACAGGGCACAGATCAGTGCCCTGGCCTTCCAGGCTCCCAGTGCCTGCAGTGAGGGGCGACGGCTACAGGCATTTTGGGGAGTTACAGTACAAAGGGAGTGCAGTGTTTTGAATTCTGCAGCAGTTTCTTCAGTATGACTGGTGTGGGATGGCACAGACCAGGGCAACTTTGCATGAAAAAATTTCTCTGAGTGAATTGCCAAATTTTGTCTGGGATAAACAACTGGGGAACATCAGACTCTTTCTGTAAGTTAACCTCTGCCCATGGACTCACTGAAAGCACCAGGAAAAACCCCCATCTTTCCTCTGCACTGTATCCTTGCTTAGTATTGGTAAGATGGAGATTTCTTGTCTAGAGCCTTAATGGTTCATTGTACTACAAAGTACCTCATGCACAGGTTTACCTGAAAGGAGGTTGCAGTGAGGTGGAGCCGGTCTCTTCTCCCATGTAAGGAGTGACAGGACAAGAGGAAACAGCTTCAAGTTATGCCAGAGGAGGTTTAGATTGGATATTAAGAAAAATCTCTTCACTGAAAATGTGGTCTGGCATTGGAACAGGATGTCCAGGGAAGTGGTGGAATCCATGTCTCTGGAAGTGTTCAAGAAATGTGTAGATGTAGAGACATGGTCTAGTGGTGTCCTTGGCAGTGCTGGGTTAATGGATGGACTCGATGATCTTAGAAGTCTTTTCCAACCTTAATGGTTCTATGATATTATAAAATTGCCAGTCTAAATTGTTCTTTGATATTCCACTGGAAGGGGCAGCCCATGAGGGAGGGCTGATAGAATAGGATGGAAGACCTCACTGGGCCTCCCTGGAAGAATGCACGTGCTCAGAAAGTAAAAACCCTTCCCACATCCTGTCCTGGCCTGTACTCTGAACTTGGGCTGCTCTTCTTGATAGCTTGAGCAGGTTTGGATCAACCCTTGCAAATGGGAATGTATTCCCAGAAATTTAACAGCAGCACTCCCGTGAGATGCTACTCACCAGGAGTAGTTAGGAGCCATTGCAAACAACTGGATGCACACAGAATGATGTTTTACACTGTCCTCAGTTATCATCCCTCTCCTGTTGTAAATGCATCTGAAGGGCGTGATTTCCATTTAGAGTACATTATAGAACCAGGTCAAACATGAGGAATTCGGTTTTTTACCTGCCTGGTAACCTGACAGACCACGTAGTTTGATCTTTGTGAAATTATCTGACTAGACATGGTACTCTTCAAAAGTAGAGGATTAAGAACTATTTAGACAAAGGAGAAGACAGGTATATTAAAACACAGTGATAAGAACAGTTCTTACCCTAGATTTACAAGGAAAATTAAATTAAAGAGGAAACTGTTACTTATTTGACACTGAATGTGGGAATTATTGAGGAAAGTGTTACTTATTTGACTGCGAATGTGGGAATTATTGCTAATTGCAAGAATAATTTCTTGAAAATGATGCTGTAACGATTCTTTCTATTACAAGTGGTAATGCTGTCATTACTACATTACTCAAACTCAAATCCATGGGGGAAGCTCTGTAGGGTGAGCAGTGACTGAAAGTTCCACATTAAAATAACTACACAGTCTTAAATTTAGAATATGTGATATATATCTGATGTTCTCTAGATTTCTTAAGGCTCGTCTTCCACAAAGATGCTTCTCTTATCTGCACTGTGGACTGGCTATTTTGTTCTTTTTATACTAATTAGTTGTTTAAGACATGTTTAATGATGATATTCAGAAATGAAAGAGTTTTAGCATGCATTCAATGGTGGCAATCTAGAAATGAGCAGCTCGTTTCTTATCTGTAATGCTGTGTGGAGAAAAATTTGTCAGTCCTATCCAGAGCTTTCCTGTTTTTGAGATAGGATTTAAGCATCTCGGTGGAAACATCCTGTGGCAGTGTGAGAAATATGACAGAGGTAGGTGCAACAAATGCTGCTCCAGGTCTCATCTTGATTCTGTAAGCGCTGGTGAAGCAGGCAGGGTGTGTGAAGGATCAAGAGGAGTCCTTCTGATTAGAGTAAGAGAGAGTTGTGAAGCTGGGCTTCCACACAGCCTCTCTCTGCTGAGTGCCTGTCTCACTGACCCAGGGGCACCCCCAGAACTTCCTAAGGAAGGCAGGGCAAGCCCTTCCCCTGGGAAACACTGTTAATTCAGTTCTCCCAGAGGTGAGGAGCCTGCATGATCCCGAATTTTAACTAGCATCTTCTGTACTATGTAAGAGTCAATTCTTTGACAGCCAGATGGAGGCATGTGGCTGCTGTATACAGATAGACCCTGGTGTGGCAGAGACCAGAGAACACCTCTGAAATGCAGTGACAAAATGTCTTGGGGTGATTCTATGACCATACTGTATTCCCCATCGCCTGCTTGATCTCTAGTGTACCTTTAAATTGCAAAGGGGGGAGAGAGAAGCCGAGAGAACTCTTCAAAGTGGCTAGCGTGACCTTGTAACTAGAATGTTTGCATTCTTTTCTCTCCCGATTCTGACAACTTTTGTTGGTTAGAGGACTTTCGCTCTCTAGTCTCTTCGGCTTTCAGCGGAGAAGGGACTGTGATCTGCCTCAGCGGCTTCTGTTCCTTTTTGGATTGTTTTTGGCTTGCTTTTCATCTGAGACCAGCTCCCATCTCCGGACCTGCTCGGCGGGACCCTCCAAGGGGGATCGTCGGACCTGCCTGGCCGGCCCGGCCCAGCTCAGGACTGCAGGTTTTACCTACAGAAAGAACTCTAAAATCCATGGTCCTCTTTTAGGGGACAGGGGAGGGGGTTTCAATATCCTTTTTTCCCCGTGACAGTGGAGGACTCTGTTAAATAAATAGTTTTTTTCACTTTCACTCAAGAAATTATTTTCCCGAACCTGTGGGGGAGGTGCTGCCGGGGCCTGCTTGCCTGGCAGGCAGGAGAGAGAGAGAGAGAGAGGCCCCTCTGGGGTTGTTTCCTCCTGGATTTGTGCCCAAACCAGCACACAAAATAAGGTGCTTTCCTCTCCTTACTTTTTACTGGGGTGTTCCTGGTAGCAACTGGAACTGAGCCACTGCTGTGCCCTGCCCTTGGCTTGGCTTTCAGTGGAAGGTTGTGCTGACCTAAGTGTTAAATGCTGTTTTAGGAACAGGTCTGAAGGAGAGTTTTATTCTGGCTTCTCTGCACCAAATGAAGGGGAAGGAAACCCCCAAAACAATCTTTGGTGAAGCTAACTGGATGGAAATTAGGTAGTCATAGAAAAACACAACCCACTTCAACTAGAAGGTGAAGGAGCTGTGGGAGGTGGACTCTCCTGCTTCGGAAGCACTCGGAGAGCTCCTGCTCTCTGTTTGTCCATAAGGTCCTGAGCTGGGGCTGCTGAGGGGGCTGCTGAGGGGTTTTTGTCCCACAGAGGGTGGTGGCTGGGGCTGCTGAGGGGTTTGTGTCCCACAGAGGGTGGTGGCTGGGGCTGCTGAGGGGGTTTGTGTCCCCCAGAGGGTGGTGGCTGGGGCTGCTGAGGGGTTTGTGTCCCACAGAGGGTGGTGGCTGGCGCTGCTGAGGGGTTTGTGTCCCCCAGAGGGTGGTAGCTGGGGCTGCTGAGGGGTTTGTGTCCCACAGAGGGTGGTGGCTGGCCCAGCTGTGCGCCCCGAGGGCTCCTCCCTGATCTCAGTGCTCTTCACTTCAGTGGTGATCTTACTTCCTCACTGAGCTCGTCCCAGTTGACTGAAGTTGGGGACTTGTCAGGATTCTCCTCTGGCTGAGAAATTTTAGTCTTTGGTCTTCAAACATATTATCCTTTGTAAAAGCGTTCAGAATGTGTTTTCTTTTTAAGTGTAATTTTGAACACATTAATGATCTTGGCAATTACTCAAAGAAAAACATGTAATCAATGAATGCTTGATAGTGTGTGGGGTGATAAATTTTAGAAATACAGTCTGTGCTTGCCTGGAATTTATTGCTTCAGGCAAGGTGATGGCTGCAGCAGTGCCATTTCCAAAGACTGCGCTGTGCATTTATTTTCTCATTAGCATCTAGTTTCTATTGTGTATTTTGAACAAAGGTAACCTTGGAGTAGGAACACATTCCTTTCTGTCAGGAAGAACTTGTGATGCTGTTTCAAAGGTGCATGCATGATTGAGCAGCAATACATCACAAGAAACTCTGCAAAGAAGATAATTCTCCATGGGCTGTAGTTGCAGAAAAGAAAAGAAAAATCCATTTTTTTTAGATTACCGTACTTTTTGTGTGGGGGAGGGTTAATTTATGTGTGTTGTGACAAGCTCTCTCAGATGGTGAGTAGACTGTTTGTCAACTCATAACTATCATTCTCCAAAATAGCAAAGATTCATTGATTTGCATTTTAGTAGGTTTTGATAAAAATCTGTATTCCTTTTTAAAGGAAGGAAGCTGTTGTCAGTGAAAATTCTTTAAAAAGCAAAAATTCAGAGTGATTTTTATAGTTCAGGAGACGAATTTGAAACAGTGCCTCTAAACTTTAACTGCAGCATCCACTGTACAGTCTGAAACCCTTGGTACGCTGCTGTCATTTAACGCCCGTGACGCAGGCAGAATACGCAGAGCTGCAGGTTCACAGGAGCTGCATTTCTGAGCATGGAGGAGGAGATGTGGTGGGGAAGCGAGGAAGAGCAGTCCTGTGGCAAAGCACTGAGCTGTGCCCTGGCGAAAGAGGAGGCCCGTGGTGCAGGGAGAAGTATTTGTGACCAAGAACGTCAAATGGGAGGCCTGGAAATGGCCTCTCAGGTGCTCCTGTTTTGGAAGCATCTGCATGTCAGCAGCATCTCAGAAACATCAGACAGCTCAAGAAGGTAACTAGGAGTGGTCCTTCCTTAGCTTGGAGCAGAGCTGGGATAATAATCACTGCCCAGCACAGGAAAAACCCATTCACATCCCCCAGAAACCACAGGGCACAGTTAGAACAGGAAAAACACTGGCAGCAGAGCCAGCTATTGACCAGGATGCTAATCCCAGTACTCTCATTTTACAAAACACAAGCTGAGACCTTTAACAACTCTGCTTAACCTCAGTCTTCTCTGCTCCAGCAGAAATGTGCTCCCACATCTGAGGTGAGCGCTGATGCACTGAGGCTTCTGCTAAAATCCCACCCCTGGCTGTAAAACCTCTGGTGTTTGGAGAGTCCATCAGTGCAGGGGCAGCTGCCTCTAATGCTGCCAGGATCTTGACTTAACGTGCCACTGGTGCAGCTCCCAGTGCCACCAGCACTCTGGGTACACCCTCAGGGATGAGCCAAGCGGCCCCAGGAAAGCAGGAGCACAGATAATGAGCTGTGGGAGGAAAGTGGCATTCCTTCAGGCTGCTGTTGTGGATGGGTTTGAATCACAGCTGAGCTGGCTCTGTGCTGGGGACGCTGCGTGCTGAGTGCTGGGCTGAGTACAAACAAGCTGCTCAGGCTCATCCCTCTCCAAAGAGAGAGCAGTGCCTGGGGAATTCCAGAGATACCAAAGGGCTGCACCAGCCAGAGCAGCTGGATTGTGGCTTTCAGCTCTCATTTCGAGTGAGCTGTGGTGTTGGCCCTTGCTCTTGTGTTTTTATGATGAGGGAGATGGAAGTGACACCCTGGAGTTTCTCATTTTCAGGATTTTTTCAGGATGGCAAGTTTGACTCCTCATCCTTCCTAGGACACCAGGGTCCCAGGAACTTGCTTCAGGGGAAAATGGGGCTGGTCAGCCCTGTGCCAGATTGATCCTAAAGGTGAAACCTCCATCAGAGGAGTGAGCTGTTTAAGCATAAACTTCTGCTGAGAGGCACTGTGCAATCACAATGTGGAAAGACGGCTCTTAGCTTGACAAGAGCTCTGCAGTCAGCTACAGCTGTGCTGGCTCAAAAGATCACATTAAATCTATGCCTGTTCCTATTCATAAAACTTGATGGGTTTTGAACATAACAAACTTCAATGTGCTTGAAAGTGCCTTAAGTTGGTAATGATGATGAAACACAAAGAATCATCCAAATTTCTTCTGTTTACTTCTACAGTATAAACAGCTTTATTCAGTAGTTCCTGCATGGGGTATTCACAATTTTTAACTGACAACAGAAATCCACATATGGCTCAGAAAAGTGTTGGCATCCTCTTGTGTGAAGTTTGTTAAAATTGTATGATAGACATCTTGTTATTTAAAAAATCCTTTTCCTTTCAAACAAATTTGTTCTGTGGTTTAAAAACTGTGTTTTAAAAGCTAATTGGACAAGGCCAAGGTTATAATTAGATTTACACTCATGCAGAATAGTCTTCTAGGATTATTTTGTAACTCCATGTCTGAAAGTGAAATTTGTCAGGGTGTCAAAATTTATTAAAAAAAATTGTCATCTGCTGTAAGTGACAATTGCAGTTGTACCAGGAATTTTTCAGTATCAAAGGCAGAGATGATCTCAGATGGGGGGGATCTGCTATTATTTACCATCTACCTTGTCAAGCTGGTTTCCTTCCTTCTCTCCTGGAGGTGATGCTGACGGCCAAAATTGTCCTGCTGGTGGTTTCTGTAGGATTAAGAAGGTTAAACCAATGTGAGGTCACTCACTGAAGGCTGATTCATAGCTGTTAACAAGTGCATTCAGTAATCATATTCTTTCTACCAAAGCAATCACATCTTTAAGAGGAACAAGAAATAGTTTATTTAGGACACAGGAATCTTCACAAGCAGCCTAAACTTTATTTAATTTTTTTAAAATGGGAATTTAAATTCTCTCTTTCTCTTACACAGAAAAGTGTGCCTTTGTTTGCACCATTTCATGGCTGAGAGGTGTCTGGGCTCTCTTAGAAAAGCACAAATGTGTCATTCACCTTACCCTGGGCTTGTAACTGCCTTTCCCACTGTGCCGGTTTGGACACAAATCCGGGAGGAAACAACCCCAGAGGGGCGTCTCTCTCTCTCTCTCCTGCCAGCCAGGCAAGCAGGCCCCGGCAGCACCTCCCCCACAGGTTCGGGAAAAATAATTTTTCGAGTGAAAGTGAAAAAAAACTATTTATTTTACAAAACAGAGTCCCCCGCTGTCACGGGAAAAAAAAAGAATATTGAAACCCCCTCCCCTGTCCCCTAAAAGAGGACTATGGATTTTAGAGTTCTTTCTGTAGGTAAAACCTGCAGTCCTGAGCTGGGCCGGGCCGGCCAGGCAGGGTCCAACGATCCCCCTTGGAGGGTCCCGCCGAGCAGGTCCGGAGATGACAGCAGGTCTCGGATGAAAAGCAAGCCAAAAACAGTCCAAAAAGGAAAAGAAGCCGCTGAGGCAGATCACAGTCCCTTCTCCGCTGAAAGCCGAAGAGACTAGAGAGCAAAAATCCTCCAACCAACCAAATGTTGTCAGAATCGGGAGAGAAAAGACTGCAAAACATTCTAGTTGCAAGGTCAAGCTAGCCGCTTTGAAGAGTTCTCTCGGCTTCGCTCTCCCCCCTTTGCAATTTAAAGGTACACTAGAAATCAAGCAGGCGATGGGGAATACAGTATGGTCATAGAATCACCCCAAGACACCCACCTATACTATAACTTTGTTGGCTCTCCCCTTGTGCTTTTAGCTGCTGCTAGCACACACCAGAGGTACGTGCTGGGTCCTGGCTGAGCACAAGGCTGCTGCAGCGGGCTCTCTGTAGAGAAGCTCTGCTCTCAGCCTCGCCTGACTCCGCTTTGCTGCGGCAGGTGCTGGGTGCACGGGCACCTGGGCGAGAGGATCAGCTCACCTGGGGTTTGCCTCCTCTGCCTCCTGATTATTACAGGAAGCAGCAGCTTTTACAATGTAAATGAAAGGGGCTGCTGCTGAAAAGTTCCTCCTGATTCCTTAAGGCAAATCCTGCATATTAAAGAAGTTGTCCCTTGTTAGACACACGCTATCATTTAGCACAGGGAGGTATCAACAAAGGGCAGGTATCCCTTTGCTAACAGCTGCACATTTGGGTCATCAGAGCTCGTCTCTGTCCTGAAGAACTTGCAGCTGGAGCTTGTGCACAAGACCCACAGGGAACTTCTTGAAAAGGGGATTTTCCAGTTGTCAAACCTGAGTGGTTTTGTGGAATTGACCCACCTTCCCAGGCCTCTGACAGAGCATACCTGTGTCTGAATGGCCACTGTTTCCCGCTTTCCTGGTAGCCCCAGCCCTTCCAAAATCCCATACAAATGGAATAAATAATAAAGGGTTTCACTTTCATTAAAAGGGTGGGGGTCTTGGACAATAATAATCCTGGAAGTTTTTGTTGTTGTTTTTGGCTTTGCTTTGTTTGTTCAAGTCTTGTGTTCTGGTAAGCTCTATTTATCATCTAATAGAAAAGGTGGAGGAAATGTGCCTTTGAGAACAAACCCATTAAATGACTTCCCCAGGGTCTCACATGTACTCCAGAAGCAGAATTGATCTTACAGCTCCTGAGTATTAGTAGGGCCTTAACTGCAGAATGATCTTAGTCTTGTTATGTGAACATAATCTCAGCTATATGCTGGCTGACTTAAACCTCTAAAAATAAAAGCAAAGCTCTAGCTCAAAAACGAAATAAAATGCTGGAATCCCTTCAGTACTAGTGAATTGTTAATATTAACCATTTGAAGAAAAATGTTGCTGTTGTAGAGGAATAGCCTTTTTTGAAAGTGTTTTCAAAGGACAAATGTTTATATTCAATAACCAGACTGCAGGGAATCATCTCTGAGAAAGCTTCTTTGAGTCTTTACCCATAATTTGCTAATGAATTTCATCTTAAGTGCAGTTAAAATGTAAGAGTTTGACTAGAGACTGAACTGAAAATAATAATTTTTCTTCTTCCTGTTTTCTCTCTAGGCACTTGTTGAGAAATGTTTGAACGCAATGAAGTGTTAAGAAACTGAGAGCTTGTTAAAATAGCAGAGGGGCAGCTGTTGGAGAGGAGGCAAAGAAGAAAGTAAGGAATGCATTTGAAGAATCTTTCTTTCCAAGGAAGATTAAAAGCACTTCAATTTGAGGAAAAATAAATGTCCTTTCAGATCTTCCTGTTACACACTTTAAAATCAAATGACGCAGAAAATTTGTTTGGCTGCTTCTATGAGCATCAGTCTTTTATGTCTGTACTGGGACACTGGACCTGGTGTGCACATGCCCAGCCTAATTGCACTGGTAATGGTCTCATGCAGCAACTGGATCCAAAATTGGATGGATATTTAGGAATAATGGATGTACTCATAGAAACTGGGATTGGCTAAAACCAGGATAAAGTGCTCAAATATCTAGGTTGCAGTGGGTGATACATTCAATTTTGATAAGGACGTTTTGCATTAAAAAGGCTTCTCTTTCCTCAATAATTAATCAACTTCTATATTTATTGCTCAATAGCCATCACTCAGCTCTGGTTAGGCATTTTCAGAGATGGCTTCTTCCAGTGCTTCTGCATTCCCTGCAGTCTTCCCAAATGCTGTAACCAATGGGATCAAATCAGCTTTAACTATGAGGGACAAATCCAGCAGCTCTAAAGCAGAGCAGTGTCTCTGCCCTGGTGTTTGCTGGCCGGAGTGGGGCTGAGTTCAGGCTGTGTCTGTCTGTAGGAGCACCCAGCCAGGCTCCACAGGGCACAGCCCAGCATGAGGGGCTGCAGCTGGTTAGAGCCCAGTGCTGACACCACCAAGGCGATGGGATTGATCCCCATGTGCCCATTCACAGAGGAGGTGGACTTGGTGGTCCCCGTGGGTCCCTTCCATCAGAATGCTCTGTGGTAAGAAGGCTGCAGTTGGGTTATCACAGGAACTGTGCGGCTGAGCACAGGCACCAGCTGCAGTTGTTCACTGCAGGTCCTCTCAAGTGAGAACCAGTTCATGTTTGTCTGCCAAGACTGGCACAGGGGCAAGTGCCTGGGATGTCTCTGCTTGTGTTTGCCACATAGGAAAGGAAGAGGCAGGCTCTCCACGGGTCCAACCACTGGTGCTGGACAGGAAAGGACTGCCTGGCCTGTGCCCTGTTCCCTTCTGCTCTCTCTATCCATGCTGTGTTGGATCTGATGCTTTTTGGACCCTGTGTGGAGCTGAATATTAATACGCCGGCACGCTGGCCGGGCGGGGGGGGCCACAGCGTGGTCCGGGATGTCCAACACAAAGGAAGAACGCCCCGTGGCACCTCGGTGCCTCGCTAGCCAGCCTCCCAGCCCGGGCGGTGGAGGGCACGGAGCCCAGCGTGCCTGGGGCTTGTGGATAGCCCAGGCGCGGCCAGAAACAAATGAGCAGAGGTGGCTCCTTTGGCCGGTGTTCCAAGGGTTTATTGTAGAAGCTCCCTCGAAGGGGACCGGATACAAAGAGGACAAGATAAGAGACTGAGGGGCTTTTTAAAGGGATACAGGGAAGGGGGCAGGGATGGCATAGGTCCCTACCCATAGGAAGAGGAGAAAGGCGGGACAGGTCAGGACACCTTCCCTTAGGGGACACAAGGGGTGTCTGTCAACTGTAGACCGAACGCCCCTCAGGAATCCTAGGAACTCAAAGGCAGAAGCCATGTTCACAGAAAAGGGGTTCTCACTCCCTGGTACCAGCCCACCAAACCTCTGTTTCTGGGCTCTGTGGCCCTCTGGTTGGTTCATTCACCACAACAGAGCTGAATCTTTTTGTTAATCCAACTGAAAATTAACCTCCCCCGCCCCCTTCCTCCCCCCAAAAAGGTGGTCTTTGGTTTGGTTTGGTTTAGTTGTGGCAGAATTGCCCCAGAGCTGGCTCAGCTCAGGTTCCAATGAATCCGGAGCTGAAGGAAGGCAGGGAGCAGGACCTCTGCCCTCAGAGCTGCTGTCTCAGCTATTGGTTCCTACACCGGGAAGCAGAGCTGACAAGGCACATTTGTTAGGAGAAGTGTTTTAATTTTTGTGAGCATGTTACAAGCTAACAGGACAATCTGTGGAGCAGATACCCTGCACTGGGAGCAGATCTGAGCTGACTCTCTGGAAAGGTGGCAATACAGCTCTGCCTTTGAAAAACTGTGCTAATGTGTGTGCAATGTTAGCTTGTTTCAGGGTTTATAGGCATGGATATTGAAACAATTCAATTAGATTGCATGTGATTAAAGATGCTTTTGCTGTTAATCAGTGTNTAGAGCAATACAGCTCTGCCTTTGAAAAACTGTGCTAATGTGAGTGCAATGTTAGCTTGTTTCAGGGTTTATAGGCATGGATATTGAAACAATTCAATTAGATTGCATGTGATTAAAGATGCTTTTGCTGTTAATCAGTGTGGATTAGGAGGATAGGTTTGAGAGTTTAAAAGGGAGAGCTAAAAATACGGAAGGGGACTTAATAATATTTGAAGTAGAGACAGACATTCATTCAACTGTAAGGCTTTGGGATCCTGAGAAGCCCCTGTTTCATTTCCCAACAGCATACAGATGGGAAAGTCTGTTTACAGATGCATCAAATTCTGTGGGAGACTTAGTGGGAATGTTTGCCCTGGACTTTTGGTATTATTCGTATATAGTTCTTATTTAGATTGGATTTTAAGCAAGAAATCTGCCTCCATTCTAGTCTCGTTTGCATTTCAGACTTTACTTGTACACGTGCCAGTAAAGTCCTGCGTGGGGTGTGGGGATGCAGCAGGCACAGGGACTGAGCTCCTGTCCCCCCAGCTGGTGTGAACCAGGTGCAGATCACCAGACTGTGCTGGGACAGCCCAATGCTCTGACCCCGTCACACCCAGGGAGTCCAAGGAGACATCAGGCAACGACTTTGTAACCAGACCCTCAAACTAAGGCACCCTGAACTCTGAAACTCTGCAAAACCCCCAAAGATTGCTGGCTGATACGCACCTTGATAGGCACAGATACAGATATCCAGGCTACTAAAGAATATCCTGGCATGTATTCGTGTTGCTGACTTTGAAAATGATAGTGCTATATTTTAGGGACTGAATTAAGCCATTTAAATCATCCAGCCTGACTTCTGTGGCATCAGAGTTTTTCCTTACATTCTAATTGAGAAAAAATATATCTTTTAGCTATAAGGACCAATCTGTCACATCCCCTAAGAGGGCTGTTCACCTACAAATTGTCCTTAGCCTTAGAAGTGCATTTTGTTGTGCTGATGCCTCTCAGTTGAGTTGGCAAGTCCATAAAACTGGCTTTGATGTTCAGGCTGATGTGCTAAACTGAGCCTAGACACTGAAAACATTGCCCAAGAAGGGCACAGAGGTGATTTGGCTTAAAACCTGGCTTGCCTACACCTTAAAAAAAAAGAAAAAAAATCTAAAACCCCAAAACAGACAAACAAAAAGTCCCAAGCAAAGAAAAAAAAACACACACAAATTATTGCCATCTAGTTTACACATGATCTCAGCCAGTCCCTGTATGGTTGCTATAGTGTTGCTAACACAAGGGGATCAGGAGTACTGCTACTACTTTTCTGGTTGAGCAATAAAATTATCCACGTTGGGGTATGAGTAGTAATTTTCTGCTACTACTTTTCTGGTTGAGCAACTGAATAATCCACGCTGGTGTACAAGCAAGTACTTTTCAGCACACAACTGAAAATGGCTTTATCAAAATCCTCAATTAGAACAAACCCTCCCCTAGCCTCAAATATGAAATCCTATTCATTGGCAAAACTCGTTAGCTTGTCAGTTTGTTAAATATTCCCAGGACTAAACTCACTCTGCCAAAAAGCATAACGCAAAATGCAGAGTTTTAACAAAGCCATAAGAGGGCTGGAAGTCCTTCTTTCTCTTGCTAATGTATTTCCAGCACTGTTTTGCATCCTTATGACTCTGGGGAGCACAGTCTGCGGCGTACACGATTAAGCATTATCACTGTGGTTCCAGAGCCGTCCTGTTGCACCGAGTAATAACTCATTTTCCACCACTGTGCACACCAATGCTGCTGTCAGGGCTGGGAGCCTGGCGCTGGCACTACAGGGGAAGGGAAGCCATAAACCACTGTGAGCACTTTTACACTTGGTAAAGCCGAACTGGCCCATGGACTAGAATTGCAGGCCTGCCAAAGGCTTGGCAGGCTGGGCAAAAAAAGGCTATTCTGTTACTCCAAGGCATTTTGGTTTACGGTTATAGGTTTTTGTGGGTTTATAGGACAGTCTTATGTTTTCCTGGAGGCACCATTTTAATTTCGAGGGCAAATCATGACCAGTGTTGGATTCGTCTGTTTAATGAGATTGCTCCAGGTAGAAGTTACTCTCTGCTAATTAAGACATTCACTGGAACTCAAACCTGAAGTACTGTTTGGAAGCAGGAGCACAGCAGCTGCTGGGTGTGGATGTGGGAGGGAGGCTGAGGTCGGTGGGAAGGTGCAGCTTTGGGGCAGAAAGAAATACAATAACCTTTACTCTTTAAATCTTTCAGTCTCCCTGTTGGGCCACCTCTCATGCCATGAAATGATGGCTGAGATGTCAATTGATAGAGTATTACAAGGGGCTCTTGCTGCTTGTAATCCCTAGACACAAACCTGGAGACCTAGTCCCCATTTCCCAAACAGGGAGGAATGTTTTCATTACTATGTTAATTCAATCTCTCCTATAATAGTGATACTTTAATTGCTCCTCTGTTTTCCTCAGACATAATCCAATTCCCTTTGGCCTCCTAGTTTATCCACACATTAATTGGGTTATTGCCTTGTAAAACAGAAGGGCAAATATATAGCTTAAATTTTATGACAGATAGTTAATAAGCACAACTGAGATTTTTAAAGTGCCCTAATGCAATTAGGTGCCAGGCTCCCAGGAATTTCAGTGGGATCTGGGTGCCTTCCTGCATCACACTTCTGGGAAATTCCCATCCCAGATATATAAGGAAGACTATATTTCTTTACTGTACATTGAGTACTTCAGAGTTTCTCCTTTTCAACCTGAATTCTTGATCCTACAGTCTTTAATCCTGTAAATCTGCTTTTGATTTAATCTAGTAAAATTCCTTTTGATTTCCTTGATTAAGGATCATGGGGTCAAAGCCTTTGAAGTACAGCTGAAGGCTTTGAAGTATAAAACAGGCAGACCCAGGGCTTGGGGACTGGTAAAGGGACACCCAGGTTCTCACATTCAGGGCTGCAGTCCCTGTCGAAGGTGACTCCCTGCTTCCCCAAGCTGCAGGACTAATGTCCATCCCCTGAAATCTGAGGGAGCTGCTGAGCAACAGCCTTGTTCAGCAAACACAGAAAGCTCTGAAGCTTTCCCATCTCCTCACACCACCTTGCTGTGGAAAGGAGCTTGTTTTGTCACAGCCAGGTCTGTGCTAATTATCCAACAAGCAGCTGTCTCTGAACCCCTCCCGTCTTGTGGGCACTTTCATCCTGTGAACTTCTATTATCTGTGCCAAGAAGCACTGGACCAGGATAGCAGCAATGAAAATTATTAGAAAAAAACAGAGGACTGTCAAGGATGGCCTTAATTCATTTTGACTTGAACAGTGCAGTGGAACACCAGGACTAAGCACACTGTGAAGATCTTCCCCCTCCTTGGCTGTTTCAAGCACCACTGGCAGCAGCAGGCCCAGAAATAACCTTCACTCATAATCAAACACATCTTGCAACTCTTTCAGCTGGCTGTTCTGGGAGGCAACAGGTTGCAGCAGAGGGGGAGATGGTTGCTGCACCCTCCCACGAGTTCCTGGTGACACCAGGCCTGGGAAACCACGAGCAAAGAGCCATCATTGTGACAAAGCCTTCATCAAGGAAAAGCCTGGGCTCTTTGTTGTCACTGTCCTGGAGTTTGAATCAAAGGGCATAAAAGGCAATAGGGAATGATCAAAGGGTGAATACTAATGATAAGAATGTTACATTAATTCGTGGAATATCTACCATGCCCTACCCACAGCACACCTGTGGACTGGCAGTGATCGATTTTCTTCAAGTTGGCAAGGGAGAAATAAGAATTGCCAAAGCAACACAGGCTTTGCCCTCTCTATTCCTTTAAAATGCGGAGTAAGTAAAACTGACAGGGATTGTTTTGCCTCGACTGGTTTTTAGACAAAAACACATTCCTTCCAACCTTACACAGTGTAAGTGTTATAATGGCCAGGGAAAACCAGACATTTCATAGAGCATTAGGGGAGCTGCTAAAAACTGGAACTAGAAAGGAGTTAATAAGTTGCAAGTGGTGGGAGAGAGCTGGGGGAAGGCGCTCCTCCAGTTCAAGCAGGGACTAAAGACCCAGGGCTGAGCTGAGCTGGAACCTCTGAGTCTTGCAAGATGTGTTTTGGTAAAAAATTCTTTTATTTATTGGAGTCTTTCTTGTTTAAAATAATTTATGGGTTTAGAATCAATCTCAAGTAACTTTCACGGACATGTGAACCGGGCTTTTTCAGGAAGTGCCATGTTCCTAACCTCAGTGGCCAGAGGGATAATGAACATCCTGGTTCACTTGGGTGTGTCATGGAGCTAGGCACAATGTTTGCTTTTGCTTCTCACTCTTCCATGAGGAAAGTCAGTCCTATTGCTGGCTGGTCTTCAAAGTGCCTGTTGAGAAAAAATTACTTATATCTGGAAAGTGTCCCGTGTAAGAATATAGAGATATGCCATCCTAGGTGAGCTGATCGAAGTCTCTGGAGGGGCTGGATTCTCCATCAATTACAGACAAATTCACAATATTTTAAAGGTACAGTTGTCCAAACAAGCTGAGAGCTTCATGTGGAGTGTTTCTGATCTGTTACACTGCGTTGGCTATGACTGTCGTAAGTGTCATCTTAAAATCTACAAACAAATCTTGTGCTGTGTCTTTCATTTCCAGGAAACACCTTTAATTTAAATAGAAAAAGTCTGGGTAATTAAAGCAAGCAAAATGCCGTAGCGAGGAATGTGCCATCCAGCTGTGATTGTGCTAAGGACCGATGTTTCCCCTCTCCCTTCCCAAGAAATTAAAGGAGTTACAGTCTCGTTTCAACTCCGTTCCAATTCCCAAAGCTCGCTTTGCCCATTTCCCACCACCTCTGCTCCGGCTGGAGGCGTTCAGCTGTGTGATTCTAGAGAGGGAAGGGCTCAGGTGCCTGGGCTGGACCCACAGACAGCAGCTGGGGAGCACCTGGAGCAGCCTGGCCCCAGCACAACTCCGAGCGAGTGGAGCTGTGCCAGCGTGGCTGGGCTGAGCCTTCCGTGGGCACTGCTGCTCCTGCTGGAGCCTTCGCCGTGGTTTTCCCTTTCTCAGCTCAGCCAGCTCATAGGACTGAGCCATGAGTTTTCCCTTGGGGAAACTTCCCCACCGTTTCATTTGGAAAATAATAAAAATGAAACATGGAGATTTTTTCTCCGCAGTGTGGTGGATTTGGAAAAGACAGAAATGACTGCAGCAGTGCTCTGTTAAAGGCTCACTGCCACAGGGGAAGAGATGCTGTGGCTGCTAAATTTGGGGTGGATTAAAACTCCCTGGTAGTGTAGGGCAGAGTATTTTCATTTGGAGCTTGGAGTCCATCCAAAATAGAAATGCAGAAATACAGAACAAGCTGTGATTCTGACAACTGCTCAATCCTGTCCTTCCATCCCTTCTCCCTGTACAAAAAAACAAGTTTTGGTCTCAAGCCCTTGGTCTTGCTTTTCTTTTTAGCTGAGCACTCATTTCAGGTAAATGCTGCCACCAAGTATTATTTCTTGAAAACCCAAAAGTCCACAGATTCATTTTAGGAGATTTTTTTCTTCGTTGCAGGCTTCAGAGTTTACATGAGGGGCCGGGATATAGTTGTTTGGTTTTTTAGTTACAAAAATATCTTAAATAACATCTTTTATAGGCTCATAATCTTTATTTGTTGTTGGTCTTTTCTAATACCTTTCAGAATTTATAAGCTGTGTATATAGAAAACACCCTAAAATCTGATAATCTGTAATACTTTTACTCAGGCTATTGAGTTGATTGCACCTTATGAGACTTGGTGACATCTTAAGTACTTCATTGAAACTACAGCTATAAGATGATTATTGCTAGGTTATTGGCATTAAATACAACAGTAGCCACAAGGGTTTAAAACTGTTGCATGCATTAGAAAGAGAATGAAATATATTGATTATGCTGGAATTTATTCACAGTTCTTTAAGACTGCACTGTGCCCAGATGAACCAGGAAAAAGCTGAACTTGCTGATAAGAAGCTGAGCTCTCATCAGTTCTGTGCTAACAGAATCAGGACCACAGAAATAGCCTGAGATGGGAGAATCAAAATACCACTTAAGCTGCTGCTGCTGTCTCTCTTCCCTAAGTGGGATGTGGGCTCCAAATTCAAAGAAGTAGAGGGAAGTACAGCGCTGAGTTCCTCAAACTGATTCCCAAATGACCGAGAAGTCATGGGGATTGGGTGTTTTCCCTCAGTGAATTTCATGGTTTGCTCTTTGAGATGTGTTGTCTTGGCCCCATTCCCTGTAGAAGAGCTGCATGGATTGAATGGTCTAAAACCTTCAAGATCAGCAAGAAATTGGCCAGCACAGATGGGAGCTTGAGTTCTGTCGCTAACTTTGAACAGGCAGTGTAAGATCTCAGGGATGAATGAGAAGGCTTAAGGGAAGTGTGGTGCTTAAAGAACTTTATTGCTTACATTCTGTAGCACTGATTTTGATTAATAGCTCTCTAATGCTGGAAGCATCACATCCAGATCAGAGGGAGCTCCACACACGAGCTACACAGAGACCCCAGAGTTCACTCTAAGGGGCACAATCATAAAACAATTTGTATGTTTGGAAAAAAATAGGATGGTAGAAATGGGAAAGGGGGCAAAGGTATTAAAAATGCAGATATGGATTATCTTTTAGCTCTCTTTCAGTGAGGCTCAGCTGTGGTGCGTGCTGTGTGTTCAGAGGTGTCAGTCTGGGTTGTTAACCTGGGACTTTGAATGGAGCTGTATCTGGGGTGCTGAAAATTGTGATGTGATACAGATTGAACCACTCCTTTGTGTGCCATGACACAGTTTCCCTGGCCCAGAAGGACCATCCAAGGCTGAGAGGTCATTTGACTCCCAGGGATGCACAGACTGTAACTTTGCCATCTACAAGTGCTCTGTCACTCTGAAAAATCAGCCCTGTGCCTGGCATGAGATGTGAATTCCCCCTTTGTACCAGCTGGTGCAATGCAAGGCTCAGGACTGTTCTAACTGCAGACATCTGTGAAGGTGGCAATGGCAGTTGAAGCTTTATCAGCTTTTTCAGATGTGCAGGTAAACGAATCGTAGACCCTGTGGCCTTGAGCTGAACATGACCACTCTCTTTACAGCCTCAGCACAGGCCTTATCAGGACCACGTGAAACAAACCTTTATCACCTTTTGGAACTGAGGGCTGTGATCCTGAGGTGTCCTGCAAGCAAATCCAGCTCTGCTTTCCCTGGCCACAGCCAGCCCAACTCCCGAGAGGTTAATGAGCCAAATTCTGATGTCAGTTATATTTGTGGACTTGTCCCATATCCATCCTATATAAATCAGTCTTACCGTGTTCAGGAAAGCCAGCTGGGTTTTGGTCCCAATTAAGTCAATGGGAATGCTGCCATTGACTGCAGTAAGTTTGGGTTTCATTTGGGGTTGAGAGCTTTTGGTCTCATTTAACTGTTTCCTACTGGAAAAGGCAGTATTGTCCCACAGCTGAAATAAATATTTGGCATCCTGTAAGCAAGGCAGCTCTCATGTAGAGGTGCATGGCATTTCCCATAAAAACTACTGCAATATTTGGTTGGCCAGGATGCTTCTCTTTCATGCTGAATCAAGGGCTCTAATAAGCATGATGACAAAATATGAGGAATTCTATGTAATTATGGCAACGGCACCACCTGCCTCTAATTAAGCTGCCAAAACATTTGGTCTAAAATGATGCAATGAATAAAAAAAAATATATATCCTATATTTTGGCAATGCAACAAGAAGCTGGCTTTCCTCATGTAATTAGTTTTAACAAAGCGTTGTTAATCTGATTTTTGATTAATAGACTATTTAATCTTATAGCAGGCTGACAAGACTCTGATCTGCCTCTGGTTTAAGGTTTTTCCACCAAAAAGGCTAAGATATGTAAGAGTTTTAAGAGATATACTTGTATAAGAAACATTAGATTTTCTTATTATTTTCATTGTTCTTTATGAGAGCCCCAAAGGTTACATTCTCTGAATTCGCTGAACTTTTAAGCCTTTCATTAAATTGGAGGCCAGAGGAAAAGCTCTTTTTTTTTTTTTTCCTAATTCCTTGTACAGAGAAGTCACTGGTATGACTAATTGGGGGAAGGAGGGGTGCCCAGAAACATGACAAGCTCTGCACATTTTAGAGCTGCTGGTCAGCTGGCAGAAAGTATCAGCTTTGTGGACTGCTGTGATGCCCTGGGGTGTTTGGTGGCTAATGGTCTCCCCTAGAAGTGCTTCTCCGGTCGGATTTAGTGACAATGAGGAGGGGAGTATAATATGTAACAACAGCAAAGCAGCCCAACCACTTTTCCAGGACTCGCGTGGCCATTTGGGTTTCAGAGCTGTTAATGTAACCTGGCATGTTAAATCAGACATGATCAACACTGTAAAAGAGCCAAGCATACCAACAGTACAGATGGGTGGCAGACAATGAAAGCAGCCGTGGCTGAGCAGTGTAAAAGTGCTGATCAAACCTCATTAATATGTGGGTCTTATAATTCTGAAAATCAGCATTTGAATATACCAGGATGCAGACAGGTATACTGTTATTCCCTGTAGGTGCCATCTATTAAAAACGTGTTTTTAGCAGCTTGCTTAAGGCTTGCCCTGGGTGCCCTAAATGCATGATTTTTCCACTGCCTTGTGCGCCCTGTAACAATTGGTGACTCCGTGAAATGGGTGTAAATAGTTTCTGCCAGCCACAGTTTGATGCCTGTTCTCTCACCCTGTTGAGTTTCTTTCCCATAGCACTGTCTTGGCTGGATTATCTACTCCTACTCCAGCTGCAAAGTCTTGATGAGCTTTAAAATTCAGAGGAGTTTCAAGAAAGTCCAAGAACTTGACAGCTCTGGGCTATTTGTAAAGACAACTGTTAATTCAAAAGATTTGTTTCAATTTCCTCATCCTGAAGTAATGATAATGGCAGTGTTCTTGTATCTGGTATATTGCTGGGCCAGTGCTGTGATTTCAGCGTTTGAGAAGAGGTTTTCTGGTGCAGTTCCCTGCTCTGGCAGCAGACTTGATGACATGAGTGATACTCCCTTTAGAGGTCAGACAGCCTTTATGTCTGTGTGCTCACACACCCTTCAGAGCCGGCTGCAGCAGTCCATTTGTTACCTCCAGGCTGCCTTGGTGGAAGCAGTAGGTTGGTTTTGTAGCAAACCTTAACAGATTTGCTGAATAAAAACTGAGTTGATGGGTGGTATCCTGAGCTGCCAAGCACGAGGCTGCAGTGTGAAACCACCTCCAGATTCCACCTCCTCCAGCACTGGAGATGTGGAGCATCCTCAGTAAACGCTTCCTGTAGAGCTGCTGATAAGGAAGGACAAAGAGGGCTAAAGGTCCCACTGAATGCTGATAGAGTGTGTGAACCACCCCCCCGGCGGGTGAGTGTCCCACACGATCTGCTGAAGCTGCAGGAATTTGAGGTTGCTCACTGTGCACTGGCACACTAGACAATAATAAAAGCCAGGATCTCCATTGATTCCCAAATCTTGCCAATAGACTGCCCTGCTCCTCCAAAACAACAGCAACAACCCTTAGGTGACCACCTCACCTCTATTACACATTGGACTGGCAGATTAAATGCTTATGACTTCTTTTTTTTTTTTTTTCCCTCCACTTTCCATCTTATTTATCAAATAAGTTTTCAGATACAGATTTGGGAATACCTTGTGTTTACTTTTAAATGCACTTGGTAACATTTGTTTTCTTAAAAGCTTATCCAAGAACTGAACAAATGGGCTCCTGAGCCAGTGTATAGAAGGAGGTGGCTAGGGTCAGTTTAATATTTGCCATGATTAAAGTACACACTGCTGAGTAAATACAGAGAGGAATTATATGTTATTTGACTAGCTGCTAATTACGGTGAGCTCTTCCTGACTGTGCTTCCTTTTTAAAAGATGAAAGTCAGATCCCTCAAAATTCTCATATTTAGTTCCTTTGGAAAAAATGGTCTGGTAAATAAAACAAGTATTACTGCTCTAGTTTGTATCATGCTTCTTTTGCATGCTAATCCAAAGTTCCCCTGAGATAATTTGACAAGAAGGCCATTAATGCAAATTTAAGCGTGACCTAGAAAGGACTTATTTTTCATGTACCACATTGATTCTCTGCTATTGTTATTTGTTCTCCTTTGTTTTAAACTGCCTGGTGTTTTGGAGTTGCCTTTCCTTCTTTTTATTTCCCTTTTTCTCCTCATGATTATAGTAGCACAACTCAAAAGAAATACACTGCTTTAAAATAAAATGCTTGAGTCAGATATGAAAATGTTGCATCTAAAGAACAGAATTTATCTGGCAAACACTAGATATAGTTTGGGAAAACTCTTTTTGTAGGCAATTAACAAAAGTTGACTTTAATTTCTTTCATTTTACTGGAGAACTTATGTGTAAATTTGCTTTATAGATACCTGAGCTTTCCCAGCAGGTGTGGTCTCAAAGCCCTTCATTGCCCAACCATGCCAACTGGCCAGCAGAATGAAGTAAATGCTAACAAACCAAAACTATTGCGGATGTAAGGATTGAACATTCTCTTTTCAACTGTTTGTTTCAGTAATTTCTAGGCATAAGATAATTTTTGGGAACTCTGGCTCTGGCATCTGTGTAAGTTATCTCTGGTAGAAGAAAGCAAGGAACAGACCCAAACACTTGAGAATCTCAGTGCTTCTGGGTTTGGTTATACCTTGTGAGGAATAAAAAAGGTCAGAGCTACCTGATTCCCTTTAGCCCTTGACACATCACTTCAGGGCTCTTACTATTTTTATAATATAATATATATAGAAATAAAGAATGTAACGTTTCCCAAAGGGATCTCAAGGCGCCATGCCATCTTATTTCACCAAGTCCTTGAAAAAGACACCATTGCTCACAGTCAGGAAAAGCAGATCTAGCTGGTTTCCAGATAAAATGTGGCTTGTTAGCCTGTTGTAGTAGAAACCTCTCTGTCCGAGTCCGTGGGGTTTTCCTGCTTTTGTCTGGCAATGGCAGAAGGAAAACGTTTCCATTCCGCAGAGCTCCGGACTGCGCTGGGCGGGCATTGCTGGTGGTGGTGGCCCGGGAACGCGCACACAGCTCGCTCCCGGGTCAGTTAATATCTTTGCTTTCCAGGTCGATAGGTCTGCTTAACATTCGGCTGGAGAGAATGCAGAACACCTCCTCGTGTGGCGCAGTGGGGCAGCGCTCGGTCCGGAGGCGCGGGGAAGCTCAGTGCCTCGGGGTTGCGGGCTGGTGGAAGCGGAGCCGGCGGAGGTGCGAGTCCCGCGGAGCCGGGGCTGCGCCGGCCCTGCCCTGCCCTGCCCTGCCCCGGTCTCGGTGCCAGGCGGCGACACACGCTGACACCGTGCCAGCTTCTGCTGCCCGAGAACGCGTCCAGTGTCCAGCCCGCTTGACCCCCCGTCTGAGTAACTTGTTTTGCCATTTGTCACTGCCAAATGTTTCTTTATTCTGCCTAAGTCACTTGGTTTGCCACTCATTTGACTCCCTGCATAATTAACTTTGCCAGCCAATTGACTCGCTGTGTAATTATCTTTGCCAGTCGCTTTGGTCTCCGCATATTAATCACGGTGTGTAATGGGCCTCGGGGCACGCTGCGGCTCGGCGGGGCCGGCAGCAGGTGCTGGCCAGCCCTCGCACCCACCGGCGCTGCCTGGTGCGGGGAGAGCCCAAGGGCTGCCGGCGCAGACGGGACCTGGCGGGGCCGGGCCGGCAGCAGGGCTGGGACAGCTGCAGAGACACGCTGCCACTTGCTGCTTCTCTTCCCTGACCCGAATTTAGCTCCGCTTCCCAGCAGTGTCCCCCTCCAGCCCTGCCCCTCCTCATTTAATTGCTCTCATTTCGTATCTCATCCGCCCGCCTCTGTCGGTGTCCCTGACACACTTCCCCATATGCTTTATCACACTCTGGTTGTGCAGCCTTAGCTCTTTGCTCCCCAAACAACCTGCAAGGCGTCCTCAAATTCTTTGTTCAGCTTCAACTGGGGGGCTGTTTCAGCAGGATGCCTTGGAAAAATTATCTGACTTAGAGTGACAAGTGTGAAGAGCAGTTGCAGACAGTTTATACATCCTCCTCAGGGAAAATAAACCTGTTAGTGTGTGCCATATGCTACAAAGAAGTGGCTCTCGGCCACGCAGCTGAAACACTGGAGCCCTTCCTTGACTCTTTGTCTGCTTGTCTATTTGTCTTCAAAGCAGGAGCCCCTCGCAGCTGACACGTCTTAAGTCCTGTTTACCAAATAGCTGTGGACTTTGTAAATAATGCAGATAAAAGTTTTGGATGTTGTTGGGAATAAATAACATCATGTCTCTAATCGCAGGATAACGTGCTTTGGAAAACTATCTTGCCTGCCTTTCAGAGAGGGTTGTTTTTCTCCATTGGTGCACTTCGCCTTTAAAATCTCTCGTCTGTGCTTTGTTCTGCCTCTTCTGTCCAACTTCAGTCTAGCCCCTGTATTGCTTGATTAAATTTCATACAACTTCATTCCCTATTGGAAATGCTTCAGCTCTAAAAACACAATTCAGCACCAAAACCAAAGACTTCCAATCTAATTTTCCCTGGCGGTGTTTTCTAGCTTGCCTGGACTGATAAAAATCCATTGCTGGGATTTTGGCTTGCCTGCATCCTTTTGTATTGACTGGTTACTTCACGGTCCAGTCATCCTCCTTGCTTAGAGGACCTATAACAAATTATTGTAAAGAGCTTTTTAAAATCCTCTCCCATTGCTCAGTGTTTTGCACCTGTATGTAACCAACAATGTCATGTAGAGCTTATTTTTCTGTAGTGTCAAGGAGTATAAACTCCAAAATGCATTTCTGAGATACAAAGGCACAGGTCCATATGCTGCTATCACGAGTGGTGTTACCTCACCTAATTTTAGTTGAGCCCTCCAACAGGAGCTTTCCAGGTGCTGGGGTTGGTATGGCTCTAACCTGAGGTGCTTTAGCCCCGCTGCCCAGCCCCGTGCAGCCTTGCTCAGAGGTTTCTCACAGACCTGGACACGGTGTCCTGTGGGCTGAGTGATGGGAACGTTTTGCTCATGTCAAAGGGAGGAAAGTATCCCCCCTCCTCCCAGCTTGTCTTTCAGTCTCCAGCCTTTACATTCCCTGGCATGTTCCTTGGAGAGCCTGAATTATTGTTGGTAGTGGTTCTGTTTTGCAAGAGTACGAGTTCCTTGGCTGACTAATACACAGACAAATCATACGAATCATCTCTCCTGGCTTGGTCTTCCCTTAACTTCCGTATAACAAAAGGAGAAGAAGCCATCCCATCTCATCTGTCCTGTGCTCTCACGCCTGCGTTTCAGTCTGGGGCAAGATAAAGGAACTCTGCTGGGAAGAGATCTGAAGTTCACAATCTGGACTCTTTCTTCTGAGGCTTAGCAAGTTTTTTTCTTTCTCACAAAAAAAAAAAAAAAAAAAGTTCATGTGTGAAGTATGACTGCTGTTTATTACTATTTTTTTCCTGAAGTGTCTCTGCTCTGCCTCTCCCGACAGCTTTGAGCTGCAATAAACCCACTCAGAACTGCACCAAGAGCCAGTTCTGACTGGTGCAGACAGTGAGGCTGCTGAAATTCGATTTCAGCACAGGAAGTGACATGACTGGAGCAAATTCCTCAGCTTGATATTTAAGAGCAAATATAACATCATTGGTGGTTTGGCTGGGGCTGCTGTTGTTCTGGACTAGGCTTGGGTCAGTGGGAAGCACAGTGACAGAGGGGACGTGCTACCACAGCCTCATGTCACCTGTCAGGGACAATCTGGGGGACAAGGGAACAGCTCTGCATTTTCCCCAGGTCAGTCCCTGCCTTTAGGGATGTACAAACTCAGGGCTCCGTGCACAAGGAACTCCAGCAGAAAGGAGGAAAGAAACACAGTCCTTGCACTCAGCTCTGGCTAAAGATTAACCTTGCTGACTAATTGAATGCTGGGTATGAAAAATGTTAAAACAAATAGACTAAAAAAACAGGATTGTATTTTTCCTCTCCACTGGCTGAGGGAGGGCAGTGTTGCCACCTGTTTGGGCCAACATTTTCAGATATTAAATAAACCCAGTCTCCTTGTGTGATACTAAGAAGTTAATTCAGGTCTGTCAGAAAAGTCTACAGCGCAAAGTGAGCCAATAACAGCTTTGAGTATGCCCTTAAAGCTATGTTTCACACCCACCCAGAACACAGAGATAACAGTGTTTACTATCACTTTGTAACTCTGGATGACTAAATCAAAAAGTAATGAAACGCGGCTGCCTGCTGTGTTCCCCTTTTCTCTTTCATTTATTCATCTTTCTGTCAAAGAGCCCCGGGTCTGTGATCCCTTCCTCTGGGAAGAGCAGGTTCCCCTCTGGGGAAAGCCTGGCTGCATCTGGGGAGACGTGGAGGCACAGAATGCTGCTCCTGGGGGATTTCAGCTTTGCTGACAGAGTGGGCTTTGCTCAGGACTCCGAGTTCAGCCTCCCCACTGAACAATCCTGCTACCCTCCAAACTCCGTGCAAGGTCCCTCCCTTTACCTGTAGTCACAACAGATTGTCAGAGCGAGGGAGGGAAAAGAGACAACGGTAGAGGAAGGAAACAGGGATGCTGTTGGAAATCATTGGCCTTTGAAGACCTTTTTTAAAGTCTCTCTGTTATTGCAAAGATGAGCTTGTGATAAACTCCCGAATGGACACGCAGAGCCTGATGTGCAAGAGAATGGGCCTGAGACAGTTTTCTATTATCTGGGAGATTTCTGTCTTAATAGAAGCTTTCAGAGCCGGCATGAGAGTTGAGCTCTAAAATTATGCCCCCACAGGAACATAGTGTGTTCTGATGGAAAAAGCAACTAAATTGTGTTTTATGATCTTGGACACACACAGTATTATTCTGCTGGTTCTCAAGTCACGCAGACTCCATCACAGACATCGAGCCTGAATGTCTTCTGTGGCAAAAATCAAAATCACTTTCTGTTCTCACTGAGAAAATACTAATATGGGGCAATAGCTGGTGAAGGTGGCTGCTGTATTCATCTTGTAGAGCTCTTCAGAGTTTTCTTCTCCTCTCTGCTGCTCGGCCCTTTCTGCTCTTATGCACACATTTTTCTTCTAATTTTTCTTTTGACAGTATCTACTTACTCAACCTGTAAGTGTGAAAATCAATGTTTACATAATTTGAACCAGTTAAAACTAATTAAAGCAAACTGTCACCTTCCAGGCTGGGCTGAAATGGAGAATAGTCTTTGCCCCAGCATGCACACCCCTTCAGTGCCCTGCCTGTCACACAGCAGGAGAAAATGGTAACAAATCGGAATGTCAACTTAGATGAAGTTCTGCTACCACACTGCTACTCTGTGCTGTGATTTCAGCCACCAGAACAGAACCCTCTCCACATTCAAAGTGCACCAATGGAGAACTCTCTCCACACGTGGTTTATGAAGTAGATTTTGTACTTCCAGTCTTGCCACAACTTTATTTACTTTACTTTACTATTTTCTTTACTTGCCACTTGTGGGTGGTGCCTCCTTTGGGAATGCTGCCCATAGCTTCCATTACTGGCTGCACTATTTATCATAATTCCACATTAGTTTATTTTCTGCCAATGGCAGTCATATTATAGCAATGGATTATTTACGTCCTTTCAGCTTAAATATGATCTATATATTTCAGCCCAGCTTAATAGCTCTTACATTTACAGTGCATTTTTTGAAGATTTTAATGAGATATATGTTCCAATAATTCCTACAACAATATTTATTTTTCTGCCAAAACCCAAGATTCAATACAGAGACTGCCTTCATGTTTTACAGATTTTTAGAAGGAAAGAATCTCATGAACAATTTCTGGTGTTATACTTTCAATCTGCAATTAAGGGAATATAATTACTTTTCACCTTGTGTTCTGTTTGCTTTTTGCATTCCACTTCTGTGCTTGGGGTATGAGTCATGTTTTATTTCATAGTTGGAAAGCAGGCATGGGTGTGCTGCTGATTCCTTGTCTGGGCTGTATTTTTGGTAGAGACACTCAGCTGCTACAAATCAACAAAGGAGTCACTGAAGCCAAGTTGGTTTAGACGAGCAAAGGATGTAACCTTTGATCTTCTGCAAGAAAAAGCCCTTGACCCTACTCCTTTGAAAAATCTAATTTCAAACAAAAAAGTACATGACTGTCAATCAAACACATGCTATTGTCTGGGTGAGGGTTTGCCCTTGCAGGCTTTTTTCCTCCTCCTAGGAATGCAGTCGATAGAATTCAGATAAAAACCTGATAGCTAAGAAAGACCCTTCAGCAAAATGTTTGTCCAGCAGTGTTAGAACTTGCCCCTGGATGATGAGTTAGATCCACCTTTGTCATTCCCTCACAACTCTCACGCAATTAGGCACTCGCTGGAACTCACTGAGAATTTCCAGCCTGGATCTGCTCCTGCTGACAATCAGTTTTACAGTGCAGGAGCAGAGTGGGCCTGGGCCCATCTCTCCCAGGTTAGCTGCCAGTGCCCTGTTCTCCTTTCCAAACCCCAGGCTGTGTCACTGATGCAATAACTCTGCAGGCTCAGCCGAGCTTTCCCTTGAACCTGCTCTGTAATTAACTCTGCTTTAGGTTCTTATCAGTAGATTAACTTACTGCAGAAACATTCTGCATTTCCATAGCTTCCAAGCCACATAGGAACTTGGCCACAGCCTTGGCATTACTCAATATGTCAGCTGAAGTCTTAGAAGTTTTCCAGACCTTTTAATCTTTACTCCTCACATAGTATTGTTCCCTTCAAATAGATCTCATTCCACCCACAGACACTTTGCCTCCTGGGGATCTAAAGCAGGCTGGGTTGAGTAAAGATCCATTTCACACATGGAGGAAAACACAAGAAAGATAAGGCCTCTAAAAATAAACCTCCATTTAGGAGGACAATAAAGCCCATGCTTAAATCCATTCCTGTTGTAATTATTGGTGTTATGAGCGCTATAGAAACTACAGCCCTGTTTGTACTTGATGTTGTGCAAATATATAATGAGGGCAAAGTGGTGTGTCCTCAAAGACTGCCTGGCAATGTAAGGATGAAGGCAACAGGGAGATCCAAGCAACAGACAGGAGCACTGGAAAGCTGACAAAACCTTTATCTACAGAGGGACTCACTGGCCAAAACAAATCACCTGTTGAACAGCACTGTGATCTCTGTGGGTATTGTGGCATATCCTCAGCCCTAAGCACGTATTTAAGTCTAATTGAAGAAATCAAAGTTTAGCATGTGTTTCAGTGCTCTGCTGAATCAGGGCCATAATGCTGCACCAGCCATTTCAATGCTGGACAGAGACGAGCTAAAGACTGTGTGCTATCTGTGACATTCCTCAGCGGCTCCCAAACTGGGGACATCGTGTCCAGCCAGGAGAACTGAAGCCCCTTTCTGTGCTGTGATTTTCAACTCTGATTAAACCATCTCAATATACATTCCCGAGGCCGCTGATGTAATAGATTCCTTCCAGAGAAAAAACTGGTAAAGCAACGCTGCCAGAAAACGGGAGCCCTCACACTTGGTGCCAGTATTTATTGTAAATATCCTGACTGAAGTCTTTTGTGCGATAGTTTGAGAAGCAGCTTGTTGTTATCACCCTCTTCAACTGCACCATTGTCCAAGTCTGAAAAGAAATTGGGATCTCATCTGTGGTGAAAAAAAAAATCCATCTTAGAAAAGGAGATGAAATACAGTAAAGACAAAATAGCCTGAAAATGGGTTTTCAGTGGGAAAGTAAGTTTCCTGGAGTTCTTGTCAAAATAATCTTCATCAACAAAGAGGTCTTAAATGCTGTGGGATTTTCAGGGGTTTTTTTCTCTAACAGGAGATTCAATACATGAATGCTCATTCTCAAAAGTGGAGCTCTCCCTGACTGTAGGGTCACAACATGACCCCCAGTCCCTTGCTGCAAACAAATTCAGCAGCTTGGCAGCCTTCTTTCTATGCAAAGGGCCAGCTCACCTTACCCTTAGTTCCCAGAAGCAGCAAAACTGAAGGGGAGTTTTGCAGCTGAGGAGGATAAAACCCTTGTTTGTGCTGGGCACTCCACCATGCCCGTACCAAAGGCTTGGGAGCTCTTCTGCTGGAACCAACAAGGCCCTTGTCCCAGCACTCCGAATGTGCAAGGCTCCTTTATGCATTAAAGCACCTAAAATGTAGGCAAAAGAAGCAGCCAGTTTTTTGGCATGCTAATAGTATTAAATGTCATTATACTGTTAAACGTCAAAGAAACCGAGCTTGGAGCGGAGTTCTCCCTTGCTGAAACCGGTCAGTGGCTGCAGGCTGCGGCATCTGGGCAGGCCAGCACTGAGCAGAGGGCCACATCTGCTGGCTGTGCCTGGCTGGGAGTCCCCAGCCACAGCATCAGCACCCACAGCTGCTTTCCAGCTGCTGCTGAAACCTGTGGGCTTTCCCATAGCCCAGACCACTCGCCAGATCCTCACTGAGGTGTCAGAGCTAAAGACAAGGAATGTCAGGTAAAATGTGGGGCAAGAATAGGGCTTAGTCACCACGAAGCTCTCCAGACTTTGACCCTGGGGCCGCGTGGGGACACTCTCCAGGGATGACAACTGCTGTGGTGGCTGTGGACAGCCACACCGCCCTGTGGCTGCTGATGGGCCTCACCTGGTAGAAATTATCACAACACTAACAAAAGAGCACAGCTATTTACCAAAACTGAGAGGGGAATGTCTTAGTGAAACCACACAGCTCGCTGGGTGCGCCTTTCATTTGATGGTAAAGCCCTCAGTGGAAACATCATCAATCTGCCACCACAGGCACCCATCTAATTAAAGTGACAACATCCCACATACATTTCTCGATGTCCAGTGCTCTTTCTCCACTCGCAGTGCTGGTTTTGATCTAGGAGCTGCTCATGTGATTTGGTTAAGGGCTGCCTTGGGGTGTGCTCCTTCTCCCTCCAGCCACCACAGCAGCAGAGACCAGGGGTGCTGTGACGGGGACTTGCTGCAGCCAAACTGCTGATAGAGTTTTGGGCAGTTCTGTCTTACTGGAATTGATTCTCCTGTTGAGTCAATAAAATCTGGATGTTGAAGTTAGCACAGAGTGTAACACTGAGCCATGTGGGTGAGAACCAAGAGGGTTTCTTTACTGAGGAAACCACGCTGGTGACTGTCAGAGGACACATTCTCCTTTCACAAAAAAAATATGCAATGGATCAGCTGCTGACGAAGAAAATATACCTCTTTGCCACCTTTTTTCTTTCTATCTGAGAGTCACATCTGCCTGTGAAGTGATGATGAGCGAGAACGCCACCCTGCCTTCAGAACTCCGCCCTTCCCTTCTGCAGCCTGCTGGCAACAGAGGAAATGTGGCTCAGTTGTCTAGAGAGACGTAAGTGACGAAGATGTAGAACATCTGAAAACCAGAGACTTCTCTCTGGATCCCTTCCATGGTGTTTTATAGATTCCACCACCATGTTCCCTGGCCAGTCGCAGGAGGTTATGATGTGACAGAGAACGATGCTGTCACACAGCTGGGCGAAGCTGCACCTTTATGTGCTAGTACCAAAAAGTCCTTTTGTAGGAAGACAGAAATAAGGAGAGATTGGGAGACCAATTCAGAAGTATTTCGGGATTTTTGTGGTTTTGTGATGTTTCTTCATTCTCCCAGGTGTCTCATTAAAAATGAATTGAAATGAGACAATTAGCTGCTACAGAGAATTTACAATGCTGCTGCATCAAAGTACTTTGGAATACTCACTAAATAACAGCCAAGTAATTGGTACCTATCTCTACTGCCTGTCATAGAAACAATGGACATGGCGAGGGTCCTGGAGAGATGTGGTCTTTATTGAGGAAAGAAAATTAATGCTTAAAAACGCTAATTATAAACAACATATATAAATTAATATGATTAGCAGTAGCTTGACTGGCTTTTTCTTTCTTGTCTCTTTTTTTTTTTTCCCCTACTTCCTTCCACACAGTTTTGTTCTGGTTGGCTGTAGAATGGGTTTCCTGGTGCACAAATAAGGAAAAGCAGGAATAATATTACTTTCACAAAACTACGGTTGAAATGCCCTTGTACTTCTTAAAAACTGAAGCATGTCAGCTGGAAACCACTGCCTGACAGTGGCTACAGGACAGTTGTAGCGTCTTCTGTCTGCTCTCTCTAACCTTGCTGCTTCTCCTGTTAGTTCTTGAGCAGAATTCATGTCTTGACTACTATCAGGACCGAAATTAAGGCCAGCATTTCCCATGTCAAACGTCCCGTGAGTGCACCAGCAGTCCCTGTGTGTGTGGGACACCCAGAGCCCGGCCAGGTGCCCTCTGGCACAGGCGAGTTTGATCCCTGCAGGCAGAGCCACCAGCCGGGACCGAGGGATCCCGTCAGCCCTCGGCTCTGAGCCAGGATTTACTGCTTTTCCACCTCTTCAGAATGGTACGGCTGCTTCTGCCTCCCCAGCTCTCTGCTCTGCAGGATTTCACCCCAACAAAAGGAGGAAAGGAACAGAAAAAGCAGTAAGGCAGAGGAGTGGCAGGAGAGAATTTCTGATTAACTCGTTTTCACAGGCTCCATTTTTATTTGAGACTATACCAATTCCAGTTTTCATAACAATGCATTTTTCCTTTGACAAGTGCTTATTTCATTTCATATAGTTGTCTAAACAGTTATCACACTGCTAATGTTTCCAGCCAGAAATTATTCCCCAGTGTGCCAGATCCAGACCTTCCAGTAATTTGTGTATGTAAATTTAGATTATTATTATTATGTTCACATGTGATACTACAGGTAACAAAATGAAAGAGCAGGTACAAATTATCTGCATAAAAATCTGCATAAAATATTCACATAGGGAAAGCTAATTTTTCTTGTTTGTAGAAACGTCTGAACATGTGAGGTCTATTAATCAATCTCACTTGCACCCATACAGCTCATATTTATTGTGTGAGTCCTAACACCATCTTCCAGTAGTTCATAAAATATGATCACTGCTAGGAGCTGAGCAGAATTCAGAACTGTATGATTATTTGGTGACTACTCTGAGTCTAAAATGTCTTCTTTTTTTTCTCATTTGACAGCCAGCTCAACTATAGTGATCTGGGAGTTAGCAGCTGATGACTGTTCAGCACTGCAGGATGCTTAATGCAATTAGCAAAGTTAATAAAATATTGGACAGGTGCCTTATACGGGGAGGGTAAGGCATTGTTCTTATTTGTTCAGGATCAAAGAGTAGGTTACCTTATTTCTTTTAAGAAAGCATTTATTCTAAAAAAAGGGATGAAATAAAGAACATAATCAATGATTGACTTGTTACTGGTTGAATTTTACACTAAGTTTCCCTGTTTTCTGCTTGCAGGAATATACAAGTACAAGGTTTTCAGGAAACAACACTTACCTTTTTGCAGAGGGGCACAGAAACCAAAAGTACACTGAAAAGGGCAAAGCCTGAAGAACATTACCCTGGAATATCTGAGGAGCAAGCTGGTGCCAGACCTGAACCATCTACCTTTAATAATGGGCGGAGGACAGGAAATATAAGAAAGGTCAGAGAGGAGTAAGTCCACTGTTCCTCCTCTCTTTGACAGAGTCGATCCTTGGAAATCACACACTTATCAGCTTAACACCTGGAAAGACGGCAGAGAAACTCAGTCAGTGAGAGAGAGCTGAAAAGTACTTGTCTGTAGAACTGGGGGGAGCAGAAGGCTCCTGCTGAGAGGTCAAACCATGAAGCATAAAAAAAGAAAGGATGTTGCCAATAAGGTAAGTGTGCGAGTCTGCTTGTACCTTCGCTGGAGGGCTCACAAGCTGGAGAACTCCCCCGTTTAAGGTGAATGTTCTCCTGCATCTGCCCTTGAGGGAAAACTGAACTAGGTAGTTCTCTGAAGTAATTTCTGTGTTGGTTTTAAATGAAGATTGGGAAGTCTAAGTGAGAGCCTGTAATTATGATGGGCTGGTTTTTAAAATAAAAAATAGTAAAAAAAAACATTTAAAGAAAAGAACTTGAAAGAGAAATTGCAGAGTCAGCCTGTCAGGTTGCTTGTCTTCTGTTTCAAGTCGTGTTGTTCCAGGTTGTGTTGCTTTTGTGCTTCCCTCACCTCTTCTATATTTATATCCTTCTAAGAAAAGATGCTACTATGGCTGAAGTGAAACTGGGGGAAAAGATAGTCTTAGTTTCTTTATCCCCATCCTGCCTCCTGAGCCATCCACTGCAGAGGCATCTGTGCTCAGGGAATACACAGATTTGCCTCTGACACTTACACCTTCCCCATGCCTTCACCTCTGGGGATCAGAACTGAATCAAGAACAAAAAGCAGACATCAAAAATAGTGGCTGGAAGATGCAGCATCCCTTATATCTCTGTGATTGTGTTGGATTCTCTGTCTCCTGAGCAGCCATGGGCATGTTACAGGGTGAGCAAAACCCCAAAGAGGCCCAGCTGAAGGCAAACCAAGGATGTTCCATGCCCTGCCCAGCTTGTGAAACCCTCTGTCTGTTTTGGTCCCTTAGAAATCTGCAGAGCACAGGTGAGAAAACAAGGAGCATTTTACTCTTCCTGCTGAGGAAAAGGCAGAGCTCCTCGTGCTGAGACCAGGATTAACACTGATGTAGCTCCAGTTTCTGGGCAGAGCCACCCCTTTACCCTTTCCATAGGTACAAAATGATTCTCTGTTCACAGGTGTCACCTTGGTACCACTGGTAAATATGAAATGGGAGCATGACTGTCGTTGTGGGCTTGGGCTGAGAAGTTGGTCATTGCTTGAAAGAACTGTAGTCGCTTGCCTTCACTTAAATTGATAAGAGCTGCTGGTTAAGACCCTGGACTGGGCAAGAGGAGTGGGCAGGACAGGCTCTCTTTTGGGGATGGGGGAGCTGACTTCCAACCTGCACTTCGTGTTAACAAGCAGAGCTGCCCACCCCCTTAGACTCTGCCCGAGGTGACAGGAGAGAGGTACAGATGCGTCAGCTCTCTGCGGCTCCCCTCTGCAACCCTGGGCTAAAAGAATTCCCTAATCCTGCTTATCTGAAGTATTTACACACCTCATAGTGTCCAGGTGTTAGCAGGAATGGCATGGCTGGGTTTCAGCTTTGAGTCATCGGGTGAAAGCAGTGTGGTCTGGGGCCTGTAGTGACTAGAAATCATTACCTTGTGTTGGCTGCTTGTCCTCTGCAAGATGAATTTGTGGGCTTGATCCGTTTTCCCCACATAGAGGCATAAAACGCCCACACATCTGGCTTGTATTAGCGTGTCCTCATTGGCAATTTCCCTAAAGACAAGCCAAGCTGGGGAGAACTGGGGTGTTTTAACCATCTGCAGCTCACCTGGCCCGTTGAGAACACAGGTACAGTGAGGGAGCTGCACAGGGGAGTGCTGCTCCTGCTCAGCCGGCCAGGACATCCTCTGCTGCTGCGCTCCTGTTCAGTAACAAGGTTCTTCCTTCCCCAGTGCGTGCAATGACCTTTCGGTCCTACAACCACGGTGTTTCATCCTCCCTGGCTACGGGCAGCGCAGTTAGAAAGCAAGCCCATGCTCTCTAAGGACATATACTTTAAGAGATAAGTAAATAATCGTTGCCCCTCATCTTCACCTGCTGTGAGCCAAAAGCTTCCATTGAAATCGCAGGTCTCTGAACGCGGGTTCTCGGGAGCAGGGCCCTGGACACGCGGGGTTCCCCCGCAGCCGGGGGTCCCCAGGGCAGTGCCCGGGCGCGGTGTCGGGGGCAGCCCCGGCTCTGCGGTGCCGGTGGGGGGAGCGCACGGCAGCCGCGCGGGGAGATTCGATCAGCGCGGCTGCCAAAGCCAATTATCGGGGAGATGACGATATAATTATATTAGGGAACATCTGTACTTCATTAAAAGCCCTCGCGGGGCGGATTCGCGCCCGGCCACGTTGTGCACAGGCGCTTGCAGCCGCTCCTCGCCCCCCGTTCCGCGCACGGCCGCCGCCAGCCCCGCTCCGGCAGCTGCGCCGCCCCGGGGCCGCGCCCGGCTCCG
>VWPU01003961.1:0-26255 GCA_013398955.1 Callaeas wilsoni
TTCCCACCCCACCCGTTGTGGGATAATTCTGGATTTGGAGTTAAACGGCTCGAAGCTGATCCCAAATCTGCAGCCGCGGCCTGCCTGGGCTCTGGGAGCTCTCCTGCCTGGGCTCTGGGAGCTCTCCTGCCTGGGCTCTGGGAGCTTTCCTGAGCGCGCGGAGGTCCCAGATGTCACCACCAAGGTGGCAGCAGCCGCTCCCGGTCCTGCCAGGCCCCTCCTGGCACGGGGACCCCGAGCGAACGGAGCCGGGAGAGGAAAGGAGCCGCTCTCCCCCGGCAGCGAAACATCCCCAGCCCGCAATTACCGCCGAACACGGCGTTTTATCATCCCTCAGACATAAAAACCAAAACAACCAGAAAACCCCGACCCAGCCTTGCAGAACGAGAGAGGAGGAGGCAAAGTGAGCAATCAGGGAATCATTCTCCGCGTAAATTGCCCTCGGGAAAGGAACGTGTCGGAGCAGACTGAGGGATGGTGTTATCCCAGGGGAGGCGAGGAGAGACGGAAAGAAATCCACACAGGAAAGCTGCTGGAAGCTGGGGGAGACCCTGCAGGATCCCGCTCTGCTCCCCGCTCCCCTCCGCAGAGACCTGGCTGCCCTTGGTGAGCAGTAAATCCCCGAACGCCGCCGGGAGGGTGGATAAATGGCAAAGAGGCCTTTAATGAGGGGACAGTTAATTGCTGGAGAAGCCCGGCTCCGCAAAGCGCTGCTGGGCTGTCCCCGGGGCTGGGGATCGATTTCTCACTGCACTCCGAGGCGTGGCAGCTCCTGTCCCCCGGCCCTGTGCCCCCATCCTGTCCCCGAGCTGCCTGGGAAGTGCAGATGTTCCCTACAAATCACGGATGAGCGAGCCAGCCCTGAAATCGGCACTGAACTCCCGCTTCAGGAGCTGCTTTTCCCCTTTCCCAGTGCCCCCTCACCAACAGGAATATCCCAATTTTCCCCCCCATCCCTGTAATTCCACGGAGCCAGGGCAGCCGTGCCTTTCCCTGGATTAGCACACAAATCCCACTTCGGCAGGAGCAGCCCTGGATCGCTCCCACGTTTCGGTGGCCTTGCTTGAAGAGCTGCTCCAAACACCCCAAATTCCCAATTTCCTGTTCCGGGAGGGAACCCCCATCCTCCTCCACGGCTTTCCACGATTAGCAGCCCCTTCCCTCCTCTCTTCCTTAATGAGCACTGCCACTTTCAGCCGGATAAATATTAATTAAAGGGAAACTGCTGCAGGAGGTGAACCCCAGCCTGAGGCAATGCTGTTTGTGCCGGCCCATCCTCCCCATCCCTGCGGGGATTTGGGGCCAGGCACGGATTTTTGGCACAGCTGTAAAAGCGATGCTCTGGAATTTTGTCTCCTGAGGAAGGTTTTTCCCCCTGGAAGTTCTTCCCCAGCTCTGGAATTTTGTCTCCTGAGGAAGGTTTTTCCCCCTGGAAGTTCTTCCCCAGCTCTGGAATTTTGTCTCCTGAGGAAGGTTTTTCCCCCTGGAAGTTCTTCCCCAGCTCTGTTTTCCCCAGGGAGAGGGTCCCTGTGGGATGCCCTGGGCCATCCGGGCCGGGTGGTGCAGCCCAGGGATGCTCAGGGTGTGTTTGGGGTTCCTCTGATCCCTTCTGTTCCCTTGGGAGAGCCCGAAAATTCGGCTGCAGTGAGGTTTAAGCGCTGTGGGGCGAAGAAGGTTCCTTGTGAAATAATCCTGCTGGAGCTCTGATCCCATAAAACACTTCCTGGAAAAGACTGGGGACAGGGCGGCTCAGATCCTCCTGCCAGCTCTGGGAATCAGGGATATCACTCCTGACTTCCAAAACCCGGCCTTTTTTTGGAGTGCAGGAGAGCAAAAAACCCTTGGCCCTTGATGTGCTCTGGGTTCGTTCCCAAGGGGTTTGGCCTGGCGTAATTCCAAGATGAGATTTGCCTGTAATGACTTCTCCCATCCCTGAATAACTTCTCTTTCCTCCCTTTTCCATGCCAGGAGCACCACAGGAGCCCGGCCATCAAATCCCTGCCCGTGCTCCGGGAACCGCAGGGAGGGGATGATTTGGGATGTGTTGGACACGTCTCACGTGGAGGGGAGGATTTAGGATGCATCGGAGACATCCCACATGGAGGAGAGGATTTGGGATGTGTTAGGCATATCTCGTGTGGAGGGGTGGATGTGGCAGTTGCTGGCCACGTCTGCATGGAGGGGAGGATTTGGGACGGGTCGGAGACCACCCGCGGGGAGGAGAGGATTTGGGATGTGTTAGGCATATCTCGTGTGGAGGGGTGGATGTGGCAGTTGCTGGCCACGTCTGCATGGAGGGGAGGATTTGGGACGGGTCGGAGACCACCCGCGGGGAGGAGAGGATTTGGGATGTGTTAGGCATATCTCGTGTGGAGGGGTGGATGTGGCAGTTGCTGGCCACGTCTGCATGGAGGGGAGGATTTGGGACGGGTCGGAGACCACCCGCGGGGAGGAGAGGATTTGGGATGTGTTAGGCATATCTCGTGTGGAGGGGTGGATGTGGCAGTTGCTGGCCACGTCTGCATGGAGGGGAGGATTTGGGACGGGTCGGAGACCACCCGCGGGGAGGAGAGGATTTGGGATGTGTTAGGCATATCTCGTGTGGAGGGGTGGATGTGGCAGTTGCTGGCCACGTCTGCATGGAGGGGAGGATTTGGGAGGTGTCGGAAACATCCCACGTGGAGGGGAGGATTTGGGGTATGTTGGGTACCTCCCATGTAGAGCAGAGGATTTGGGATGTGTTGGGCATATCTCGTGTGGAGGGGAGGATTTGGGATGTGTTGGACACGTCCCCATGGAGGGGAGGATTTGGGATGTGTCAGACACACTCTGTGTGGAGGGGAGGATTTGGGATGTGTTGGGCACATCTCACATAGAGGGGAGGATTTGGGATGTGTTGGCCAGGTCCCGTGCCCGCTTCCAGCTGTTTGGTGTCCCTGCAGCCCAGAGGGATAATCCAGGGGAACGGGAGCGTGCTGGGGCCATGGAGAGGGAAAAGGTGGAGCTCCGTGGTGAAACAAACACTGCAGCAGCAGCTCCAGGCAAAAATAAAAGGATTTGCTCCTTTTTTCCCCTCTTCCCTGCTTTTTAACCACCTCGGTGCCAGCCCGAGGAGCCCAGGAAGGGATGTGGGGATGGGTGGTGTGGTTCGGGCAGGGATGGGAGGGAGGGATGGGATAAATTCCCCCTGGTGCTGCTGCCCCCAGGCCCTGCTGGGATGAGGCTCTGGATCCTTCCTGCTCTCTGCAAAGCCCAGGAGGCGCCTTTAAAAAACAGCAGAGCTTTTCTTCTTGGGCTGGGAGAGCTCCAGGAGAGCCAGAACCGCCGGATTTAGTGGGATTTGGGTCAGGATCCGAGGTCGGATCCATCAGCTCCCTGATTTGCACCAGCACAGCTTTGGGACCTTCATCCAGGTCAGGTTCCCAAAAGGAGCGGGACAATTCTGGGGGTGGGTTTTGCCGGAGGTGGGATGAGAAGTGGGATGAGCTCTGCTGGAGCTCTGGGATGGGCTCTGCCTGAGCTGTGGGGTGAGTTCTGCTGGAGATGTGGGATGAGTTCTGCTAGAGCTCTGGGATAAGCTGTGGGATGAGCTCTGCTGGAGCTGTGGGATGAGCTGTGGGATGAGCTCTGCTGGAGCTCTGGGATGAGCTCTGCTGGAGCTGCAGGGGCCGATGGGGCTCCATTTCCTGGAAAAGTGAGATTCAGCTGGAAGCCCTGGAGCAGGGAATGAGGGTCAGAGCCCCGCGGGCTCCATGCCCGAGTTGCAGGAGCCCCGGTTTCCTGGGAAGGGGGGATTCAGCTGGAAGCCCTGGAGCAGGGAATGAAGGTCAGAGCCCCGTGGGTTCTGTGCCCAAGTTGCAGGAGCCCCGGTTTCCTGGGAAGGGGGGATTCAGCTGGAAGCCCTGGAGCAGGGAATGAAGGTCAGAGCCCCGTGGGTTCTGTGCCCAAGTTGCAGGAGCCCCGGTTTCCTGGAAAAGTGGGATTTGGCTGGAAGCCCTGGAGCAGGGAATGAAGGTCAGAGCCCCCGGGGCTCCATCCCAGCTCTGTCCCACCTCTCCAAGTGCTCCGGAGCTGGAGCGGAGCCTGAGCTCTGACAATGGATATTTAATGATTTCCCCGAGGGCAATGCTCAGGCAAACAGGTTTGTCATTTATTTTCACGGATTTCCTGGAGTATTATTAATTTCCCAGGATAAACTCCATTAGGAGAAGGCATTAATTTCTGGGATATAACTTATTCACAGCTCTGCAGACAGGGATTCCACCGGTTAAGAATTACTCAAATATTGATCTGGACATTTCTAATTAACTTTGCCCGTGTGTTAATATGCATACGCCCCCCAAATTGATTTTGGACGGCCCAATAATGAGATTTAATACCTGAGGTAACGTATATTTATGTGTTTAATTATTAGATTCATTAGCAATTTTAATAAATGCTCTCGGCTCGGGAATGAAGCGCCACTCTTGACACTTGTTGACTTTCCCTGTCGCTGTCTCAGCAGAGGAAGGGGAGACAAAAGCTCTGCCTGGGAAGCAATTAACACCTTGTGTAATTATTAATACATTCCCCGCGCCTGCAGCGTGGTTGGGTTTGAAACCGAGGCCATCTGTGAGAAACACAAAAATATCTGACGGGTTCCTCTCACCGGCGGGGGAGCAGGAAGTGTGAAATCCACGTGGGAAGCAGCAGCAGGAGGACGGCACAGAGAAGGACCGGGAGCGACAGAGCTCCAGGGGTAAATCTGGGGGGCTGTGGGAACTGCATCCCAAATTCCCGTCGCGTTTCCAAGGCAGGGATAAGGGGATAGGGTGATCTCGAGGTGGGGATGGTGGTCCCGGAGCTGCTGCTGGGGTGGGGATGTTCTGCTCCAAGTATTCCCAAATGTCCAGGTTTCCCTGCAGCATCAGCCTTGGAGCACCCCCATCCACACCCAGATCCAATCCTGGAACGCTTTGGCTTGGAGGAACCTTAAATCCCATCTCAGGATGGGATTTTCCACGGGCACGGACACCTTCCGCTATCCCAGGCTGCTCCCAGCTCCATCCAGCCTGGATTTGAACACTCCCAGGGATGTGGTATCCCCAAAAAATGGTAGAATTGGGCACTCCTGGAGCTCTGCAAAGCCCCCCTGGATCCCCCTCTCAGTGTATCCCAAGGCCCATCCCCTCTTCCAAGCTGGAATTGCTTCCCAAGTGACTGAACTAAGGCGACCTCTCATTCCGAGCCATCGCCCCGATTTATTTTGGGATCCATTTCTATTTTGCCATCCCGGAGCCACAAACATCCTGCAAAAACGACCCCTTTCCCGTCCATCCAGGGGGATTTATGGTGTTGTATCCCAAATCCATCACGGAAATGGCCTCATCTTTCCCCCCCGATGACTCCAGGCCCGAGATGTGGCCGGTAATAACCTAAAAACCCATTTCTGAAGGGTTTGTGTCCAGCTGCTGCCACCTCATCCCAACATTCCCCCCTCCCCCCTGTGCCCACGGATGCCTGGGCAGCCTCGCAGCGTTTCCAAGCACTCAGTTATAATTTGGTGCTGGGGCCATTGGGAAATTGCCGACAATTTGGATGAAAATGGTTGGAAAATTGCAGTGTTTAGACCCATTTTGCGGGGCTGCGTGTGCAGAAATTGCAGAGGAAACACTGGAAGAGACCAGGCTGGAAACAGGCACCGGAATCCTGCGGGTGCCGGGATCCCCCTCAATCGTTCTGGATTTGTAAATAAATGTGTAAATCCCGGCAAAGAAATCGCCCCTGAGGGAAGCAGAGGACATGGAAAAATTGGGAAAGGGGAATGGGAAGGGGAGCCCTGGGGGGCTGTGTCTGATCCCACAACATTCCCAGATAAAGCTCAGCTTGGGCAAGGCCGGGGCTGTGCCCAACACTTGGATCTCATCCGGTGTCTTTTTGGGAATAAAACATCCCAGAGGTTGTTTAGGTGTTTGTACGTTTCTTCCAGGAATTTATCCCAAATTTTGCCTGTTGGGATTACTGATGCACCTTAGGGAGAGCAAGAAAGTCTTGGGGTTTTTCCCGCCCATTTTTAATGATTCCATGATTCTCTGAAAGGTCTTTTCCAACCCAAACGATTCCATGATTCTCTGAAAGTTTTTTTCCAACCCAAATATTTCCATGATTCTCTGAAAAGTCTTTTCCAACCCAAATGATTCCATGGCCCTATGAAAGGTCTTTTATCCCAACGATTCCATGATTCTCTGAAAGGTCTTTTCCCCCCCAAACAATTCCATGCTTCTGTGACATCACCACTGCACGAAGAATCAGGAAGAGAAATCCAGATTTACGCAAAGCTGCCACTCACCTCTTCCCAAACCTCACTTTTCCCCCTTTTCCCAGATCCCTCTTTCCCTGCTCCCAAGCCCAGGAGCCCCACAACGTCCATGGCAGTTTTTGTTCCACCCCAAAACCTTGTCAAAGCCCCAAGAAGTGGGACAGGAGTGTGGGGAAGAGCGGATTCCAACGGCTGATGGAATTAGAGGAATTCTCCCAGCCTGGTTCGCCTGGAATGCGCTGCTAATTAACGAGCAGACAAACAGCAGCCAGGCTCTCATTTGCATAAATCTGCATTGTCAGCCTGGGAGGTAAACAATGGCAGCACAAGGGGGATTCATTCCTCATTCACTGGGAATCACAGCCTCGGAAATTGGAGTTTGGGTTTTTTCCTGAATTTCTCTTTCTGTGCCCAAGCCCATCCACAATCGGCTGCGAGGCCTCGGCACAAACCACGGCACAAAGGAGCCTTTTCCCGCTGTGTCCCTCGCCACGGAGCACATGGGGACCAGGAATAATCCAAATTCAGGATTTTAATGGGTGATGTAAACATGGGGATTCGTTGTAATCCTTAATTACAGCTAATTGGGAATGTCGAGTGTTGTGAAAGCTGAGAGATGGAGCCGGGGATGTCCATTGGATGTTCTGAGGGTAATTAAACACTCTGGAGTTAATGAACCACTCAGGATCTTCCTTCTATTCCCTGTTGATAATGGGAATGATCCTGGTGGGAACGAGCCAGGACCCTCCCGGGAAGGGAGGATTTGGGTGCTGGGACTGCCCAGGGAGGTTTGGAGTCCCCGTCCCTGGAGGTGTCCAGGGAATTCCTGGAGGTGGCACTCAGGGCTCCGGGCTGGGGACAAGGTGAGCTCGGGCACAGCTTGGACTCGATGACCTTGGAGAGCTTTTCCAGTCTCGGGGATTCTGGGATCCCGCCCAAACCTGATTTCATTTCACCTCAGCCGTGCCCTGCAGAGGAACATCCTAGAGAGGAGCTTTCCGTGGGGAAACGGTGTCCGTTGTCCCTTCGAGGTCAGTGGGATTGGGGAGAATGACGGATCAGTGCCAGCGCTCCCACAAATGTTTTATGGGATCAATTCCCGAAGCCGGGCAGAGCTGGGCAGGGCAGGGCTCAGGGTTCGAGTTTTGGGGAGTCACGGGGAGCCATAAATCAACCCCAAATCCTCTTGTCCAGCCTCTCGCTGCCTACTGACCTTTCCCTGTCCCCAGTAAAGGCTTGGAGCACAAAGTGTAAAATTGAAAAATTGGAAGGTTTCTGCTGAATCGGAAGGAAAATGGGCAGCGACTCCCTGGGAGGTTTCCAGGAGATGTGTGGAATGTTGCACTCCCGTCCTTGGGAAAGCTCTTTGATCCCGGGTTGGCCTCAGCCACCGAGGAGCTTCCAGGAGATGAGGAGTCAGAGGAATCAGCTGGCTCCAGACAACCCTCCAAGGTCTCTGCCGAGTCAGGATTTTCCAGGAGCTCTTTTCCAGCTCCATGGTCATTATTTAGATTTTCCGGTGCTGTTTTTTTTCTGTGCAGACTCCAGGATTTTTTTAACTTTTTTTTTTCCCGAAGAACCTCACTGTTACTGTGGATATTTTTCCCTTAATACTGCTAGGATTAAACAGAAATAATTCTCCTTTTGTGCTTCCTCCCCGCCTGGACGCCGACCTGTCCAGGGATGGTGCTGAGCTCAGCTGGCCTCAGCTGGGGCTCTTTTCCAGGCTGGGAAAAGGGAATCAATCCCCTCTCTCCACGCTTCCATCAACACCCCTTCATCCCTGCCCCAGGAGGGGGCTGCGGGTGGGAAATCAGGAATTATTTGCCCCAGGATCCACATCCAACATCTCCCGTGTCGCTGGTCCACGCCCTGGCAGAGGTGGGACCTGCCTGGATCCAAGGATTCATTTCAGGCGGAGCTGGGAGCCCCGGAGCTTGGCAGCGTTGTAGAGATTGAATTTCGTTGGGTTCTCAGGGATTTTGTGGCAATTCCGGGATAAATGGACCCAAACGAAGCCAAGCTGTGGGAAAGTTCTGGAAAGACCAGAGGGAATTTGCCTCTGTGGGATGAGCTGGTGCCTTCATCCCCTGGGAAATCTGCTGCCATGGGAATTGAAGGAATCTCCGGTCGGTTTGGATCCCAAAGAGTTAACGAGGAGAGTGATTAAAAGCCGTGAATCACGTCTTCCTCGAAATCCTTGAAGGACTTCCAAAGGGAAGGAGGGAAGCGCTGGATGGGCTCTGATCCCCCTCCTTCCCCTGGCGAGGATTTGTGATGTGAGGGAGGCAGATGAGAGAATTCCTGCTTGGCAAAGAGCAGGGACGGGAGATTAAATCAACCTGCTCGGCCCCGCTCCCAGCGCTCGGAGATGCTGAAATATTTATTTAAAGGAGAAGGAGAGGGAGGGAATGGGAAGAGGGGGATACATGGAATTAAAATGTTCATTAGCTTCCAGAGCATATTAGATCGGGGCCTTGTTACAGCTGGATAAAGGATTCCCTGCTTTTCCCCCTTTCTGCCTGCCAGGCCTGGGCTGGGAAAGGCCGGGAAGGGCTGGGAACATCTGGGGAGGGCATGGAGAGCTGGGAGTGAGGAGCTTCTATCCCTAAATCCATCGAATTCCGGCTTTTCCAGGACTATTTCACCCCGTCCTGCTGGAGGTGCTAGGGTGGAATTGTTGAGCTGCGGCTGCGAGGTTTGGGATGCTCCAGGGTTTTTCTTGGAGCAGAAGGAATGTTGAGGTGGTCAGAAGGAGGTCGGCGAGCTCTCAGCTGCCCATTGGATCCATATTCCCATTTTCCCTCGGGATTCCTCAGCTTTGCCCTGGAACAAAAGCACTTCCTGGACAAAGTCCATCAGTGGGATCCATATTCCCATTTTCCCTCGGGATTCCTCAGCTTTGCCCTGGAACAAAAGCACTTCCTGGACAAAGTCCATCAGTGGGATCCATATTCCCATTTTCCCTCGGGATTCCTCAGCTTTGCCCTGGAACAAAAGCACTTCCTGGACAAAGTCCATCAGTGGGATCCATATTCCCATTTTCCCTCGGGATTCCTCAGCTTTGCCCTGGAACAAAAGCAAATTCCCACATCCCTGGGCTCCGAGGAGCAGCAGCACAAGGGCCATTAAACATTAATGCACCACAACATCAGGAAAATCCAACGGAATTCCAAAGCTGATCAACGACTGGGGGGGATTATTGAGGAGAGAAATGGAAAAAGAGCCCGGAATTGCCTGGCAGGGATTGATCCTGGGTTCCCTTTTGGCCTGGGAAGGACTGAGGAGCCCCGGCCCTGTGGCTTCTCAGGGTCCTTCGCTCCATCAGCTTAATGGAAACCTCTGGGTGGGGAAAGAGCTCCAAATAGGATGAAGCCGTGCTTGCTAATTTGGGAGGATTAGCGGGAATGGAATTATTGAGATCCCTATCGCTGCCGGGGGGAGGTTTGTGGCTGCTCCCACTGGATCTCCATCCAGGGAAGCTGCACAACGGCCTGGAATGCTGAAATGTCTTTCCCAGCCGTGGCTGTAGGAAAGAAAGGTCTTTTATCCCAACAATTCCATGGTGCTATGAAAGATCTCTTATCCCAATGATTCCATGGCGCTATGAAAGATCTCTTATCCCAATGATTCCATGGCGCTATGAAAGATCTCTTATCCCAATGATTCCATGGCGCTATGAAAGATCTCTTATCCCAATGATTCCATGGCGCTATGAAAGATCTCTTATCCCAACGATTCCATGGCGCAATGAAAGATCTCTTATCCCAACGATTCCATGGCACAATGAAAGATCTTTTATCCCAACGATTCCATGGCGCAATGAAAGATCTCTTATCCCAACGATTCCATGGCACCATGAAAGATCTCTTATCCCAACAATTCCACGATCCTCTGAAAGGTCTTTTCCCCTCCCTGGGATGCCCCGAGCTGCTCCAGCCTGGGCACAGGGATGCCAAGGTGCTTCAGATCCCCCTCCCCAACTTCCCAAAAAACATGGAAAGACTCCCTGAAAACAAGCAGAAGGGAATAATGCACTTCCTGGCCTCTGCTCCAAGGTTTTCTGGTTGGGAGGGATGCAGCTCCTGTGCCTGGTGTCCATCTCCAGCGGGAGAAAGGACCACGAGGAAGTTTGGGATGAGAAGCTCCAGGTGCTTCCCGGGCACTTTGGCTCGGCCCAGGCCGAATCCAGGGTGGGGGAGGAAAGGCAGGAATTGCAGCAGCTCTGGAATAAATGTCCCTGGCGGGGCCCCGTGACGGGAATTTCGGAGTTCCGAGTACGGACAGCGGGATTTGTTTTACCCCTGGTTTTACCGGCACCCATCCAGCCCAAGCTGGAGATCCCTCGGATCTGCATCCCTGAAAGCTTCAGCTCTTTCTCCCCAAAGCAGAATTCCAGGCCTGAGCTTTCCAAGGGTTCCTGCAGGAAAAGCTGCCTTGATCTTCCCACCACCTCCAAGCTTGGAAATAAAACCTGGCACCACCAAGAGCTGCAAATTTCCCTGAAACACCAAGAAATGAGAGGAGAAAAAGATTCCCACGACCCTTTCAGTGCCAGGGAGAGGCTGAAAAATCCCTTTAAAAGCGATTCCTCCCCTTCCTCCTATTCTCCCTTATCCCATCACCTCCCAGCACGGAATTCTGTTGTTTTCCCTCCCATCCAAGCCCTTGCCACTTGGAATTCTTCCCCGGTGAGGTTTTCCCTGCTTTGGGAAGGTGGCAGAGCCTGGGGTGCCCCCAGGACCCCTCCGGCTCCCCAGGGCTCCGCTCAGACTCGGAGTTTGTCTCCCCTGCAATTTTTTTCCCGGCGCAATCAGGCTGGAAAAACGTCTTACATGGAGATCTTTATGGAATGGGAGAATGGAAAACGTTGAGTGGGTGGAAATTCCGGGGGAAATAAAGGGGTTTCTTCTCGGTGCCGGTTAATGAAATTAGAAAATGGAGACGAGCTGGGCTGATACCGTACAGGGAAAGATAAAATATGTTGGGAAAAAAAAAAGAAACCCCACAACGCTGCAGCTCCTTGGAAATGTCAAAATATTGCATTTCCCGGGATGATAGAGATGGAAGAAATAGCTGGGTTTCAGTTTCAAGTGCCACATCATCGCTCTTCCCCTCTATAATTTTTATTAAAATGGGAATGTGCCAGGAAGCCGTTCCGGAGCCGTTCTGGTGCTGGCAGAGGGAATCAAAGGTTTATCCCGGGAAAGGGCGTGGGAAGGAGGGCTCTGAGTGCCACCCCGGGGGTGACGCCGCTGCTGCCACCCTGTCCCCCCTCCATGGGGCTTTGGGGGAATACGCAGGGCGTTTTTCCACAGCATATCTGTTTTACCAGTGCATATCCATTTCCCGCTGTATCCATGTGTTTTTCCATTTTTCCAGTAGGTATCCATGTATTTTTCCTGTGTGTCTCTCTGTGTTTTTCCAGTGTGTAGCTCTGTGTTTTTCCGGTGTCTATCCACTTTTCCAGTGTATATCCATGCATTTTTCCACTGTATATCCACTTTTCCAACGTGTATCCAGTGTACTTTCCCAGTCTATATCCATTTCCCGGTGTATATCCACATATTTTTCCAGTGTGTATCCCTGTGTTTTTCCACAGTATATCCATTTCCCAGTGTTATATCCACGTATTTTTCCAGTGTGTATCTCTGTGTTTTTCCAGTGTCTATCCACTTTTCCAGTGTATATCCATACATTTTTCCACTGTATATCCACTTTTCCAATGTGTATCCAGTGTACTTTTCCAGTCTATATCCATTTCCCAGTGTATATCCATGCATTTTTCCACTGTATATCCACTTTTCCAATGTGTATCCAGTGTATTTTCCCAGTCTATATCCATTTCCCAGNTGTGTAGCCATTTTCTAGTGTGTATCTCTGTGTTTTTCCAGTGTCTATCCACTTTTCCAGTGTATATCCATGCATTTTTCCACTGTATATCCACTTTTCCAATGTGTATCCAGTGTATTTTCCCAGTCTATATCCATTTCCCAGTGTATATCCATGTGTTTTTCCATTTTTCCATGGATCCAGCACCCTCTTTCAGCCCCAGTCCCAATCTCTCTGTCTTTAACCCCAATTCCATCCTCCCCCTGTGTGATCCCACCCCATTCCCCATGGAATCCTGGAATGGTTTGGATTGGAAGGGAATTTAAAGCTCATTTTGTTCCCACCCTGCCATGGGGAGACCTCCCACTATCCCAGGATATCCCAGCCTGGCCTTGGACACTTCCCGGGATCCTGGGGCAGCCACAGCTCCTCTGGGCATTCCAGCCCAGGTCCTCCCCACCCTCCCAGCCAGGAATTCCTCCCCAATATCCCACCCAGATCTCTCCTTTTCCAGTGGGAAGCCATTCCCTGTGTCCTGTCCCTCCATCCCTTGTCCCCAGTCCCTCTCCAGCTCTCCTGGAGCTCCTTTAGGCTCTGGAAGGGGCTCTGAGCTCTCCCTGCAGCCTTCTTTTCTCCAGGAGAACATTCCCAGCTCTCCCAGCCTGGCTCCAGAGGGATGGAATGGGATGGAAAACCCTCTCCAAGCCAACAGAGGAAGGATGGAATGAGATGGGCACCCCATTCCCAGTCCAATCTCCCCTTTTAACGACGGAAAAATCCTCGGACGGAAGAACCTGGGGGTGTCGGTGGTGACAAAAAGGGACAACTCCGAGCTCCCAAAGTGCCGTGGCACCCTCGGCTCTAAAACTGAGCAACATTTTGGAATCAGGCAGATGTTTCCAGGAGATTTCCCGGCACGATTGGAAGCCTGGAGGGATTTTTTTATCTCTTTTTTTTTAAATTCCAAGCGTTGTCATAAAAGCTTTGGGAAGCAGAGGGTGAAATGGCGACGTTTTAACTCCTCTCTTTAGTTCCTAAATTAAAGTCCTTGGGCTGGGTGGTTTTGGGATAAACTTCCCGATGTGCATTAAAGGAACAGCTGGAAAAGGGACAGCAGGAATATCAAGTTATCAATTCCTGTTTATCTCAGGAATTTTGGGATTTATTGTCTGCGAAGGGAAGAATTTTCTCTCTTGGCCCCCAACAGACCCAACCTGAGCTTCCACCTGGGATGGGCTCTGGAGTTCCTTGGACACAGCTGGCCAGGGAACATCCTCACTCCCATCCCAAAACCCTTTGGGATTAAAGGATTCCGCTGATTTCTCCAAGGGCTGATTTTCCAGTGCTTCCCAAAGCAGGAAAAGCTAAAGCAAACCTCTCCCAGCTACGAAATTCCGGTATTTTTATCCCTGCTTCCCTCTAATGATGCTCCTCTCCTGATCCCAGGGTGGTGGAGCATGGCAAGCTCTGGATCCCGGGAATATCAAACATTCAGGAAGCTTTTCCCAGTGGAGAGGAGCGAACTTGTACGGAAAATAAAAATCCCAGGGGAGCTCAGGAAAAAGAGAGCGGCTGGGAAAAGGGAGGGAAGGGCCCCTGTAACTCCTTCCAGGCCTCCCTGGCTTCCCAGCAAATCCCAGGGAATGCTGGAGGGGTTTTTGAGGGGAACTGGGGGCCCCCGGGGACCCCTCCAGAGGAGCCCTTCGCCTTCCCCAAGCTCTGCTCGGGATCTCCGACTTCTCCAGCAGAAACGTGCGGCCCTTTGGAATAAAGGAATTATTCCAGAGGTGAGGTCAATTATCCCTTTGGTGCTTTTAATTCGGTGTTCGGAAAGGCAGGAAGCGACTCCAGGGCTCTGGAATTACGCCGAGCGTGTCACCGCTTCGGTGAACAAAAAGCAATCAAAGCTCCCGATCCCGCAGATCCATACACGGCCTCCCTGCCTCCCACCGGGTTTTTGTGGAATTCGGAGCCATTAAAGGCACTAATTCCGCTCTTTGGAGGGTTGTAGAGGAGCTGAGGTGGGATGAGCCCTCCCTGACCCCTTTGATTCCAGCACAGCTCCAAATTTGGGGTTTTTATGAGGTTTCCCCATCTCATCCAGTGGGGGGAACAGGAGCCAGCCCTGATCAGGCCTGGAATTAAAAACGAACCACGAGGAATTAAAAATCCATCTCGGACCTGCAAAATCAACCAGGTGAGGAAGGGCAGGGCCGGGCTGGGAGCATCCAGGGATGCAGAGCCTGAGGAAGCACAGGGAGCTCTCCCGCCGGTGAATTTTTCATCAAAGGTGGTAGGACCGATGTCCCGGGGTTTTATCTTCGCCTTTTATCTCTGCTGGAATGCCCGGAGCCAGAAGGATTCCCTGGAAGGATCCCTCCACCTGGCCTGGATGATTTATACATCTGGAGAAAGGCAGAGCGCGGGTGGGAAGTGCTGGATAGGATCCTGCTGGTTGGGAACATCCCGGATTTTATCCGTGTTCCCTGCTCCCAGCGTGGCTCTGCTGCTCCTTCTCCCCCCTCGGAACCATTTCCACCCTTTTCCTCTTGTTTGGAATCCACAAAAACCCAGGCAGCACCAGGCAGTGAAATGCGGGAAATCAGGGCTTTATAATCCACAAAACCATCTCCATTTGCATTTCCGGCTGGGAACGTTTTTGATTTGAGACATTCCAAAGTTTCCGGTGGAATTTCTCCTCGTATTTCCATGCTCATTTTTTGTGAGGACCAATCCCACTTCGGAGAGAAAATCCATGGATACCTAAAGGTGTCTTGAGAGCCTTGGTGGCCTCCTGAGCATCCCTGGCTCAGGCCTTGGATTCCCAGCGGGAATCCTTGGAAAACTCCATGCTGGAGTGCAGTTGGACATTCAGCTCCAAAACCCTCCTAAATACCCCCAACCATTCCCATTTATTCCCTCAAAATATCCCTTTCCCATCAAAATCCCAACCCATGAGCATCTTTCGCTCAGGCCTTGGATTCCTAGTGGGAATCCTTGGAAAACTCAAGGCTGGAGTGCAGAGGGACACTCAGCTGATCCTCTTTTCCCAATTCGTCCTGAACACCCCTAATCCTACCCACTGACTCCCTCAAAACATCCCTTTTCCTCCCAAAATCCCAACCCCTCAGCATCCCCCGCTCAGGCCTTGGATTCCCAATGGGAATCCTTGGAAAACCTGAGGCTGGAACACTGTGGGACACTCTGCTCCCAACCCCTCCCATTTATCCCCCCAAAACATCCCTTTTCCTCCCAACATCCCAACCCCTCAGCATCCCCCGCTCAGGCCTTGGATTCCCAATGGGAATCCTTGGAAAACCCGAGGCTGAAGTCCAGAGGAACACTCAGCTCCCAATGCTTCCTGAACACCCCAAATCCTTCCCTTCAACTCCCCGAAAATATCCCCTTTTCCCCTAAAATCCCAACCCATGGACATCCCTTTCTCAGACCTTGGATTCCCAGTGGAAATCCTTGGAAAACCCAAAGTTGGAGCACCATGGGACACTCCTCTCCCAATCCCTCCTGGACATCCCCAACCATTCCCATTTATTCCCCCAAGCAACCCTTTTCCCCCCAAAATCCGAACCCATGACTGTCTCTTGCTCAGGCCTTGGATTCCCAGTGGGAATCCTTGGAAAACCCAAGGCTGGAGTGCAGAGGGACACTTAGCTGATCCTCTTTTCCCAATTTGTCCTGAACACCCCTAATCCTACCCACTGACTCCCTCAAAACATCCCTTTTCCTCCCAAAATCCCAACCCCTCAGCATCCCCTGCTCAGGCCTTCGATTCCCAATGGGTATCCTTGGAAAACCTGAGGCTGGAGCACTGTGGGACACTGTTCCAAATCCCTCCTAAACACCCCCAACCCTTCCATTTATTCCCCCAAAACATCCCTTTTCCTCCCAAAATCCCAACCCCTCAGCATCCCCTGCTCAGGCCTTGGATTCCCAATGGGAATCCTTGGAAAACCTGAGGCTGGAACACTGTGGGACACTCTGCTCCCAACCCTTCCCATTTATTCCCCCAAAACATCCCTTTTCCTCCCAAAATCCCAACCCGTGAGCATCCCTTACTCAGGCCCTGGATTCCCTGTGGGAATCCTTGGAAAACCCAAGTCTGAAGGGCGGAGGGACACTCAGCTCCCAAACCCTCCTAAATATTCCCAGCCCTTCCTATTGATTCCCCCCAAAATACCTCTTCTCCCCCAGAATTCTGGTCCATGAACATCCCTCGCTCAGGCCCTGTCTTCCCAGCAGGAATCCTTGGAAAACCCAAGGCTGGAGTCCAGAAGGACACTCAGCTCCCAATCCTTCCGGAACACCCCCGACCCTTCCCATTTATTCCCCCACAAAACCCTTTTCCCAAAATCCCAACCCCTTTGCTGAAGGAGGTACAGCCCAGGCGCTTTGAGCTCCCTCCTCGCAGCCCAGGGGGACCAGGAAGAACTTTCCTAGGTCTGTTTTTCCCATCAAAAGCAGGGATGTCATTCCCGAGGGGGCGGATGCGGCGTGGGGAGGGAGCGGCGCACAAAGGCTGTCACTCGACCGCAGCAGAATGGGGCCAGCGGCGGCGGCAGCTGAATTTCCTAAGCAACAAAGCTCCCGTTTTCATGCAAATATCCCGGAGAAATGAAATCCCGGCGAAGAGAAAGGCAGATAATGTGTTATATAAGCAGAATTATCTCAGCACAGACGGATCCTTCCAAGGGTTTGGGGTTTATCCGTGTTTTTTTATATTTTTTTGGGAGCCCTCAGCGCCTCGGCTGCGGCCGGGGAGGGGATGGCAGAGCAGGAGTTTTTGTCACCCACAAAGCCCCTCTGGATCCAGCAGCGAACGCGGATGAAACCCGGGAAAAGATTCCGCGCCCCGATAGCGCGGCCTCGCTTCCCGCAGGATTCCGGAGCGCTTGGCAAACATCCGTTAATGAGGCCTCAAAGGAGCTCCCGGCCCCGGGTTTTTGGAGACGAAGGCTCCGATCCAGCAAGAAGGGAAACGGGATTGGGATGTGCCTGGAGCTGAACCCGACTCCTCTCCGGCCTCAGCCCCTCCATCCCTGCAGAGACAGCCGGGAAAAGCAGGAATTTTAACCCGGGCCTTGTCAGGATGCTCCAGCATCACTGCCCTGTGGGATGATTCAGCTCTGGGAGAAGCGGGGCCCATCAATTTCCCGTGGAGATGGATTCATCCCAGAAGCTCCCAGCTCCTTCTCCCTCCATTTCCCATTTTCCTTTAAGTTTTTTATGCATTTTTGGAGAGTTTTGCAACCGAAACAGCCCCATTTGTGGGTGCCCCGAGTTTGGACCTGGAGCAGAGGAAACTGAGCAGGATTTGCCATGGAGGGAGTGGAGGGAACATCTGGAAAAACCAGGAATGCCAGGTGGATGAAGGGGCAAAATATGGAAAATGAGAGGGAACACAAGGGCTGGGAGCCCTCATTTAATTAAATAAATCATGGAATCGTGGAATGATTTGGGTTGGAGGGACCTTAAATCCCATCCATTCCATAGGAATGGACACTTTCCACTATCCCAGGTCGTTCCAAGCCCCATCCAGCCTGGAATGTTGGCACATCCATCCCTGGTGCCCTCCGTCCGTGCTCAGCACGAGGTGCTCAGTTTTCCTCCCTCGGTTTTCCTCCCTCGTCCCATCCCGACACCAGCAACCTTCCTCAGCCTGCTGGGACAATTTACCAGGAAAACCCATGGAAAAGGAACTTTTCCGGCAGAGCCCAGCAGGAGAACAAAATTCATCTCCAAACCCCTCAATTCCCAAGGGTTGGACACGCAAAGCTGTTCCCAGATCCAGAGCCCGGCACTGTTTGTCCTTGGAATGGGACATTTGGGAGCCGGGCCCTGATTCTGGAGTGTGGAGCATCCAAGTAAAATTCAGCTGGGAGCAGAGATCCTGCTGGAATTCCCACATCCTCCAGGACCTGGGCAGCTCAGACCACTCCATCCTTCCCGCTGCTATTCCTGGACTTTGGAAGGGAATTCCCATCCTCCCTTCTCGGGGTGTCCATAGGTGTCCATATATATTTATTTGCATGGAATTACAGTTAATTAAGCCCTGGATGAATCCAAGCTAACAGAATTCCCACTGCTTCCCAAATCCCTGATTATCAATCCCAGGTTTCACTCCCCTGGATGCTCCCGGGAATGCTCAGCTCCTTAATTCCCACTCTTGCCATTCCCATTCCCATTCCCAGCAGATCCCATGGAGATGGTTTCCCCTGGCAAACCATGCTGAGTTCGAGCTCCAGAGCTCCCAAATCCCTCTAAAATTGGAGTTTTCAGCCTGAGCGTGGCAGGAGACATCCTGGGGGCAGAGGGACATCCTGGGGTCACTCTCATGCCCCTCCTGGCTCTTTCCAGCCTCCTGTGCCCATGGAACTCATTCCCACCCAGGCAGGGCTGGAATTTGAACCAACCCCACCAGATGTGGGATTTAGAGCCGATTTCCGGCGCCTGGTGACCCCGTGGACCCCGGTACTGGGTACAACAACCCTCGGCATCCCGGGAAAACATCCTGGGAAAAGGGTCCAGGATCATCCCCAGGCTTTTCCCCTCATTCCCGCCAGGAAAGATCCCGTTGGTCCGAGGAGATGCTGCGTTCCCAGAGCGGGGGCGTCGCCGTGCAACCCCTCAAGTTTTGATTTCAAAGAAGGGCCGGTGGAAAAAAAAAAATCTGAAATTTCGCCGCGTTCTCGTGGCAAAGCCACTCCGGGCTGGAAAATAGGCCAGTTTCCACCTTATCTGCTGCCTCCAGCTGGGATGTGAAAAGCTCCGAGGAAAAAAAGCCCATCTCGGCTTTATCTGCTCGCCGCGAAGTTTAATTATCCGCGGCTGTTCCGCCGCATTGTGGCCGTGCCCGCGCGGGGACGGCGGCGGTGACAGGGGCTGGGATGGCCGCAGATGGCACCGCCCAGGCGGTAATTCCTGGGTTTTAGAGCTGGAACGGGTCAGGCAGGAATATTCTCCTTTTTCTGGCTTTTTTTTTTTTTGCGTCTCCCGTCTGTGCCGAGGAGCTGGAATTTCTCGGCTCCCGCTCGTTCCGTGCCCACGTGCGCGGGACCTGTGTGGGATCTGTGAGGAGCCGCGGTGTCCATCAATTATTTATAGCAGGAACGGCTTCATTTTGCTCCTCATTTATTCCCCATTAGCTCCACGGTAAATACAGGGGAAGAAAAGGGATGGAGGCACTGAGGAACTCCAGGAATAAATCCGCTAAGGAGGGGGCAAATGTTAGGGAATGTGGAGGGGATGGGAGTTGGAGGGAATAAAAAGCTTTAATCTAAGAAGGGTTTAAATACTCTTCTAAATGTCAGCTCCTTAATAGCTTGTCCTGAGTCTCGGCGTGCTGGGAAATGGAAATGATGGAGAGATCCCGCTCCCATTCCCATCAGGAGCTTTCCCCATTTCCCTCTCCTCTCCCTGATCTCTCCGATGGTGTTTAATTCATTAATTTCTCTTTGGGTGAGGGGATTTTTTTTAAAATTTTTTTTTAATTTCCTCCTCCATCCTTCTCCTCTTCCTCGTCTTTCCCTCTGGATTCAGCCAGAAATTAAATTCCTGCGTTGGGAAGATCTGGGGAGCAATAGGGGGTGATGGCTTTGTATTTTAAACTCCCCCCCGCCCTGCTTTGGGGACTTGGGATGTTGCACTAATGGAATATTTAATGCAAAAAGAAGAAAAAGAGGAGGAATTTTGCTCATGGATTTAAATTCCAAACCCCTCTGCCCGGGGAGCCCTTCCAGAAAAACGAGACCAGTGCTGCAGCCTGGGAGAGCTGTTTGGACCTCCCAGGATGGGGGTGAAAGGGCCAGGAATTCCATAAAAAAAAGCAAGGGAAAGCCAAGCTGGTGCCCCGGGTTAGGAGGGGGTGCTCGGATGGATGTGACGTGCCCAGGGTTTATCCCACTGAGCAGGAATTTGGGATTCCCACAGCTTGGGATCTGGCTGGGCCTGTTTATGTCCCTTTTTTCCCCGTTTATTTCCCTTTTTTCCCTGTGCAGGCTGGAATTCCCTCCCTGGCTCCGAGGCATTTTTTTTTGTTTGTGTTTGTTTATCAAGGACACCGCGGTTTAGGGAAAAAAAAACCAACCAAAATCCACAAAAGTTGAAAGGCGGAGAGATCAAGATCCGTCATTTTAGGAGAAAACCAACAGTGACTGCAGCAATTCCCGGGAGGATTGGAGCTGTCACCGCTGTCACTTCCCGCTAAACAGCCCTCAAAGAGCTCTTACATGGAAAACACATTTACATGGAAAAGCCATCGCCTCTCGGAGCAGGGGAATCCTGCTGGCAAACAGAATTCCAGAATGGGATGGGCTGGGAGGGATCTTCCGATCATCTCGTCCCACGCCTGCCATGGGCACCTCCCGCTATCCCAGAATATCCCAGCCTGGCCTTGGGCACTTCCAGGGATCCAGGGGCGGCTGCAGCTTCTCTGGGAATTCCACCCTGGATCCTCCCCATCCTCACAGCCAGGAATTCCTTCCCAATATCCCACCCATATCTCCCCTTTTCGAGTGGGAAGCCATTCCCTGTGTCCTGTCCCTCCATCCCTTGTCCCCAGTCCCTCTCCAGCTCTCCTGGAGCCCCTTTAGGCCCTGGAAGGGGCTCTGAGCTCTCCCTGGATCTCCCCTTCTCCAGGTGAACATTCCCAGCTCTCCCAGCCTTTCCCCACAGCAGAGCTGCTCCACCCCTCTGATCCCTGGCTCCAACAGCTCCAGCTCCTTCCTGTGCTGGATCCCAGAGCTGGAGCAGCACAGTCCAAAGTGGATTTTGGTGCCAGTCCCGCCTTTTCCAGAGGACCAGGATCCGTTCTTTCCAGCCTTTCCCAGGGCTGGGAGCTGCAGGAACTGAGGCTGAGCCCCTTCTCCCCTCCCTGCCAGCCCCAGCCAGGGTTTGCATCCTCTGGGAAGAGCCAATTCTCCTTCTCCTGGTCCCACAAACCGGGAATGAGGCTCCGACTGTCCACTGACCCCAGTCCTGCTCAAATCCCCAAAGCAGCTCCTTTCCCCTTTGGAAAAGGGCTTTAGATCCTTGGCCAGGGAATCAGGAGATGAGCAATGGTGCAGAGGCTGGGAGGGATGGAAATTCCACCATTAACAACCACGACATCGGATTTTCCGAAGCAACACTCATCCCTGTTCCCCACAATCCCTGCTCCACGGCCCTGACGAGGCTCTCGGCAGCTCCAGACCATGCTGGATTTTAATCTCCCTGAAATCCATTTCCAACCATTCTTTGGGATTCTCTTCCAGGCCCTGCGGCTCCGGTTTGGGATGTTTGAACTCCTGGCCTCAGAGTGAAGCTCTGTGACTTTCGTCAAATTAAATCGCAGCTTTATAGGATTAAATCTATTTATTTTATATAAATATGGGGTGGGGAAAGCTCATCTTAATTCCCTGAAGGGAAAACTCTGCCAGGTGAGGGGATTTGGGAGACCTGGACCAACTTTGGTGGATTTTAAAGCAAAAGGAGCAGTGCCCGGTGTGGATGTCTGGAAAATGAAGCCGAGCTCTGGTTGAAATAAAACCTGACCCGGTCATTAATCCCGGGATCCATTTCCAAAGGTCAGGTGTTGATTTAAAAACAGCCTTGCTCCATCCGCAGGTAGTTGGGAATTCCCGGGTGAATTTCCATGGCCATCATTAGGTAAAATGTCAGGTTCAGCGTGGGAAGCGGCAACTCCTGGCCTTAAAAATGACAAATTTCAGCAATTTCAACCAATTCTGCTCTGAAAACCAACCTGTTTCAATTCCAGGCGCTGCAGCTCCTTGTCCCTCCCGGTTCTGCGTTGGGAAGGGACGGGAAAAGTGGAAAGATGGGAAAATTCTGTCAGCGGCAGAGTGGGGACAGCAAAACCACAATGAGGGGACAGAACATCCCGCAAACGCCGCTCTTCCCTGGGATGTGCCGGAGGGAAGATCCGGGATGAGCCCAGGGACACAGGGAGGGGCTCAGCTCCTCCCTGGAAAAGATGGGATTAAAATCCAGCTTTTCACGGCACAGTTTAGGCAGGGCTTTGTTGCTCTGGGTGCTGGGTGCTCCCAGATTTTTTCCATATGCCGGGAAAAATAAATAATGAAGTGTTGGTTTGGGCGTCCTGGTTATCCCTAATTTATCCAGTTAGGGATAAAAACAGCTCCTTGCACGAGAGCTGCTCCCAAACAATCCCAAATCCTCCTTTTCCTCAGGAAATCATCTAGGAATCATTTAGGAATCATTTAGAAGGGTAAATGCGGCACTAATTCCATCAGGGAGGGAGGTCCAGGCACATCCCACAGCCAGGGAGGGATTTGGGAGATAAAATGGAGAGATTCCAGCCCCACCCTGTTCCTTCCTGACGATCCGGGGAGAAATTTCCGTCTGGCCAGAGAATCCCGTGTCATTCCAGAGCACACAAATGATCCCGAGCGGCTCTGGAGGGGTCAGGCTGGCAGATGCTGGAGCACATTTCCGAGGCGCAGGGGGAGCACGCGGGAAGCTCTTCCCCGGTGGGGACCCTCGGAAAAGTGGGAAAAACCCCTGGGAACGTGGCCAGGTGAGAGAGTTGGACTGGGTAAACCAGCAAAATTCCAGGGCCAAATCCTGCTCCAGGAAGACGCAGGGAGATTTGGCACTGGGGGAGCCGCCGGGGTTTGTACCGACCTCGGAAAAGACCCAGGATCAACCATGGAATCATGGAATGGTTTGGCTTGGAAGGACCTTAAAATTCATCTCATTCCATGCCCTGCCACGGACAGGGACACCTCCCACTATCCCAGGTTGCTCCAAGGCATTCCTTGGTTAAATCCAACATGAAAACCATCCGAAGAAATTTCCTGGATTTGTGGAGGATGTGTAACTTCATCCCACCAGGGACATTTCCATCCTGAACTTTCTTCGGGCTAAAAACCTGCCATTAAATCCCAAAAACCTTAAAGTTCATCCCATTCCACCCCATTCCACAGACAGGGACACCTCCCACTGTCCCAGGTTGCTCCAAGCCATTCCTTGGCAAAATCCAACCTGAAAACCGTCCCAAGAAATTTCCTGGATCTGTGGAGGACGCGTAACTTCATCCCGACAAAAGCACTCAAGGAAAAGCTGAAATCTGCTGGATGAGGGACCCTGTCCCGTTGGAATCGATAATTCCCTGACTTCCTCCTGTCTTTTGGCACCCCAGGATGTTCCCACTCCTTTCTCCAGGAGAAAATCCCATCATTTCCATGTGTTTGATCACAGCAGCTCTTCCCTGATTAACGCCCCAGGTCCTTGGGGAAAGAGGAAGGGAAAAAGAGTAGGAAAACAACCAGGAATTGGAGCCGAGCACTTTCCAGGAGCCAAACAAATAAAGGATGATGGATAACAACAGGAAGGAGAGGAAATTGGGCTCTTCCCTCCTCCAGCAGCCCCACCAAATCCCATCCCGCTGTTCCCTGGTAATTCCCAGCCTCTGGCAGGGGGATTCCCGATATTAATTAACTTTATTTATCGCTGCTGGCAGAGTGACTCCGGCAGTAAATCAAGCAATTAAAGCCTCGGGATTGCCCTGGGAAGGGAAGGATCCAGGTGCCAGGAAGGATTTGTTTTCTGCCTCATGTTTTATTCATGGAGTCTCCGCTGCTTCTGTCCAGAGCCGAGGATTTGGGCAGCCAAAAATGCCAAGGAAAAGTTGAACGGGCTCCCCAAAATCTCCCTCAGCCTTGGCATTCCCAGCTTGGCCAAGGAAAAGGGTTCCATGGCACCAGGGCGAGGCTTGGAGACGATAAAGCTTTTAAGTTTGTCCTGTTGGTGACGTTAAAAGCTAAAAAATTTTTAAAATAATAAAAATTTCAATTAATTTAATAAAATTCATTAACTGTGAAATTCATTAATTATAAAATATATTCTTTCTATGATTCATTCTTCAAGAAACTACGTTTTGCTTCAAAATTCTAAAATGGAAGTTGAATGGGGATAAATAAGAAGGAAAAAGGGGCAGATGGGAAAAGGAACTAAAAACGGTTGGAGCTGCTCCTGCCTGTGCTCGGTCCCAGCCGTTCTTTCCCAAAAACGTGGAATCAACAAGGCTGGAAAAGTCCCACAGGATCACGGAATCCAGCAGAGCTGTTCCTTTCCGGGGGGGCTCCGTAGCCCCGGGAGGATCCCCTGGAGCTGCCACGGATCCGCCTGGGGAGGGTTTGGCTGCTCCCAGGGATTTGCTGGCAGCGGGTCCGGATTTAATGGAATGTGGTGAGAAGAAAACACTGGGAAAAAACAGGGGGAAAAGCCCGAGTGGGATCCGAGGGAGACTCTTGGCTCCTCGCAGCGCTCACACTTCGCTGCTAATTACGGGGAAAAAGCAGCAATCCCTGGGGGAAGTGGCGAGGGAGCGACTCCAAACCCTCAGTGAGAGTGGGAAACGTTCCCTGCTTTCAGGATTGTTCTTTTTCTTTAATTTTAACTCTTTTTTTTCCCTGATTCCTGCAGCCTGGAAGCTCCATCACACTCGGCTTGGAGCATGTCCGGGATCAGGAGATGCTGGAAAAAAGAGGGATCAGCCGGGAGTTTCTGGATCCCCACTGACAGGAGGGGACAGCAGAGGGGTCAGGCTCAGCTCCCAGGGGACAGGGGCAGGACAAGGGGACACGGGATCCTTCCGAGCTTCCCGAGCATCCCAAATAAATTCCAGCCCCCGGAGCAGTCCAGGCTCTCCCTCGGTGCTGCCGAGGCTCCTCCAAGCCCATCAGGAGGTTGGAAAAGCAGCGTTTCCGAAGATGTTTCCATGGGAAGGTCTTAACCTTAGAAAAAAAACAAACAAAAAAAAAAAGGAAAAAAAGCAGAATGAAAACCTGGTGTGAAAATGAAAGCGGTAAAATCTCCGTGCCCAGCTCATGGCAGAATTCCCAGAGGATGCTGACACCCTGGGAAGCGGCTTTTCCAATGGGCTGGGAATGCGTTTTCAGCTCCCCCACTGCTGGAATGAACCGTGGCCCTTTTCCTTCGTTAAAAATCAATAATTGGGCACCCCCGGCTGATAACTGGGGGATAATCGCCCCCATTCATTTCTGTTCCTTGGGAAAGGTGTTGGAGCCGTTGTTGTCTCCATGGGGAAATCCCAGATTTTGGGGAAGGGAAGGGAACTGCTCCAACAGAAAATAGGGAAGAGTACCCCAGAGGTTCGAGTATTCCAAAGGTTCTGCAGGCAGGAGTAGGGGCAGAGGAGAATTCGGGATGCTCCTGCTCCTGCTCCCTGGATCTGATCCAGACGGCTCCAAAATCAAGGGAGGGAGAAGGAATTTTTGGTTTTTGGATGGTTTTTGTAAAGCTGAGCTTGGCCGAGCTGCTGAAACCCAAACCGGGAGATTTTAGCTGGAAATCAGGAAGATCCATGTCAGGCCAAGCTTTTTATTCTGATTTATTTGCTGCTGGAATTCCTGACAAATCCGAGCCTGCCCAGCAATTAAATTACATTTAATTGGATTAGATCAGAGCTGAGGGGAGCTTCCCTCTCCCTCTACAATGCCAGGGAAAGAGAAATGAAACATTTCAAGGAAAAAACACGACTTTGGCTTGGAAAAGGGGGAAAAGCAGGTGAATTTATCTGGATGAAGAAAGGGAAATGTAATGAATTCCCATCGAGCAGGAAGCCTGGAGAGAGAATCCGAAGTCAGGGGATTCATCGAGGCCATAATTGCCCCATGTTTATTGATTTTACAGAGATAACAAAACAAATGTTTGTGCAGATTGGGCTCCGTTTATTTCATTTATTTCCCCGCGGAGTTGATGTTTCTCTCTTAGGAAAAACAAAAAAAAAGACAAGGAAAAAACAAAACAAAACAAAAATCCCACCCCTGATGCTCTTAAATTCATTGTTGTTTTTCTGAGCTGTTATTAAATTATTGCCGGATCCCACCGGCTCCATCTCCCTGCAAATTGGTTTGTTTGGAAGGAGCTTCCACTTTGCAGCTGTTTATGAAGCAGCTTTTTATTTTTCCCTCCCCCTTAATTGTTGGCATTAAAGGAGCAGGATCTGGCTCTGCCTGGTGGAATCCCGGAATCCTGGAATGGTTTGGGTTGGGAGGGATTTAAATCCCATGCAGTTCCAACCCCAACACCTTCCACTATCNTCGTCCAGTTCCAACCCCGACACCTT
>VWPU01003962.1:0-15209 GCA_013398955.1 Callaeas wilsoni
CCCGGCTGCTCCCGGCTGCTCCGGCCCCGCGGCCGCGGCTGCTCCGGGCAGCACGAGGGGCTCCCCAGCTGTAACTTTGGGGTTTTGTTTCTGCTTTTTCTGGCTGTAGGAGCACTACATGGCCAGCCTGATGCCTCTGCAGAGGGCCATCACTCCGTGGAAGGTAGGGTGCCCTTCCCAGCCCTCCTTCCCTCTGGGATTGGGGATGGTTGCAGCGTGCTGGGCACACCTGAGAACCTCCCCTGCTGAAGGAAGGGGGTTTTAAGCCTTTAAAAATTAATTGAAAAGTTGAAAGAACCCTTGGGACAGATGTTCCCAGTTTTGCCAGGAGCTGAATTATTGGGAATCTCACGTCAGGATCAACCTGGGAGTGTTCTTACCCTGAGTGTCCTGAGCACCTTTCCCAGTGGAAGTGCAGCCCTCGTTTTCCTGGTTTCATTTGGGGTCTCTGATATGGATTTCCATGGACTAACGTGGGTGTCCCTGTGCAGAATCCCCCCCAGATCCGCCCGTTCTGCCAGGAGGATTTCATGAAGAGCCTGGAGCACGCTGGCCCCCAGCTCACCTGTGTGCTCAAGGGGGACTGGCTGGGGCTCTACAGGTGAGACCTGCAGGGAATCCCGGTCCCACCCCCAGCCCGGCCGATCCCGGTGCACAGCAACCCCTGGAGCAGCACTGGGAGCTTTGGGACCTGGAGAGCTCATCCATGGGTTAACTCGGGACGGTCAGGAGGAGCAAATCCAGGGGAAATTCACCCCTGGGGTTCGTGTGTTTGAAATGAGTGGAGATCCTGCAGGGGGGTTTGTCTGGGCTTTTCCCGGATAACTGATCCTGAATGGGATGGAGAAGACACTTGGTGCAGTAGGAAAGGGAAAAATTCAGAAGTTGGATACCCAAGGAAGGAAAACAGGAAATGCACAGAGATGGAGAAGGAAAAAATCCCAGAAAATGATCAGAAACAATAATTATAGAATTATAAAATCATGGAATGGGTTGGGTGGGAAGGGACCTCAGAGCCCCTCCAGTGCCACCCCTGCCATGGCAGGGACACCTCCCACTGTCCCAGGCTGCTCCCAGCCCCAGTGTCCAGCCTGGCCTTGGGCACTGCCAGGGATCCAGGGGCAGCCACAGCAAATCTGGGAATCTGTGCCCATGTCCTCGTGTGTCCCCGAGCCAGCTCCGGGTCCCTTGTCCCCTTCCCAGGGTCACCCCAGGGAGCTTGGGGCACAGGGTGGGGTTGTTGGACTGGGTGATCCCTGTGGGTCCCTGCCAGCTCCAGGACCCCACAATTCCACGATTCCTGACCTCTCTCCACAGGAGATTCTTCAAGTCCCCCAATTTCGACGGTTGGTTCCGGCAGCGGCACCGGGAGATGACCCAAAAGCTGGAGGCCCTGCACCTGGAGGCCATCTGTGAGGCGGTGGGTGACAGGGACAGGGCTGGGACAGGGAGAGGGACAGGGCTGGGACAGGGACAGGGCTGTGTCTGTGAGGCGGTGGGTGACTGGGACAGGGACAGGGCTAGGACAGGGACAGGGACAGTGCTGTGGCAGTGCCAGCGATCCCTGACACCCGTGTCCCATCCCTCTGGCCCTTCCCAAGCCAGGCTGGAAGCACCAAGGGCTTTTGGTTTATTTTATCCCAAGGATTCAGTGATGAGAAGGCTCCAGGGAGAGCTGAGAGCCCTTCCAGGCCCTAAAGGGGCTCCAGGAGAGCTGGAGAGGGCCTGGGGACAAGGCCTGGAGGGACAGGACACAGGGAATGGCTTCCACTGCCAGAGGGCAGGGATGGGGGGGATATTGGGAAGGAATTCCTGGCTGGGCTGGAATTCCCAGATTTGCTGTGGCTGCCCCTGGATCCCTGGCAGTGCCCAAGGCCAGGCTGGACACTGGGGCTGGAGCAGCCTGGGACAGTGGGAGGTGTCCCTGCCATGGCAGGGGTGGCACTGGAGGGGCTCTGTCAGTGTTTCAGGGATGAGGATGAGAAATCTCCTGCTCACCTTTACTTCAGGCCTTCCATAGGGGAATCCCTTGGGAAGTGTCCCTGAGGGAAGCCACTCTCTCCTTAGGACATCGTGGCCTGGATGAAGGACAAGTCTGAGGTGGAGATCGTGGACCTGGTGCTGAAGCTTCGGGAGAAGCTGGTGAGTCCCTCCCTCTCCTGCACTTCTTCCTCTCTCTGGGTGGAGAGAACATGGATCCCACCTGTGCCTTGGAAAACCTTGTTCTCCCTCCCGGGAGGGCTGGGAAACTCGAGGAAGTTCGGTGTTTGTGTGAAATCCTCAGAGCTCTGAGGATCCAGGGAAGTTCTTCCCCTCCCGCGGCTCAGGCAGCTTTTCCTGCCTGTTTTTATCCGGAGCTGCAGCAGCCACGTGCCAGAGCGGGGCCGGGGCCGGGGAAAGGCCCTGGAATGTGTTAATTCCCATCATTCCCGTTCCCGTGCAGGTGAGGGCCCGGTGCCAGCACCTGCCCGTGAAGGAGGAGACGCTGCAGAGGGTGAGTCTCTACATCGACACCATCATCGGCTCCCTGCCCGAGGACCTCCAGGCTGTGCTGCACCACCCCTGAGCCCACCGCGGGGGCTCCTGGAGAACCTTCCCGGCCCTGGGCAGCTGCGCGGCGTTTGGAGAGGAGCTCCTGCCCCGGTCCAGCCCGGATCGCCCCTGGGGGCACCTGGAGCGCGGGGCGGAGCCGGGCTCTGCTCCCGGAGCCGGGCTGGGGCTGTCCCTGGGCCGATGTCCCCTGCGTGGCACCGGCAGGGCAGGAGGGACCCCAGGGCCCCGGGCGTGTGGGGCCCGCTCGGACACTTCATCCTCGTCCGCACTTGGATCCTCGGCATTCCCACAGCCCCATCCCGCCCGGGAGAAGCAGGAGCGGCCCTGGGGGGGCTGTGCTCAGGACAGCTCCTGAGGAGGATGAGGAGGTGACAGCATCGGCCCCGTCCCTGGACAGCCGGTGGGAGCAGGAGGAGGAATTGCTGCACATGGAATGCTGCCCTGTTTCTCCAGGGCAGAGCCGGAGGAGGGGCTGGAGCATCCGAGGGATCAGAGCTCCCCGGAGTGCCTGGGAATGGCTGCTGGGAGGAGCTGGCCCCAAATCCCATTTATTCTGCTTGAAAACCCAGCCTGAGCTCCAGGGACACGGCGGGGCTGGGGCTCTGCCCGAGGCACTGGGAGAGCTCCTGTCAGCCCCTTCCCAATAAAACCTGGAGAAGCTGATTTCCGCAGCCTGTGCCGAGCTGGAATGCCCGGGAATGGGCCTTGCTGCTCTGCCCCTGCCTCCCGAGGCAGCTCCCCTGCCTGGAATCCCCTTCCTGCCTTGGGAATGGATTTCCTGGGACCGGGGCATTGCTGCTCCCAGACTGCGTTGCAGCACCTGGGGGTCCATCCAGGGACAGAATTTTAACCTAAAGAGGGGGTTTGGGAGGGCTGTGGCAGCCTGGAGGGTGGAACCCAGCTCCGCTGCACGTGGCAGGATGGTCGGATTGTCCCTGCCCTGAGCTGGGGCAGCTCCCAGCGCTCCCAGTGGAAGCGGCGCCGTTTCCGTCAGTCCCTGCCCGTTCCCGAGGCTGGGGAAGGGTTGGGGGGCTCGGAGGGGGCTGAACTCTTCCTGAGTTTCCCCTCTAGAGCCAGGCAGGAGCAGCAGGAGCTGCTGGGAGGCATTTTGCCTCTGGCCTCACTGGAGTAAGGAATTCTGAGCAACATCCTTTGGGATGCTGTAAATCCTGTACATGTTCCGCGTGTGTCCGTGCAGGCCCCAAACCAAAGTAGGAAATCTTAGTTAAAAAAACCCTGGAGCCAAACTGGGTCCTGGTTTGGAGTCCGGAGAGGTTTATTGGGTTGGGAATGGTTGTCCCTGCTCTTGCTCACTCGTGCCCATCCCGGTTTTCCGGAGGGTTCACAGTGCCGAGCCTGGCGCCCGCCTGTGGCTGTGTGTCCCTCTGCCCTTCCCAGGGCATGGAATCATGGAATCATGGAGGCATTTGGGTTGGAAAAGCCTCGGAGACCATTGAGTCCAACCATTCCCAGCACTGCCAAGGCCACCACTGGCCACGTTCCCAGGTGCCACATCCGTAGGACTTTGAAATCCCTCGGGAAGTGGGGACTCCACCATGGTCTTGTAGCTGTTCCTCAGCAGCCCAAACTTCCTCCTCCAGGAATTCTCCCTCAGGGATGTATTTTTAGCTTTGTGTTCCTCCCAAGGAGGCCAGACCCCATCTCCTGCAAACCCATTGTCAGGGAATCCTGGAATGGTTGGGTGGGAAGGGACCTCAGAGCCCCTCCAGTGCCACCCCTGCCATGGCAGGGACACCTCCCACTGTCCCAGGCTGCTCCCAGCCCCAGTGTCCAGCCTGGCCTTGGGCACTGCCAGCGATCCAGGGGCAGCCACAGCTTGTTTCCCAACCTCAGGGATTGCGTGCTCCATCCCTGTGGATCTGCTCTCTGCACGGAGCAGGGGGCGGCACCTGGGGGTCTCCAGCAGGGAGGGGCTGCAGGTGCCCCAGCGCTGTGGGACCTGCCCAGCCCCACCTGTGCCCTCCCCGAACCGCTCCAGGCACGAGGGGCCAGGTCCAGGGAGATCCTGCGGGACACCGGGAGCCGTGGGAGGGGTCCCTGCCGTGGCAGGGGTGGCACTGGAGGGGCTCTGAGGCCTCTTCCCACCCAAACCATTCCAGGACTCTCTGAGCTGCTGGGAATGTGCAAATCCCGCCGGGGCTTTGGGCAGCCCCCAGGGAATGGGATGCGGTGGGGGGTCTGGGGGCGGCCCCAGGGAACGGGATGAGGGGGGAGCGCAGGGAGCAGCCCCGAGGGAATGGGATGAGGTGGCAGCGCAGGGAGCAGCCCCGAGGGAATGGGATGAGGTGGCAGCGCAGGGAGCAGCCCCGAGGGAATGGGATGAGGTGGCAGCGCAGGGAGCAGCCCCGAGGGAATGGGATGAGGTGGCAGCGCAGGGAGCAGCCCCGAGGGAATGGGATGAGGTGGCAGCGCAGGGAGCAGCCCCGAGGGAATGGGATGAGGTGGCAGCGCAGGGAGCAGCCCCGAGGGAATGGGATGAGGTGGCAGCGCAGGGAGCAGCCCCGAGGGAATGGGATGAGGTGGGAGCTCAGGGAGCAGCCCCCAGGGAGTCGTCGTAGAAAGCCTTGAGCCCCCCGGGGCACTGCAGGGGGGGCCTCCGGGCCAGCACCTCCCGACGGAAGTTGTCCCTCATCCAGCCGTAGACCAGAGTGTGCAGGAAGCCCTGCAGGGACACGCTCAGGGCCTGGGGGACACAGGGACAGAGGGTCAGGGCCCCGCGTCCCTGCAGGCACAGCCCGGGCAGGGCGGCGCAGGACACGGGGGACTCTCCACTTGGTGTGGCCAATTAAAGCACATCCAGGCCCCGGGAAGAGCCAAGGAGTGAAATTCCAATCCCCAAACCGTGGGAAGAGCCAGGCTGGGCCCAGGGCTGTGTCCTCACCCTGCCCAGGGTCTCCCCAAGGGCTGTCACAGCTCGCACGTGGATGGGGACAAATGTCCAGCCTGGGAGCCCTGGAAAGGGGGCTTTACTCACTGCGGACACGTAGAGGACAAAGAGCGAGGCAGGGCTGATGCTGGTGAAGGAGAGGATGGTGAGGAGGAAGGCTGTGGGTGGGACACAGAAGGACATTCCTTGGTGGGACACCCCCACTGTGGCCCTGAGAGGGCTGTGGGGGCTTTGGGACATCCCCAGTGTGACCCTGCAGGGCTGGGGGACACCTCCAGTGCGACCCTGCAGGGCTCGGGGATTTGGGACACTCCCAGTGTGACCCTGACAGGGCTGTGGGACACCCCCAGTGTGACCCTGCACGGCTGTGGGGTTTGGGACACCCTCAGTGTGGTCCTGCAGGGCTNCTTTGGGATATCCCCAGTGTGACCCTGCAGGGCTGCGGGGGCTGGGGACACCCCCAGTGTGACCCCGCAGGGCTCAGGGGTTTGGGATACATCCAGTGTGACCCTGCAGGGCTGCGGGGGCTGGGGAGACTCCCAGTGTGACCCCGCAGGGCTCAGGGGTTTGGGATACACCCAGCGTGACCCTGCAGGGCTGTGGGACGTTCCCCTCGCCCGGCCTTGCCTGGCGTCCAGCAGAGCAGGAAAACCAGCTGGAAGTACAGGGAGGCTTTGCTGACGCTGCGGCCGCTCCTGCCCCCGAAGCCGCCGTCCCTGTCCGGGCTCAGCAGCGGCAGGGCCGCGTTCCCCCGGCACCGGAGCCGCACTCGCCGGTACAGGAGCTGGGGGGGTTCCGGGGGTCAGCGGGGCGCTGGGGACCCCCCAGTTCCTCCCCCAAAGCCGGGACCTCACCGAGCAGCAGCCGAGCACCAGCAGCAGGTACAGCAAGAAGATGATTTTCTCCTCCAGCCCCGCGTTCTTCCCCTCGCCGGACTGGGAGGCAACGGGAAATGAGCGGGGCCAGCGACCCCCGCTCCCCTGGAGCCCCCCGGCCCCGCAGGGAGGGTGGGTGGGCAGCGAGGGAGGGGCAGCGCCCACCTGGGAGCAAATGTCCTGGTTCGGGTGGATCAGGAGGAGGCAGCTGGAAGGACAGAGCGGTGCTGCTGGTCCCAACCCCCGGCGGTGTCCCGGGGGCTGCAGCGATGCCCCGGGCAGGGGCGGAGGGGTCGTACCTGGAGCAGTAAAGGCCGAAGGTGTCGTTGGAGCCGCGGCCGTCCCAGGGCACGAGGGGCGCGATGTCGGTGACGGAGGTGCCGCGGGCGAGCAGCTGCGCCAGGAGCGTCAGCGCCGGCACCAGCCTTGGGGAGGGATGGATGTGAGAGTCCCGGGATATCCTGGCACGGCCGGCGCGCTCCCAGCGGGGCGGGCACCTACCAGGCCAGGATGTAGGGAATTCCCTGCCAGGCGCTCTCCAGGCAGCGGCTCCGCTCCTGCGGGAGAATCGCCGTGAGCCGGGGCTGGAGAGGCGGCCGCAGCCGAGGGTCCGGCCAGGAGGAGGGGAACCGCTAATTCCCGGGAAAAGAGGCTCGTCCCGTGTGCGGCCAGGACGATTCCTCGCTGCTCCCGGGCGGGGCACGGACCTGCAGCGCTGCCGGGGGCCGGGCTCGCCCCCCGAGGACGGTGCGGTGCGACTCGTACGCGTAAACAACGACCATGAGGAACGAGACGGCGTAGAAGGTCTGGGAGAGGAGAGGGAGAGGAGAGGGAAAGGGAGAGGGGATCCTGCTGTTTCCAGCGCCGCCAGGGCACCTTCCCTCTGCACCCCTACATCCTGCTGTCCCCCTGTCCCCTCCCCTCACCATGCTCTGCCTCCCGACACGCCCCCACCCCCTGTCCGTTCCCTCCTCATGTTCCACATCCAGACACCCGCCGGCCCCCAGCAGACCCGTCCCGGTGCCCAGCCCGCGGAGGGGACCCCAGGACAGTGTCCCCAGGACCCTCCAGCCGCAGACAGGTCCCAGCTGTTCCGAGCAGTGTCCCCTTACCGTGGTCAGCATTCGCCCGTAGGGACAGGCGGCGTAGGCGGGCACGGAGAGCGGGGCCGGCAGCAGCGGGATCATTCCCGTGCCCAGCAGCGCGGTGGCACCCAGGAAATCTGCCAGGGCCAGGAGGAACAGGGGGCGCAGCTGGGGACAGGGCACCGCGTTAGCTCTGCTGGCAGCAGCCCCCCAAGAGCTCCCACGGCCCTTCCCAGGCTGGGCCCGGCGGCTCCCGAGGGGCTCCCGCGTGTTGGGCATCCTGCACCTCCTGCCCCTCGCCCGGCTTTAAAGCCGGTGTTGGCCCGGCTTTGCCTCGGGCTTAGCTGGGGCCAGACCCAGCCCCGTGTCCCTAGGAGCCGGTGACATTCACCTGGATATGGCAGCACGGACACTGCCACAAGCTGGTGGCACTCACCTGGATGTGGCAGCAGCGCCCCTGCCAGGAGGTGACAGCGAGGACGGATCCGCTGCCCAGGAGGCTGGAAGGGGCGGGGCGGGTGGTGAATGTCCCGGCAGAGGCGCTGCCACCCCCAGGTGCCAGCCCAGGGCGAGGGACAGGGGACAGGACCCACCTGAGCAGCGCGGCCGGGAGGGTGAGGCCCGTCAGAACCAGGACCTGCGGGAGGCACGGAGGGAGCGCGGGCTCGGCCGGCCCGGAGCGGGGCCGCCCCGAGCCTCGGCCCCCACGGCACCGGGGGGTGTGGAACCCTCGGCCCGGGGGATGTGGGACCCTCGGCACGGCCGGACTCTCCCTCGGCCATCCCTGCCCGAAGCCGTGCCCAGGAACCGCACAAAGGCGTTTCCCGTCTCTGGCGGGGGGAATGGAGGGGCCGGGGCCGGTTCCTCAGCAGCTCCTCGGCGGTGGCTGCTCCTGGGGGGGTTTCCCTGCTTCTTCCAGCCGAGTTTTCCTGCTGGGATCTCCTCCCAGATTTCCCTCGCCCGGGGCTGGGGAGGGCCGAGAAGCCGCGTCCCGCCCGCGGCCGCGCTGGGAGCGGCTCCCAACGGCGCCTCTGCAGCCGCCGCCGAGGAACCGGAGCGGCCGGCGGAGCCCGGTGGATCCCGGGCCCGGGAGTCAGCCGGGAACAGCGGGGCAGGAGCCTGGGAAGAGCCGCTCCGGCCCCAGCGAAAGCCCTGCCCGGCCGTCACCCCTTTGCTGGTGGCCGTGGCCACCTTGGGCTGCTCCCCAAAGCGCTGCCCCAAATCCCGCGTGGGGGGAGCCCCTCGGGCAGGATTTGTTGGAATGGGAATGCAGCGTTCAGCTGAGCCTCTCGCGGCTCTCCAGAGCGTCCCCGCACGCTTTACCTGGATATCCGAGAGAGCCGGGGGCTGTTCCTGTGCTTTGGCCATGGCCGGCGCTGGGAGCTCGGAGCTTTCCCGGCTCTTCCCGGGATGGATGGATTGGAAGCTGGAAGCAGCTCCCGCTGCCGCTGCTGCCCGGGCTCGCTCCACGCCCGTCTGTGGGACACGACCACGGCCCATCCGGAGGAACCTGCCCGGCCGGGGCAGCAGGAGCTTCCCAGAGGAGCAGCCGGCTCCGTGCCAGCCCCCGGCGCGGGAGAGCCCAAACGAGCGCTCGGATGCACATTGGGAATGAGGGAACAGCCCAGCAGAGGAGCCGGGAGCTCCTTGTCCTGCTGGAGAGCCCGGAGGAGGCCCCGGAGCTGCTCCAGGGCTGGAGCCCCTCAGTGCCCAGGGATCCAGGCTGGGAGAGCTGGGGGTGCTCACCTGGAGAGGAGAAGCTCCAGGGAGAGCTCAGAGCCCTGCCAGGGCCTAAAGGGGCTCCAGGAGAGCTGCAGAGGGACTGGGGACAAGGCCGGGAGGGACAGGACACAGGGAATGGCTTCCACGGCCAGAGGGCAGGGATGGGTGGGATCTTGGGAAGGAATTCCTGGCTGGGAGGGTGGGCAGGCCCTGGGATGGAATTCCCAGATTTGCTGTGGCTGCCCCTGGATCCCTGGCAGTGCCCAAGGCCAGGCTGGACACTGGGGCTGGGAGCAGCCTGGGACAGTGGGAGGTGTCCCTGCCATGGCAGGGTGGCACTGGAGGGGCTCTGAGGTCCCTTCCCACCCAGCCCATCCTGGGATTCTCAGTGCCGGATTCCTCTGCATCCACTCACCTGCCAAGCCACAACTGAAGGAGCAGGAATGAACCATTCCCGTTCTCACACTCCCAGGAACCTCAGGTAATGACAGGATTTAGTGATTTAGTGATAATTTTAAACCCAAGGATGTTCCAATGTCCAGCAAAAGTCCCCAAGCAATGCCCAGCCCAGCCCCAAGAGCCACCAGAGTCCCCTCAAACAGGAATTTTACCTTTATTTCAGCGATACTGGCTGAAGGGAGAGAGGGAAGAGGGAGGGAGGAATATGGGGGAGGGTCTGAGGGAAGGAGAGAGAGGGGCTGGAGGGGAGCAGAGGAAGGAACGGCCCCGGGAGCTGCAGGAGGGTGACAGTGACACGGAGCCTGGAGATGCTCCCCCACAGCTGCTTCCTCATCTTCCTCTGCCAGGGACAGACGGAGGACACAGGGGTGGATCCGTGTCCTCCCAGCTGCCTCCTGCCCTGTTCCTCCTCTCCCACCCGGATCCCACACTGATTCCCTGCTCCAAACTGTGACCCCACTTGTCCCCCTGCCCCCAGCTGGGTCCCGCCCTGCTCCTCCCCCCAGCTGACCCCACACCGGGTCCCCACCACCCCGGGATCCACTCCAGGTCACTCCATCCTGCAGGAGCAGAGGGAGAACAGGGATCCATCCCCTCAGCCTGAGCATCGAAGCCGCAGCAGGAGGAGGCTCCACCTCCCTCTGGAGTTGTGGCAACGGCTCCAGGGAAAGAGTTGGAGCCATCCCTGTCATTCCAGAGGCACCACTTGATTCAACATTTCCAAACTGGGAGCAGGACTGGGCTCTCCCCTGGCTGAGCCAGCACTTTAATCCTTGAGAAGCATTTCAAACATTCCTGGGACAAACTCTCCCACTCCCATCCGGCTCCCCCCGTCAGGGCAGCACTCGGATCCCGCTGTTCCCAGTGGGAACATCCCTGGATGGAGCCCCAGGAAGGGCTCAGCTGTGTCCCCCTCCCAGCAGGGACAGGCTCTGCCAAGGGCACGTTTTCCCTGAGGATTTTTTTGAGGAGAAATTGGCACCAAGGGCTGCACTGGCCAGAGTGGAATCCAGGGAATCTGGCTGCTGACAGGACCAGGACAGCCAAGGAGGAAAGGAGGGAAGTTGCAGGCCCCTGTCCTTGTCCCTGGCAGTGCCAGGGGTGGCTGCTGCATCCCTTGGGATCCTTCCCAAGGCTCTCCGGGCAGTGCAGCGCCGGGAGCTGCTCCCAAACCTGCTCTTGACTCGGCTCCAGGACCTCCTGGGGTGTTAATCCAGACCTATCCCTGTCTCTGGGCCGGGGAAGCCGAGCTTTAGCAGCCAGGATTTAATTCCAAACACGGGGCAGGAAAACAACACCCGGGGAGGCTTTGCCTGTGCAGGTGAGGAGGCTCTGGAGGATCCGGGGGAGCAGAGCTGGGAAGAGCCAAATCCAGGGATGCAGCTCTGCCAGCAAAACATCCCAGGGCATTTCAGGACATCCCGGCTTCCTTCTTTCACCAGTTCCCAAGAAACCAGGGAAGAACCTCCAGGTTCCTGAGCCCTGGACGGGCTGTCGCTGTCACCAGGGTCACTGCCCGGAGCTGTCACCTCCTGTCCCTCACTGCTGCTCCCATCCCAGCAGGAGCAGCCCCTTCCTTCCCAAATCAGCACCACAGAGCAGCCAAACTTCCCTGGAACCCCCAAAAACCAGGAGCAGGGCACTCATTTCAGCCTTTCCTCTGCTTTCTGCCCCCAGCCAGGGTCAGGCAGCTCAGATTCCCACTCGGCAGCACCTCAGGGTGGGAATCATCCCCAGGGAGATCTTTTCTCCTTCCTGCAATCCCTGATAACCCCAGAGAGGATCCCTGGGAAGGAAGGAGAGCCTGAGCCCCTGGATGAGCCTGGAGCTGCATCCACTGGCTGAATTTGGCTGGCTCTGGAAAAGAACCTTGGGGAAAATGCCCGAGATTTCCTGCATTGAGCCCCATCCTCCCGAGCGTTCCACGGCCTGGTGCTATTTCAGCTCCACCTAAAGTGCTTCCCACCTTCTCCTTCATCTCCTGAGTCACCAGCCTGGCTGGAGTTTGAAGATCCAAGTGAATTCCACTCAATCCCACACCTGACAGGTAGGGATTATTTTTAAATCACCTTTAAAAAAGCTCAGCATCTTCAATTCCATGGTTTTCAGATCAAGTCCCAACTTGGAGCAAATTCCCACCACAGAGGCTTTGGGGCGGGAAGAGCTGGCACAATCCCACTGCAAATTAGTGCTAAAAACACCAACTGGAGCCCAAATCCTGGAGAGCTCCGGGCGCGGCTGGGACGAGGTTTTGGTCAGTCCTTGGGAATGAGCTCTTACGGAAAAGGGAATAAAATCCACCCCTCATCTCTTCCCGTGGAGCCACCAGGAGCCGTGGGCCGAGCTCTTGGCAATGCTCAGCTTCTCCTCGGGGCTGAAGTGCAGGATGGCCTGGATGGCCGTGAGCGTCTGCTGCCGGCCCCGCGCGTCCGGCAGCGTCAGGAACCGGTACACCACGTTCTTCAGGTACTCCAGGTTGGCTCCTTCCCTGCTCTTATCCCGGCAGTTCTTCTGGATCTCGCCCCGGAGCGCCGCCACCTCCTCCCGGTGCTTGTCCTCCTCGGCCAGGGCCCTGCCCTGGAGCTGGTGCAGCTGCATCTCCAGCTGGTGCTTGTGTTTCCTCAGCGCCGCGATCTCCACCTCCTTGCGGGCCAGCTGCTCCGCGTACAGGAAGAAGGTGGGCTCGGAGCCGGAGCACAGCTGGAGCGCCTGCGGGAGGATCTCCGAGGAATCCTGGCTGGGAACGTCCCCGGGGCCGCCGTCCCGGGAGCTCTTGGGGCCGTGGGGCAGCGTGAGGGCGCGGAGCTGCTCCAGCTCCCGGTCCTTCTCGGCCAGCACGGCCAGCGCCCGGTCCCGCTGCTTGTGCATCTCCTCCTCCAGCCGCAGCGCCCGCTCCCGGAACTCCAGCTGGCACCGCTCCAGCTCCTGCCGGTGCAGCTGCTGCAGCTGCGACAGCTCCTGCTTTTTGGCCTCCAGGTCCTGCCGGTGCTGCCTTTCCATGTCGTCCGAGGCCAGCTGGAGCAGCACGTGCTTGTCCCGGAGCTCTGCCAGCTGCTCCCGCGCCTCCTCCAGCTCCTTGGCCAGCCCGACGTCCTTGGTGGCCTTGCTCTTGAGCACCTGCTGCGCCCTCACCTTGTAGCGCTCGAACTCCTCCTTGAGCTGCCTCAGCTCCTGCTGGCAGTGCCCGCCCGGGGCCTTGTCCCCGTTCCCGTCCCCGGCGCCCGGGGGCAGCTCTGGCTCCCGCGGCTCCTCCGCCTCCGGGCCCTTCCCGGCCGCCGCCTGCAGGAGCTTCCGCAGCTTCTCCATCTTCTCCTTGAGCACGGTCACGTCCAGGGTGGCCTCTTCCACGCCGACCTCGCCCAGGGAGCGGCTGGAGGCGGCGATGGCCAAGGTCTTGTTCTCCAGGTCCAGCTGCACGATGCGGTCCTTGAGGCGCTGGATGGTGCCCTGGTCCCTCTGCTTGGCCTTCTCGTAGGTGCCCAGCAGCTCGGACACCTGGGACACCTGGGCCTCCAGCTCGGCCACGCGCTGCTCCTCCCGCTGCGAGCGCTGCCGAAGCTGCTCCTCGGCCTGCGCCGTCTGCACGGGGACACGGCAGGGTTAGGGCAGCACGGGGACACCGGGGCACACCTGGGGTCACACAGGGTCCCCACCTGGGCTGGGCCTTCCCCACCCCAGGAATCCTGCCTGAGACACCTCCCTAGCCTGGCTTTTTGGGGATTTGTCTGTTTGGAATCACGGAATGGGCTGGGTGGGAAGGGACCTCAGAGCCCCTCCAGTGCCACCCCTGTCACGGCAGGGACACCTCCCACTGTCCCAGGCTGCTCCCAGCCCCAGTGTCCAGCCTGGCCTGGGCACTGCCAGGGATCCAGAGGCAGCCACAGCCACTCTGGGCACCCTGTGCCATTTATTTCAAACCTCCTGGAATCTGAGGGACCGGGAAGAGGAATTCGTCCTGCTCCAGCCCCACTCCCTGGATACATCCCACAGAGAGCTGTTCCCCAGGACTATTATCCCATCAATCCAAGCTGGGATGCTTTGGACCCTGGGAGACTGGGAGAGGGAATTTGGCTCCTCCAGCCCCAATCCCTGGACACCACCCTCATTCCCAGCCAGGAATCACCTTCTTCATCTCCTGCATCAGCTGCAGCTGGAAGTGGTTCTTGAGGCCGGCCATCTCCTCCTGCAGCTCCTGGATCCGGGGGTCCGGCTTCCCGTTCTCCTCCCGCACCCCCTGCAGCTCCCGCCGGAGCTCCTCCAGCTCCTGGCTCAGCTGCCGGGCGTGCTGCTCGTAGCCCTGGGCGCGCTCGGCCGCGCCGGCGCAGCCGGCCATCGCCTCCCGGGATTCCTGCAGCTCCCGCTCGGCGTCGCGGCGCGATTCCCGCTCGGAGCGCAGCAGCTCCTGCAGCTCCCGCAGCATCAGCCCGTGGTCGCCCTGCTCGCGCTCCCGCTCGTGCTGCTGCGTGATCAGGCGGGCGCGGGTCTCGGCCAGCTGCTCCTGCAGCCGCCGCAGCTCCGCGTCCTGCCGCTCCGCCTCGTCCCGCGCCCGCCCCGCCGCCTCCTCCAGCTCCTGCTTCATCTGCCGCCGCTCCGCCTGGTACGACGCTTCCATGCGGGACTTCTCCTGCGTGACGGTGGCCAGGGCGCCGGTCAGCGTGGCCAGCTGGGCCTTCAGCTGCAGCAGCCGCCGCTCGGCCTCGCCGCCGGCACAGAGCTCCCCGGTGTCGGCGCCGCTGGGATCCTCCGCTCTCTGCGAAGGGGGAGCCGCGGGCTTGTCCTCCTCAGGCGCCGCATCCCCCCTGGCGCCGCTCAGGCTGGCCGCAGTGTCCGCGCTGGCGGCCGTGCCCGCGCTGTCCTCGCTGTGCTCCGAGCTCCGGTCGTCCGGGGAGTCCCCAGCTCCGGGAGGTGGCACCGCGAGGTCCCCGTCGTGGGACACGGAGAGCACCTTCAGGCTGGCTTCCAGCGCTTCCTTCTCCTTCAGGAGGCTCTTGTAGGCGCGGACGACGTCCTTGAGCCGCGCCTGGAAGCGCAGGAGCTGCTGCTTCTGCGTCTCGATGGTCTCCAGCAGCTCCTTCCTGCTGGGGCCGCCCCCGAAGTTCATCCCGAACTTCTCCATGGCGGGGAAATCTGAGGGAAAGCAGGACAAGGGGAAAAGGCGCCTTTGGGATGGGCGGGAGCATCGTCCTGGACCCACCGGGGCACCAAGCGGGCAGCAAACATCACCCCGACCACCCCTGCCCAGGACCTCCACCCTGACCTGCCCAGGGCCTCCACCCTGACCTGCCCAGGGCTCCCCTACGGACCCTCTCGAGACCCCCTTCCCGAGCCCCCGAAACTCCCACTCTGACCCCGCCAGGACACGACCCTGACCCCCCCAAGACCCTCATCCTGACCCCGTCGGGATCCTCACCCTGACGCCCCCAGACACCTCCCGGACCCCGCCAGACACCATCCGGACGCCCCCGGGCCCTCCACTGTCACCTCCTCAGGACCACCCTGACCTCCCCGGACCCCCCAGACACCATCCTGACCCCCAGGGCCACCGTGAACCCCCCGGACACGATCCGGGCCTCCATCGCCACCCCCTCAGGACCACCCTGACCCCCA
>VWPU01003963.1:0-43573 GCA_013398955.1 Callaeas wilsoni
AAAAAAAAGAAACAGAATAAAAAGAGGCTCAGCTTCTCCCGCCCCACTCCCAACAAGACTTGTACACAGTAAAATGTTTCTTTGGATAAGGATTTTCCCCCGTGCCGTTTTCCCCTCTGAATCCCTTTCGGTAAATCCCTGGAACACAAGATAGGTTTGGGATTTTCCCCCCGTTTGCCCTTTCCCAGAACCACTGGCATGAGCTCGCCTGGGGATGCTGGTTTGACTCGCTTTGCCCGCAATCCCTGTGACAGCGACACCGGGGCGTTTGAAAACGACGTAAAATCGGAATAAACCGGCAAATCGGAGCTGGAGCGCACGGGAAACTGTCAGACAAAACACGCTGGAGCCAGAATGGGCTTCACCTTTATGAGACGCTACAAATTGCTGCTATGGACACTTTGGAGACCTTTGAAATCCCTTCATTAGCTGCTTGATGCATTTGACATCCGAGCTCATTGTACCCCCGAGGCGCCCAAAAGCTTGGAAATCAAGTTTTATTAACCTAATAAAACGCACGCACGCAAAATTCGGGGGAAAACTCAAGAATCGAGAAAGCCTAAATAAATCCTCTGACGAGTTGCTGGAGATTTTTCAAGGCTGTTTGAAATGGGGAGGAAACAAACTATTTACTTGTCAGAATGGGATTTTTTTTCAGACGATTAGTCCTGTAGTGGGATTTCTTTCTAAAAGAAATCGAGCATTCATTTGCGCTTAAAACCGACAGGCTGCCTTCGTTTCCATCCTCATGCTGTATTTTCCCTCTTCCTTGATTCCTGCATTATGCAATAACTCAGTCATTTTTAGGAACAAAGGGGAAATATAATGAGAAACATTGCAGCGGCAGCGCGCGTTTTCTGCCCGCTAGCAGGGCGCTTTGCGTGTAACATATATTTTATTTCCAGCCAAAACTAACGATCGCAAGGTCCTACATGATGGGAAGGGACGGATTTACAATGTGGCCATTGTGCGCCGGCATGAGGAGATTTTTCTGTGCCTGAAACATCACCTGGGAGGAGGTCCCGGCGCCGCTGCCCACCCCGTGCGGGCAGCATCCCTCCTCCGGCAGCAGCGGGGAGACGCCTCGAGAGGCTTCCCCCGTCTTTTCTTCTCTGTAAAGGAATAAAAAGAAAATAATAATGATTTTTAAAAATCATCTTCGTGGTCGCTTTGCCCCAGAAATCCAAACAAACTCCCAAACGCGGCTGAAACTCAGCTGAAGCCGCGAGGTGCTTTTAATGCCCAGGGCAAACTTCGCTCGCTTAAAGCAGCGTCTGGCGTGAGCAAAACACCTTTTTTTTTTTTTTTTTTTTTTCTTCCTAGCAGGTCCCTGTCAATCGTTTTTTTTAACCAAAAAGTCCTGCTTGGGGCCGCTTGGGGCACGGCCGTGCCCTCGGGTACCTGCCACAGATAAGCGGGGCTGTTGTCACCGTCACTGAGGCACGAGTGCCAGCACGCCGGTAGCATCAGCGGTGGGTAAATCAGTGTGCAGGCTGTAAAGGGAAGGCTTGTATCCTTTAGATAAGGCCTTATCTACACGGCCATTAAACCCACCCTCACCTCCTCAGCGTATGGAGAGGCTGGCGGTGTCAGCTCCCAGAGGGAAATATTTATCCAGCCCCTTTTGGAGCAGGAGGTTTTAATCCCGGTGGTGTGCCAGGAGAAACCCTTTCCTTGTTTTTGTTTGGTGGGTTGTAATTCTGTGGATTCAAATCCTTAAAATCTTGCTGTTTGCCCACAAAACAAATAAAAGATAATCTGGGTGGAGTGACCGAGGTCGTAACATACATAACGTAACATTTTTAATCCACAGGAAAATCTTTTCTGTCATTTCTTTCTAGTGAAGTTCATCTTTTGATCGTGTACACAGGCTGTTCATAAAAGCAATTTTATATGAATTCCAACAAAAAAGGAAAATGGGAGCCAATCCTGCCTTCTGTCACTGAGGCTGGAGCACGCTGGGACAGGAATGTGTGGTCCAGCTAAATTCAAAGTAAAGTCAGCAGCAAGGCCCCCTTGGATCCAAGTGTCACCGGGATCAGGCCCTGGAGATGTTCACGGCAAGGAAGCAGCTGGGAGGATCCCTCAGAAGTGGCCCTGGTGCACGCTGCTTGTTTAATCCATGGTGTTAGGCTGGATAATTGCATGGATTAAATAGAATTGACAGGATTTAGGTCCTGATCCTGGATCCTCAGTTTTTCTCCTTAGCAGAGTTTTATCAACTCAAGGATGCTCAAGCAGCGTGGGCTGGAGGGGAGTAGACATCACAAATACCAGGTTTAATTAAAGTAACAACAGCAGAAAAGAGCTAATCCAGGACATAACTAGAAAGATATTCTGCTATTTTACCTAATTATTTTCTAATCTTGTGGTTTTTACATGAAAACCAGCAACATTTGTTTTCATTTTTACAGACGAGGAAAGTGAAGCACTGGGGAAGATAAAAAAAAAGAGGAATATTCAAGGTGCAACTTCGGTGGCAGAGTGCAGGATTAAAACACAGCTTTATTTACATCCTAGCCTGATGTGTTTAGACCAAAGCCACGCTGACTTGCAGGTAAATCTCTGGTTCTTACTGAAGTCGACGGAAATTTTAGCACTGCTTTCAAAGGAAAGGCTGAGCAGCCTGGTAAAGGATCACTTGTTATTGATCCTTTCTGAACAGCTCTTTGTGTTTTGTTTTTATTTAACATAAGCAAAGCTCCCAGCCCCGTCTGGGGCCTGGCCTTCGGAGTGGGGGGGCTGGAGGAGAATGGGAGCTTTGGTATGCTTTGGTGCAGAAGGAAGGAAAATAATCAGTCTTCCAAGCTGCATTTTCCAACGGGGACCGCTGCAACCCGAACCTTTTCTCCCCATTGAAGCTGTACACGTTTAGAAGGGTGCACTTTTTGATCTGTCCATAAAATACGACAATTCTGCTGGCAGCAGAATGCGTGGAAGTAGCAGAGTGAATTATTCACTTGAAAGCCAGCTCCTAACTTTCCATGACACGGCACACACAGAATTCAGGGCTTAGGCAGGAGCAGGAATCTCACACGCCTTAACTTAATCCCAGTGTAATGGAGCCACATTACAAGTGGGTTTTCCTCAGTGGCTGTCAGCTCTGAGGATAAAGCCGTGCACATCACCTCCCTATCCCTCGATGAACCCAAAATCCAGAGCCCCAGAAAGCCGGGGGAAGATTTGCCACCGAGTTAAGCGAGAAGAGATGAAATCTCACGATGAACCAACAATATTCCATTGCAGTTGCTCTTGGCCCGTTGCTGCCCGGTGTTTGCAACCTGCCTTGCTACAGAATCGCTCCTTTGGGGGCAGGAATCTCCTCCGCTTCCTCAGCAAAGCCGTGCCGGGCAGAATTGCAGCACCGGGGCACCCTCCTGCCGCACGCGGCGCTGAGATTTGGGGGCGCTGAGCTCTGCGCACGGAATGTTTTAGGTCAAACCTTCCGAGGTGTCCCCTGAGAGCTCTGGGAAATGAGGTGCCAAAGGAGGTGGGCACAGCGTGGGGCTGCTCCCCGCTGCGCCCCGTGCCCACATTTGCAGTGCTGTGCCCCCCGTGGGGTCCCATCTGTTACCGCCCCGTGTTTATTTAACACCCTCGGTGCTGTAAGCCGGGTGATGGATCGGTAAAACCGAGCTACAACAGGCTTTTCTTGCCCAAAATGTCATCCCCCAGGGCCTCCGACAGCTCCCTTCTGTGCTCCGATAAAAGCCGCTCCGCTTCTGGTCCTCTCCCGCATTTGGTCTTGGCAGAGGTGCTTAGAAAAGGCCAATAAGTGTTTTATTGCCTCACTCATTTGGGATCCACAACGACCCTGAGGACCTCCTGCCGTGTGATCACATTAGCTCGTGTTAGCCCTCAGCCTCCCACAGAAAGGTCCACTTCAAGTCATTTTGTGCTTTCCAATAAAAAAAAAAATTAAAAAAAAAAATTGAGGCGAGACATCAGTTTTGCTGCCACTCTGTATTTCAGGCTGATTTGTTGAGTGCCACACAAGCCAGCTGGAATTCCAGAGGCTCCAGGTGATTTTATATGGGTTTTTTTTCCCCCTTAAATTGTAAGAAAAATGCTCAAAACTAAAACAAAGCTGAATTTCAAAAGTCTAGAGGGCTTCCTAAGGAATGAGAAGGGAGAACGGCAAAAAGAAGGAGCAGCTATTCTGGTTCCCATAAACGCCCATCTTCCAATTAACTGAACCAGAGAGAAACCGACCCTTTTATGACCATCATTAGGATAAATTTCCCAACTGATCTCTTCCTTTTCTCCTCCCGCAGGTGGTTCCTGACCTGGGGATGGGCTTGGAGCAGCATCCAGCCGGGAGCGGGGAAGGCTCTGCTCCACCTGCCTCATCCAGCGCGGTGCAGCCGCTGCAGGGCTCCGAGCTGGACCCTCTAGCGGACTCCCAGAGCATTTTCCTTAGGAAAAACATCGGGAAAAGGGCTTTATAGGCAACTTGCATCTTCGCGAAGCACATTGCTGAGCAGCTCCGCGACACCTTTCCACGTTTATTTAAAAGAAATTTAAAAAACGCAGAAGAAACAGAAGCCTTGTGGAGCAAACACCTTTTTCCCTCGTGGGAAGAAAGCTGATCATCTTTTTCATTTTCCAGGCATGAAAGGGCAGAGAGAATTCCAGCCTAAAGCAAAGGACTAAAGAAGAGTTAACATATTTTGAGTATGTTTTATAACTGTATGGATCTTATTAAAAGTAATTGTCCTAAAATAATTCCCAGGCTGAGCACTCATTTTGGGGGGAATATAAAATGAGAAAATAGTCTCATGAACAGGACCAGCTCCATTATTCAGGGGTATGAAATTTTAACAATGAATGGAAAAAAGATGAAAAAACATTTCCAATTTGCTTCCTGCCATCCTCACCCTGAATTTTAAGCCAGTCACAGTTATAAAACAAGTATATAAAGTTACAAAAACTCTGCCCCGATTTAAAGCAATGATAGTGACAGCACTTGTTTAGAAAAAGGAAATCCAGCATTGAGGGGAATGTTTATATTATGCCTTAGAATTTCAAACAACTGCTTTTTTATCCTGAAGAGCCGTGGATTTTTCTTTCTTTTCAGTAGTGTAAATGACACATCTGAGAGGTGTGGGGAAGAACAGTCCAGAGCTGAGTGTTTAATGATGTCCAGTGGGGAGAAGGAAAGAGGAAATTGTGATAATTTATATCCAGATGAAAAAAAAAAAAATTCAAACAACACCACAAACAAGTGTTATTACTTCTCTGCAGATCCCAAAACAGAAAAAAACCCCTGTAAATGCCTTATCTTATGGATATATCAATGTAGCTCTGCTCCACAGCTGTTCCAAAGCGGTGACAGATGAAGAAAAGCTCAAGAAAAGTTGAATTACTCTGGGTCAGGAAGACCCAAGAAGATGCAAATCAGATTCAGACACTGAAATGATTTTCCAGGCTCTTTGAGAGTCACAAGATCAGCCTGTGGCCATGTATTGGGATGGGATTTTTTTAGATTTTTTTCCCCCCTTTTTTTGTCTTTTAATGTCAGATTTTTTCTCATCGAACAAGGCCATATGATGGGCACAGTCTGTCCATGGTACCACCTGTGGGGCTGCCACAGCCTCCTGGCACCACAGCCAGGCAGCACGGGGCCTTAATTCCACCTGCCCGCCCACACCAGGCACCAAATGTCACTTTTATTGGACACCCGTGGGAGGTGTCACACCAAGAGCCAGTGGAACGACGGCCGAGAGCTAAAACCCAACTCTCCTCAAAAGCTCTCTGACTCTGGAGTCAGGAAGGGAGGAGGCAAAGCGTGGAATCACAGAGTCATTTGGGTCGGAAAAGACCTCTCAGGTCATCGAGTCCCACCAACCTCCCAGCACTGCCACGGCCACCACTGACCCATGTCCTCACCTGTCACACCTTTACAACCTTTAGATCCCTCCACCACTGCCCTGGGCAGTCTGTTCCAATGCTTAATAACTCTTTCTGTGAGGAAATTTTCCTTATATCCAACCTAAACCTTGTCTGATGAAACTTGAGGCCGTTTCCTCCCATCCTATCCCTCTTCTCTGTTCCCAGAGCCTGACCCCCCTGGCTGTCCCCTCCTGTCAGGGAGTTGTGCAGAGCCACAAGGTCCCCCCTGAGCCTCCTTTTCTCCAGCTGATCCCCTTTCCCAGATCCCTCAGCCCCTCCCGGTGCTCCAGCCCCTTCCCCACCTCCGTTCCCTTTCAGAGGAAGCTTCTCCTCTTTCCCAGCTCCTCACCACTCGAGGGAAGTTCTCAGGATAGTTGGATGCACCAAGCTTGGAAGTTGCAGGACAGCAGTAGCAGAAACAATCATGTTATAACCCTGTCACCCTGTGTTTGCAAAGGTCTCCAGCCCAGAGCAGCTCTCCTTCTGCAGGCTTTTGGCATTGAACATTCCCTCTCATTTTATGCTTTGTTTGTTTAGTTGTAGGAGGAGAAAACCAGCGTTCTTCCCCATTATCAGAGAAGGAACAGTGGCAGGAAATTAGGTCACTGAAATTACCCTGCTGTTTGGAGAAGGGGTTTTGTTCCTTAAGAAATTTCCACTGGAGAAAAGAAGCATCCCAAGCAGCGGAGCTGCCTCCTTTGTTTCATCTCAGGCCCCCTTCCCAGCTCTCTGCCATGGATCCAATTACCCTTCCCTGGGAACGAGCTGTGGCTCTAAATTAAATCAAACCATTTATTTGTCCGGGGCAGCTTTGCTCAGGGACATCGTGGGCTTTTTGGAGAAGCCGCTGACATTTGAAAGAACATCTTTGCCACTGTCGCTTCTGTCAGGAAAAAGGGAGGCATGACTGTGTCAGACAGCATCTCTGTTTTGGGGCCTTTTTCTACCCATGCTCCCATCCAGGATGTGTTTTCTTTTCCTTATTGGTGTCAATTTTCCCATCTCAATTCCTAGCCTTGTGGAAATTCTATTTTTTTATGCCGGAGACATGCAAAACTTCAGGTACCCCAAAACATCGTCTTCCCAAAGTTTGATTTCTTCCAGGCCACTTCAAAACAGAATCCCGTGAATTCACCTGCATTTTTTTTTTCCAGGCTGAAAGGAAGGAGCGAGTTTTCCATCCGTTTTGCGACTGAAATAAACCCCTCAGTGTCTGTCCAGCCTTTCTCCTGCAAGCCCACTTCACTGGGCACATGACCCAAAACCACATCAGAGCTTTATTTTGGGACTTTAAAACTTCCACCTTTTTCACTGTGTGCTCCATTTCTGATGAGAACTCACCCATAAGGGTCTTTGGGATTCAAGTGTTGGGGTTGTCTCCTTGTTTATAGCCTAGAGTGGGGTTTATCATCTGTGCCTATATATATAAAGTATACTTTAAAATATAAGAATATATATTTGGTCCTGGGGGCACTGGAAGGAGCTCATCAGGCCTTCCCAAGAAGAATCCATTAAGGAATGAGATGTAAGGAAGTAATGCAGGTTTCTGAGGATGTTATTGGAAGTAAGGCACTGCCTGTGCCACCAAACAAGCATTGAGACCTCACAGGGAATCCTCATTTTTGAGGACTGCCCATTGATTTGAGGAGTGATTCCCATAATCTGTTGTTGAAAAAAGCAAGTGCCTCCAGGGCAGATGGAGGGAGAGGATCCAGACAGTAAATTTGCAGTAACCTTGAACCATCCTTAAGGCAAATATAAATTTAAAAGGACAGAGAGCTGCAGCCCCAAAGAAGGCACTTGAGGAGGCAATTGCCCTCCTGAGCAACAGGGAAACTCAGCAGGACACAACATCCAGGTTTGCATTTACTTCAGTGATTTTCCCCATCCTAACCCAAATTTCTGCAACTTGCGGCAATGGGACCCCCTTCCTGTGGCAGGTCCGTGCCACAGCCCGGCTCCACACACGATCCATTGTGCCGCTGGAAGCACGGAGAGACGGAGAATTAGAGACACATTTTGGGCACGGGCTCCTGCTCCTGTGTTGGGTTAATTAGTGGTTTGTTAGTATGTTAAGTGCTCTGCACATTGACCTCAGGCTGGTTGTCTCTAATGAACAAAAGCAGCTCTCCAGCACCAGGTAACCACTGATTTCCCAGGGACTGTAACTTGACTAACGAGCACTGAGGCACCCAGGCTCCCATCTGGCCGAGAAGTGAAAAAATCCTTTCTTAGGAAATAAGAAAAAAGGTTATTAGAAGGATCTCAAGTCCAATTTAAAACCTGAAGTCTGGGATAGTTTAAAACCTTCCTTGTTTCTTTTCAATAAACTCCCCCGAAGCTGAAGTGATTTTTTTGGACCATGGTCTGATGACGGCAGATTTTGTTTCTATGGTAAAGTTCGTCAGGAAAGAATTCACCTTTTGTAGGAAACCCCATTTTGATCAGGAAATGCATTTTTGCCAATGTTGAGTCCAGCTAGACAGGCTCTTGTCCGGAAGTAGGATAGGGCCAGGCTGAAAATCCAAGACTTTTTCCCTTTCCTGTTAGGATGTCCTTGCATTGACAGGTTATAAAGCTGAAACACGCTCTGGAAAAAATCCTCAAAAACCAACAACAACGCACAGAGGTGGCTCTTGGGTGACCCAATGGCCTGGCTCTGCTTTTTTTTTTTCCATGGGATTTAGGAAGAATTGCAAAGGCTGCAAGACTTTGCAAAAGAGCTGCTGCAAGTTGCAAGCAACGCTGGCTGCGTTGGCTGCCAGGAGTTTCGAGAGGATCCCTGGAAACACATTTGGTTTTAATCAGGCCCCTGCACTGTGGAACATCCTGTTTGTCTACACTTATTATTACTGACAAATTATCCTCCTCCAAATCTCAGGGAGCATTCACTTTATCCTCACATTAAACCTGATTGGAAACAGTAGGTTTAATTGGACTCAGCGTGAGGCCCAGTCGTAAACTGCACCAGTTCCTTGTTTTATTGTGGCATTCCCTGGAAGTGTGAAAATACCATATTTCATATACAGGACGCAACTTGCTACTGCCAGGGCTGTCACAGACAATGCACAGACGCCCTGGGCTACAGGAGCACCCTCTGCCCACTCCCAGCTGGGAAAAGTTGACCATTCCCAGCAATCTGTGTAAAAAATACGTCATTCCAGATCTGGCCCAAAAATCTGAGAGTTGTCTTCATCACTAACTAAACCCCGTGCAGGACTCAGAGTCTGCTCTGCTTCAGCTGAGCTTTGGAGTTTGAGAGGGATGGAGGAGCCAGTGCAGGGTGTGGATCGTCCTCTCGCTGGTCTTGCTGAGAAATACGAGCATTGTCTTCCCCTCATCAGCTGGAGACTCTTAGGAACAGCCTGGCAAACCCGAGGGGTTAAAGGTGAATTTGGTTTGAGATATTTGGAGCTTGTGCCAAGGGTTGATTTAATGGGAGAGGGCTGAAACCTTTCAGCCATGAAGGAGCCCACCGTGGTGGGACTGATGGTGATTGTAGGGTTACCTGTGTGGCTGGTGCTCTGAGATCTTCCCAACATCTCTGATCTTCCCTTGCTGGGAGTGACCCTCCAGCAGCTGTGCCTCATCCAGATGTGCACTGCAGGGAAGTCCAGGTGTTTCCAGATCAGGGTGAAAGTCTGGTGAAGTGTCAGGTAGTGGCAATGTTGGAAGCCTTGGAAATGAGCTTGTGTCCGAGAGATTCTGGCAGGAGCTGGACTATTAAACAACTCCTTTCCAATGCCCTGGGTGTGGTAAGGTGTGAGACAGCACGATGTGCCTGGGGTCCAGAGGAAGGGGAAAAACAAACCAACAGAGGACAAACAGACAACCCAACCCCTTTGCTATTCATGTTTGCACAATTTGGGATTGTTCATAAGGACCTTAAAGTTTGTGATCTGCTGAAATTCAGCTTTACATAAATACCATTCAGAAGATTATCTCAGCATAAATATTATTTTAAACTCAATTTAAATTGCATTTACATTTGCCACTCCTGTAAATACCTTATTCTGGAAGAAAAATCTAGATTTCTTCATTTCTCTACTTTTGGAAGCTGTGTTTTGCAAAAACAGCCTTTTGGAAATGATAAAAACCTCACATGGGTTGTTGATTAAGGCTCCTTACCAGAAAAACAAACAAACAAACAAAAAGCAGACTACAGATAGAAAAGAAATTGCAAAAGTAATAAATATCTGCAGATTGGAGACTTGTTCCAGACTGTGCTACAGTGCAAATTTCAAACCTTTCTTCTAAATTGTCTTTGACAAAATCTGTATCTTGTGTTGTCTGGCAAACTGCATCACCGTGATGCTCCTTCCAGTGACACAAAATCTTCCACTCATCGCAAAATATTAATCAGCTTTGCCCTTTAGATTGCAGCTTAATCAGCTTCTCGTTGGTCTTCTTGGAGACCTGGATTGTTATTTTTTAAGGGAGATTTTAAGGAGGTCAGAGCAGAAGTGTTTCCTGTAGGTGTCTGTGAGGCTGGGCATGTTCAGCCCATCCAAAATCAGTGTCCATCTGCTCTGGTGTTAGCTATCAGCCTGGTAAAGGTAGAAGCAGCTGTGTGTTCCTGGAGTAGTAAAACCTCAGTGCTTTTCTGGCAGCATCATGGACGTGGCTCTGGAGCTCCCTGCTGTCCCTTGGATCTCCCTTTGGTGCAGGAAGATGCACAGCCAGGGTCACCCCGCACTCATCCCAACAAAGCAGGGTCAACAAACCCAAAATGCAGCATTTTTACCCCTCTGCTCCTCATGACCTAGAGCATGAATTTCTCCTGTGCCATTTTTGGGTGCTGTCTTCTTGTTACACCTCATTTTTTTGCCTTAATTGCTGAGGCACTCACATGACCTGTGCTACTTTGGGGCAATTTTTAAACAAAAATCTGCAAATCTACAGAAGAGTTACTACTAAATCTACTAAATCTACAGTTCTACAAGAGGCTGAGATACCAACGCCCATCATGGAGCCCAGGCTCCCGGCTTTCGTTGAAAATTCCCTTTATCTTTCCCGAAGCAATGCGTTTCCTCTACAGTATTTTGAAAGAAAACACGCTGCCGTGGTTGGAAGAGATGTGGAGCTTCTTTACCAGATGGAGGTGGCCTGACAGCTTGTAAAAAACCCTTTGCAAACAGTCAGCAGGAACGACAACTGACCTCAATTACTGCAGCCTTTCATTTCTCCATCTGGGGAGGGCACTGGGACTGTGCAGCACCGAGGTGAGAAACGGGCTGGAAAACACACGGAAACAGCCCGGGTAAAACCGGAGTGCTTTGGAAAACATATCCCACAAAACAAGTCCTTTCTCATGCTGTGTTTTCCCCCCCCTCCTCCCCAGTTCAGCTTTGGTACTGAACTTTCCATTTTCAACTGACCAACATAAATTAAAGGCAAACATTGGCATGGAGAGGGAAGATGGAGAAAGTTGACCATTTCCCTCAGGAGGTCAGCCACAAATTCCTGCTGTTGTCTGAGAAATGATGAGCTACCCTTTGGAGACATGACTTAGATCATTTGGTGTCACAGGGAAACTTTTCAGGCGTTTCAGCAAGACTTGAAATATGTCATCTTTTCTTCCCCCCTTTTTTTTATAAATATAGTTTTAGACTATGTTCTTTTTTTTTTTTTTTTTTCTTTTAATATAGTCTTCCCTACAAAAAGCCAGTTGTGCACGGTGCTATTTCCTTTGGGCAATCTTACAAGAAATGTTCCCAGCTCGCTTCATGCCACTACAAATATGTCTTTACCTCGGAGAAAAGGGCACATCACTCATTTTTGCAGGCCTCAACTAATTCGACTGCCTCGAACTCGAACAGCTCTGGGTGACGAAGTACGTCAAGGAAAATGTGTCATTCCCCCTTCATCATTCACTTTCACTATTCATAAATATAGCATAAAAATCTATTTACTCTAAAAGGACTATCTGTCATGGAAGTTGGTGATCCCAGCCCACCCCGCTGAGTTTGGAGACAAATTTCCAATCAAATGCAAACCCAAATTGCGAGAGATGGAGGATTTAGAAGATCTTGTAGGTGACATTTCCAGACAGAAGGAAAACAAGCTCTCAATTCCACCTAAAATGATAAATAAGGGGGACTGGTTTCAAACCTTCAGAGGAGGCTTTTCTGGTTTTCACATTTACGGCGGCTCCTGGCTGACGGACTTAACAGACGCAGCCCTTCTTTAACAGGGATGAGTAAAATGGTTCAAGACACTGTAAATGTTCATCAAAAACTCACACGAAGCCTGAAATGAGCTTTCTACTGAGGTTCCTGAAGCTGACTTTTAAAATTCCTCCTCATCATGTAACGGCTCTGGCCCCACTTTCATCCCTGGATTTCATCCAGGGAAAGAAGTCAAAGAAATTTCTTCTGCTGAGATATTTATTGCATTTGCTGTTCGAGGAAGTATTTGTAACTTGTTCAAAGTTCAAAACATCACCTCAAATCTTGCAGACTGACCTATGAACCTGTTGCAGATCCATTTCTGAGGCGTAAAATCCAGGTTTGAAGTTTTTACAGTTATTTTGGGGGAGGGAAGAAAGGTATAAATAAGTGCCATTACCACTAATTCTAATTTTTTACAAATGTCTAAAACCAAATAATTCCCCCAGGATATCAATGCGGTGATGGTCTTTTGCTAAATTAAATCAAATCTTTTCACTGTCTCCTGTAATTATAACAGGCTTGCATTTGACACGAGGGAGCTGGAGGCCAGCTGGGATCACCTTATTTTTTATCTGTTGGTGAATTGTAGGAAATCCCACTGGCAGGATGCTGGTGGATTAGCCAATAACCTCAGCATAGTTTTAATATCCTTGACTTAAGTAATAATCTCCAAAGCAGGTTCTGTAGAGGGCTTTTTAACAGATTTATGCTTCACTCCTCACATTTTTCAATTACCCACACCCAGGGATATTTAATGGTATGTAAATCCACCAGCAGTTTTCGAGCCTACAGATTATTTAATTGAAAGAAGCACCTGGGGACGAGCGAGAAATCCTTCCATGAACTCCCAGGCCCTGCTTCCCGCTCTATCACATCCTTTGAGACCCAAAAGAGGGAAGAAAGTGTCAGGAGAAGGTCTCCGAGCACGGTGGTGGCTGTCAGACCACCCCGTGTGCATCCAGAGGTCAGGGATTCAGCCCAACCACTGAGAGCAGACCTGAGCACATTCCCAAGCAGAGGAAACCAGCAAGGACTGCATTTTACCTCACTAAAACAAGTTTTTTTCCTGTTTTTTTGGGTGATAGGACTGTTTGGAGAACGCTCTTGGGCACAGGGTGCGGCTCTTGGGGATGATGCTGTGCAGGGCTGGGATCTGGATTTGCTGATCCTCGTGGGTCCCTTCCATCCCAGCATATTCCGTGATTCTGTGATTGTATTTAAATGACAGGAACAATATTAATGATGGAAACAGCACCTGCGACATTAATTGTGGTCACAAATTACTCGTGGTTCCCCAAATCCCTGTTTGGAGCACAAGACTGGGACCCACCTCTGACAGCAGGTTTGGAAGCAAATATTGATCATCATCACGGCAAGGAGATGATGGTCCTGCATCCTTCAACATGGATATTTCTTGGAAAGGTTTATTTTTCCCATTCATCATCATTTCCAGTGCATTTATTTTAGTGAGGAAAGCAGCACTTTCTGCCAATAGTATTTCTAGGAATATTTTCCAATGGCTCAGCAGAGCATCACTGAGCAGACAGAATAAGGAAGACGGGTATTTTCTGTGCCATTTGTGAAAAAGTTACGCTTTCTGTGTCAGGATGAAGGTGTGAAAGCTTAATCCTAACAAAAAGGCTTATTTTAATGGACATATTAATGAATAACAGAGAGTGAGTCTGAGGTGGTCAACAGCAAAACCATCAGACGTGGAGCCCACTTGTTTTTTGGTACACGAACAGACACAAGCCCTTCTGCAAGAAACCTTTATTCACTTCCAACACGACTCCTTAGCTGCGGCAATATGGCTTCAATTTGTTTTAAAGGTGCATTACGAAGCTGGAGCTTGAAATTACGCATTTACAGTTTGAAAGCAAAGCCATCCTTGGGCGGGAAGGAACTTGTAATTTTGTCAAATTACACAGAAAATGAAATTGGAGGAGCAATAAAGTGCCTGAAATGAGGTAGTGAAAAGTTCCACAATGAAAAACCCCTATGTGCTGCACATGCAAAAACCACGTTTCCGTCGCCTTGACTTAATTTGCACATTTCTCCACGAGCAATAACGACACGGTCTTGTTTTCACTTTTAAATACACGGCTCTTTGTTTAAGAGTTTTTATGTTAAAATGGGAGGATAATCTTTCTCAGTCGCATTTTCCACCTTCAATGTTCAAATTCAAACAACATAATTTGGTTCAGACAGGTAAATAATTCTTATTCTTAAAAAAGAAAAGTGCAAAAATCAGCTGTCATGAATTAAAATCCATTTTTCCCTAACCCCAAATAAACATTAGTCAGTCTGCATTTGATTGTAATAACACACTTGTCATTTCAGATATAGTATGTTAGAGGGTTTTTTTTTTCCTAAAGTCTTTATTGGAATTCCTTGAGCTAAATTTGCTGCGGCTTTATGATGGCTTCATTAAAAATCAGAAACCAAAAGGATGTGGAGGACTCTGAAGAGTTTGTACTAACATGAAATAGAAATAACATGCAAGATTTTTCATTTTAAAGCTGCTCCTGTTTCACATGCCCTCAAATTTTGTCACACAGTAGTCTTTTGGGGCCAAATGTGAAGTATTAAAGCACTTAGTAAATTTATTTTGAGTTGAGATTCATGTGCAATGATGCTTCTCCCTTACTAACTGTAAATCCAGAGTAAATCTGCTCAAATGCTGAAGTTTTCACTGATTTTACACTGCTACAGTGGAGATCTCAGGGCAGATCGGAGCAGAGATCCCACTCCTTAGGTAGCAGGGACAAATCTCCAGAACAGGGGTTTATTTCAAGTCATCACAGCTTGTATTTCAAACTGGCCTGATGCAAAGTTATGGTCACTTTTATAAAGTGACTTTTCAGCTCTTCTTGATTTTAATCGCAGAGCAGAGCCCTGAGGGACAAACACGGGCAACAGAATCTGAAATTCCCATTTCTGGTTGCCTGTAACTGTGGAGTAAGAGCAAATTTCAGGTTTTGGCTTCATCCTGAATCTAGTTAAATTCGTTGTAGGAGTTCATTAATTAATATGGGATTATAATTAGGCTTTAGGTTTTCCATACTAGCAGTGTTTTAAGACTGAGTACCTGAAAACTGCTTCAGAGAGAATGGAGTGGTGTCTTCTCTGCATCCTGAGGCTAGCAGGACAAGAAAGAGTGGGATTGCATTGCAGCAAGAAATGCTCAAATTAAAAATTGTGAAAGTTTCCAAACGGTGAAGATGACACAGTAGCTGCAAAACCAAGGAAATGCTGAATAATTCTTCTGGAAAAGGGGAGGAAAGGAACTTTTGACAAGGGCATGGAGTTATAGGAAATGGGGAAATGATTTCAAATTGAACAAAGGTAGATTTATATGGGATATTGGGAAGGAATTGTTCCCTGGGAGGGTGCTGAGGCCCTGGCACAGGGTGCCCAGAGAAGCTGTGGCTGCCCCTGGATCCCTGGAAGTGTCCAAGGCCAGGCTGGACGGGGCTTGGAGCACCCTGAGACAGAGGAAGGTGTCCCTGCCCACGGCAGGGGGTGGGACTGGATGAGCTTTAAGGTCCCTTCCCACCCAAACCATTCTATGATTTTATAGTTCAGACTGAACTATTTCATTTTGTCATTTATGGGTCACAGCTTTTGCCTCTCATTATTTTTTAGGTCAGTTTTTTACATTGTCTTCCCAGTTTGCAATGAAATGGCAAAACAGTGCCCAAATACATTCACTGTCCAAGGAGTAATGCTGTGAGTTGTAACTCATTGTAGGTATTTAGATGACAATTGGCCGTGACACAAAGCTTTTAAGGCATAATCAGTAGAGGCGAAGGGGAGCAAAAAGTGAACAGAAGTTAAACACGTAACCTTCTGCCTCAATCAGCTCCCACATCCATCTGCCAGGTATCCCCCAGCCCTCATTTACACAAGAATAGATCCATTTTACTTTCCCTTTCATATTTTACCCTGCTGGAAGGTCGCTCGCTCTCTTATGCCAGACCTGACAGGATGTGAATTATCTCCATCCAGCCTTGACATAACTTTGTGCATGGTGATGTAATGCCCCAAAAAGCCTGGTACAGGAAAAAAAGAGACGGGACTTATTAACAGGAAAGGAAACAAGCCTCTATTTGACAACCAGTGGCTGGATATCAAGGAGAGCTTTCTTAGGGGGAAAAAAATCGTTTATGACCACACAAATTACAATTATTTATTCAGAGGGAAGAAACGGCCATTGAATTTTTAACTAGAATCAGCTGGTTGAGCAACCTACAAGAACCAGGTATTTGGGCATGGATTCCAGGTAGATTCAGACAGGAAAGGCACAAGTCTGCTCCCTGAGGGATCAATAAAACTACCAGAACTTGAGCGTGAGCTGGAGTAAATGCAGCCAGCAATGTTTCCCTGTGCTCACCATCCCCTCCATTGGGAGAATCTAGCAGGATTTCACTGCCTCACTCTAGTAATTTCCTTTTTCTCTTCTTTTTCACCACGTCCTGTGGGTGCAACGAGCTCCAGTGAAACCCTGGCTCTGTCACCCCCTCATCCTTTCTGCTCCGAGCCTTTGCAGCCGGGGCTGCATTCCAGCAGCGTGATCTGAAACCGTATCCCTCTAAGTTCATGAAATATTCAGCATCTGTGCGTGTGGACTTGTGAACTTTTACCTTTTACCTATCAGCAAGGCAGCTCCCTTCACCCTTTCCTCCCCTCAGACTCGCTGGAAGTGATGGAGTCCTCATCTCCACTGAATCACAGAAAGGTCCCCAGCGTAGCTCCGTGGCAAAATACTCCCTCTCTACCCCATTTCCTTGCCGTGTTCTCATCCTGGGCTGACACTGGAATTATTGGACGGTATTGCAGGGAGCTTGGATGCATTTGCAGATTAAAGCACATTTTGCTCACTTTTAGGGGCGAGCCTGGCAGCCCCAGCAGCTGGCAACTGCTAGAGCATCCCTGAGGGTGATAACGAAGTTTTTAAAATGGGGGAGGTGAAACACTGGTGTAGGTTGCCCTGAGAAGGGATGGATTCTCCTTCCCTGGAAAATTCCAAAATTGGATGTGGCTTTGAGCAACCTCAGGTAGTGGAAGATGTTCCTGCTCATTGCAGGGCGGTGGATTCAGTGACCTATAAAATCTCTTCCAACCCAAACCATTCTGTGATTCTGTGATGGTCCCAGGGATAGGAGGAGACAGGACACTCTTCAAGAGTGGTTTGAAGGGTCAGTGACAAGCTGTGGAAGTGGCGGATGACAAACATATTCTGGAAATGAGACACATCTATGGCACACCAAATTGTCACTGCACATTAAAAAAACCCATCTTGAGCTACATTAAAGGCACCAACTGCTGGAAAGTAATGCAGTAATGAATATTTGTGTCTCTGTCTTTAACAAATATGCCAAAAATGATCTTCAGCTCAGTCCTTTCAGCTAAGACTATTGCTATTCCAGAAAGTGAGCAAAGAATCATGGACATCTACCCCACAATTTGTAGTCACCCCATATAATTCCATTTTTTCCAACCATATTGATGCTCGCAGATGTGTGGATTTTACGGAAGGAGTGGTGTGTGTGTCTATATATACACTCATATTTGATTACACATCAGGCTTTTTCTGAGCTGCAGAACAGATGTCAGCTTCCTTTTACTTTCCCCTGCTTAATTACAAGCTGGATTTGGTTCCTGGGGAGGTCAGTGTGACTGCAGTGGCCGTGGCCAGACATATCGCAATGTCAGGCTTTCCCACGCACAGCTCCGCCAGCGTCTCCCAGCCCCGACCTCGAAACACCCTCTGCCATTCCAAGCCCTCCGTGAAAAATGTGCTGACGCTGAAATCCCCGCTGAACACAGACGTGCAAGATTTGGGGACATTTCGGAACAGCCAACGTGCTCCAAGGCTCCAGGTGCCGCGGTAACCCTGTCCTGTCACTGCGTTGTCGTTTACGCACTTAAATCCAATTGAGCCCTTTTAATCTCCACTATAATCTGGTTAAATCTCAGACCCCTAATTCTGGGGTTCTTTTTGATCCATGGAGAAGTAGAAGAGCTGCGAGTGTGCTCTGGCTCCAGGGTGACTGCAGTGATCTGGGAGCCTGGATTTTTATCTCTTGTCAAACGCGTCTGCAATCCCAGGGTCCAACTGGAAACATTTGTCAGTGCCCCTTACATAATACCAGGTTTTATGGAAAAATTGAACCCTCCAGTAACTGCGGAGGAAATTCCAGAGTGAGCCTACTGACAGACATGTCTTGGAAGTTAGCTAGCTATTTTGGCAGAGACCCAGGACTTTTTTTTCCCCTTTGCTTCCCCACCACCCTTTAAAAAATAATTAAAAAAAAAAAAAAAAGGATAAAATATCTTTGGAGCAGAGGGTCTTGAAACCCAGGGAACCCCACCGGTGCTTCACTTTCAACTCTCTTGAGGATATTTGGGAATCAAAATGGTGCATGCAGGAAAAATTTGTGAGGCAGAAAACTGCCAGTAAGAGCAACCTCTAGGACAACAAAGTCTAGACCCTCTTTGGACTGTAATGTATGAAAATGATGTGGCTTCTTCCATTGAATTTAAGAGTCATTAAAACATGGCAATCTGGCTGATAAGTCCTCAGCAGAAGTGGGTTATAACAGTTCAGCATGTGCCTTAAGGAAGGCAGAGATCTGGCTTTGCTGTGCAAGAGAAGGAGCCGTGAAACCCGTGAGCCAAAGGCTTTCAGCCGGTGTTTAACCCAGAAGATGAATTGCCACAGGAATGAAGTGACAAGAGCACTGGGAAATTGGGAACCTGAGAACTGAGTCAGCACCAGCTACAGGCAAGACGTGCACTAAACCCTTGTGGGTGGATGTCCAGGAGAGCTGTGAATAAACCATGGAAAAGGGTGTTTTCCAGTTCCACCCCCTGCCATGTGGCACTTCCGCTATCCCAGGGTGCTCCACGCCCCGTCCAACCTGGCCTTGGACGCTTCCAGGGATCCAGGCGCAGTCACAGCTGCTCTGGGCACCCTGTGCTAGGGCCTCCCCACCCTCACAGGGAAGGATTTCTTCCCAACATCCCATCTAAATCCACCCTCCTTCAGCTTAAAGCCATTCCCCCTGGTGTGACGGGTCCAGGTCAGGGTGAGGAGAGTTTGTGCCTGGAAGCGGAATGTGCTGTAGGTACCGATGACTTCCAGCTGACAGGGACATTTCCCGTTCTCACCAGCTCCTCACCTTAACCAGGAAGGGTGAAAGCAGCTTCGTGTCCCCAGCCAGGCCCTGAGGTGATGCGGCTGTGGCTGTCACCTCTCTGCTCCTGGCACTGGGCATCCAGTGGCACCGTGTGGCCCAAATACTGGCACAAGGCGTTTCTCCCAGATTCCTTGCTCCCCCACTCCAGCCCTGGTCTGTGGCTGCTCTGACTCATCTTGTAAACACCAGTCTCTGCAGCAAGCACGACTGACAGAATAGAAAAAGGAAAGGGAAAAAAAAAAAGAGAGAGAAATGGAGAAAATCGACCCCCTCCTCTCGCTTCCCACCACCGCCCCTCACTTGTTATTGCAGAGGATCTTCCTGGCCAGACTTGACCTGCAAACAGTGGTCACCAGTGAACCATCAAAGGCCTTTCACATCCCCAGCAGCTGCAGGGAGGGTTCCTGTAAGCGCTCCTATCACTTTGACACCTCCAAAGCCAACAGCGCCAATTGTACACTGTCATGGGCCGTGTTTCAGGGACCACCTTCAATGCTTTGGCTCCAAAGAGCTGCTTTTTACAATTCATTGACACAGGGGGATATATATCTCAAAACTTGGCTGCAGCAGCCAGTGCATGCCTTGAGGATTACATAGCAAGTGAACTTTGTCAGTGTAAGCCCCAGTCAATAGGAGGAATTAAGCAGAAAGACCTCTATTGTTCCAGCCAGCCTTCTGAAGGCACTGATTGGCAGTAAAATGTCTTCAGTGACAGATGTAAAGTAAATATTGCCTATGCCAAGTCTCTGTATTACTTTGATTACCCACCATCAATCAATTTGTTCTTTCCCTTGCAACAACGGTGGCTGCTGTTACACTTTAGACCCCTCTGATGAAGCCCGAAGTGTAATTGATTAACAAACTGAAAAGTTACACAAATGACAGCAAAATGTATCTCAGGAGAAAAATAAGAGTATTGTCTCTGTGCACGTGAATGTGCCTTAAGCATCTTGCTGTTAGGAACAGAATGACATCCCTTCAATAAAATATAGACATATACACACATTCACACTCATATATCCCCTCAAACCCCCTCATTAAACATCAGGTCAGTATTTGCAATATCCCCATGGCTTTAACAATGGCAAAATGTCAGGAATTACAAGGAAAACCAAAGTACTGAGGTCACCTCGTGAATGGAAGCAAAACTGGAGGTGAAGAAGCTGTTTGGGCAGCAGATTCCTGAGGCATGGGATGCACAGCAGAGCTACAAGCATTAATATAATTTCTTGATTCCAGGGATTGAGGCCTGGCAACATCCCTTTCCCCCTTAATTCAGTCTAAAATTAGCAGGTGCTCACAAAAATAAAGATCCTTTTGTTTTACTTACACCGTTGGGGAGGGCAAAGTATTTTCAGCTCTCTCAAGGTGAAGGAAAACAATTTTTTTGGAAGGGAGGGTGAGTTCCTAAATACCTCTAGCCCTAAATCCTCTTCCCACTAATCAGGACAGCACATTTAGGGCTCGAAGCATTTAGCCATGTGCAAAGAGGCAAAAACGGCCACACAGGATCACGTTTGCTTCCTCTGACAGACGGTAACAGGCGCTGAGGGAAATGCCACAAAAAAAGACAAACTAAGAGCAGTGTCTTGAATATTCTCCCAGCTTACGGCGAGTACCAGCACGGGGATTTCCTCGTCTGGAGGCTGCTTGTGTGTCCTTGCTCTTTGACGGATACATCCCATGGGGATCCCTCTAAATTCTTTTCCAAGCCATGTCTACTGATATCCTGTGGCAGTGAGTAGCTCAGGGGATGAGCAGAACAATCCTTTCTGGGTTTGTGCTTAAGCCCTGCTCTCTGCTGATGGCACTGTGTGCCCCAAGGGCACCACGAGCCCGCAGGGTTCCTGTCCTGCTGCTCTTGTGACACTACAGAGGGACAGCTGCCTTGGCCCAGGGCCCCCAGGGCTCTGCCCATCCTAAAAAAGTATGGAACAAGGAGCTGCAACTTCAAAATATAAGGAAAGGAAGGTGGAAGTACCTTTTGAAGAGCTGCTCCATCTCAGAAACCTCTCTGCAATGAGAGACCCATCATGCTCTGTTAACAGCTGGCACTGGTTAATTTTTGACCCCATATTTTTGTTTCTGGTTTGGTGCAACTTTTTATCACCCTGTGACTCATGAACATCACATGCCATGCTTAATAATGCTGAAAATGAAGTGTACTTCAAGATTAACTTTACATGTCAAGTCCATCTCATGGGTTGGTTTGGGATGAGCCTTCACAGACAGAGGAACCAAATTTATATGGCAGTGATTTTATACCTCTCCTCAGCCCCAGCAGCCCTGGCTCATTGTGTGCCTGGGTAATGGAGATAAACCTTTCATATTTCATGGGGTTCTGGCTCTTTTCTCAGCCTCTGTGTTTGTAGGGTTCACACAAATGTCTTTGATCAGGTTTTCAAATTTTCCCTAATACCTGAGGGATCAGGCCAGTGACCCACTGAGGAGACAGCATGGCAAGAGAAAGAGAAATTTGGGAACACTAAAAGATCAAAGCCAGGCTGGATGGGGTTTAGAGGAATCTGGTCTAGTAAAAATTGTCCATCTCTCCATTCCAATATCATCTCTGCAACAAAAGGGGGCATTTTCCATGGGGGAAAGGACTCCAGGCAATCTCTGAGGGACCTGTAGCACAAGCTGTCTCCTTGGCTTTCCCTCTGAGAGGAGGGAACATTGGGAATGGCACAAAACTCGAGCTTCCCTGTGATTTCAAACAAAGGCACCACGCTGGCATTTGTGCCAAGGCAGTTTTAGTAGTTTTTAATCCTCCTGCTCCACCACTAATAACTGCCTGTTGCTCTATATATTTGGGTTCATACTTGTCAAATCAAGCTGCAGAATTAGCTGGAGCGCCTGATATGTGTATTTTTGGAATTACTTTTATGGTAAAATCATTAAGGCCACCCACTAACCAACATATGATCTCTCTACTTACTGGCTTGGCTTTGGTTAGAGGTATTACCAATAAGAATTTAAACATTTTCCTGAAATAGTTATTTTTCAGTGACCTTCAGCAGCAGATGGCCACGGCAGCAAGCACGTATTTATGGCTTCTGTGTGGTAGCAATACTTAATTAATCCGTTGAAAACTTATTTTCCAGCCAAACTGGGAGCCCAAATGGCTCTAAAAATGGTTGATTAGGTGGCCCCAGGCCCGCTTGCTGGCAAATGGCTTTACTGCTGCCTGGCTTGTGGGGCAACCCAGAGAGAAGTGGAGCGTGAAAAAAGAAATTGCTGAACAGTTTTATTTTAGGCGGGTGAATTTCTTCTCACCGTTTTGGTGGGTGGCTGCATTTTTTCTTCTGGCCCATATATCCAAGGCGAATTAGGAGAGGGAGGTAACGCGACAGTTTTCATCAAAGTTTGGACAGATTTCCTCTGAAGGAGACTCTCCAGGGGATGGCCCCGCGCAGCGAAAAACGGCTGCAAGTTCATATAAATAAAAGGGCACTTTGCCAGAGCAAATAGACTCACACAGCTCAGCCTGCGACAAGAAATTCTGCCCCAGTTCCTGTCGTTCTCCTGCCCAGGCACCAACATCTGGTTTTGTTCTGGCAAACACCAGAACCGTGCATGGTGAACGTGTTTTGCCATAATCAAAGATGCATCTGTGCATGGAAGAAGGAAAGGTGAACTCAGCTGGGGTGTCTTTTTCCCCTTTCTCCCTGCTGAAAAATGAATGGCTCCAGGAAGACGTTTCTGTGTGTCACACGTGATATTTTCCTTATTTGTTTCTGTATGAAAACTTCTGGCAAAGTGGGACAAAGATTCCCAGCTGTAACTGCTCCATGCCATGTTCTTGGGGGTTTTTAATGACATCTGAGGATGTTGGAGGCGACATGACAACAAAGGCATCTGAATTACAAAACTGGAAGTTAAGACCAGTTTTTAAGCCTGTCTTTTTACACTGCCTAACACAAGGGTGTCTGCACTCCTGTCTGAGGCTCCTAGCGTGCCTTGGGAGAGTGAAAACATAGTTAAGATCAGCATTCTGATTTGCTGACATGAAGCACTAAATCACTCACAGGCACACTTCTGAACAGGAGTGTGGGGAAGAACATTCATTTCCAAGATCAAAGAATTGGTGCTCCTTGGGAAGGTACTGCAGTCACAACTGCTCAAGGAAACTTTAGCACCTTCCCAAATCCAAGGAAAATAATGTATTCCTAGTAGAGCTCAGCCCTAGCAGATGTTGGGCATGAGCATGAAACAGATTTTTGAAATAATAATCAACCTTAGATCCAGAAACCATCAGAAAGACCCTCAGAAATCAAAATTAACCTCAGACCCACAGAGCTTGTAGAAGAGGTGGGGAGACTTTTTCAGAGGGTGTGTAGTGACAGGACAAGGGAGGAAGGGTTTAAACTGAAAGAGAGCAGGTTTAGATGGATATTAGGGAGAAATTCTGCGCTGTGGGAGTGGTGAGGCCCTGGCACAGCGTGCCCAGAGAAGCTGTGGCTGCCCCATCTCTGGAAGAGTCCAAGGCCAGGCTGGACTGATTTTGGAGCGCTCTGGTCTCAGCCCTGTGTCCCCGCTGGGCCTTGGGCTGTGCTATTTCAAATCTGCGCAGATCTACTGGGAAGTGAGGGAGGATTTGGAGAAAATGGTTCCAAAAACTGCAGATTTTGTAGTTGTGGGCAAGTGAGCGACCAGGTTCTGACTGTAACTCCATTCCACTGTGGCCTGCAGCAGTTCTCGGCCTTCATTTTGCCAGCCAGCAATCTGTTGATATAATTTTATGTTACAACGGTTGGTTATACCTAAATATATCAGGAACATGGGCCTCAGCATTCCAGAGTCATAATTCATGTCGAGCTAACCAAAGGCAGCATATTTAGCTTCTGATGGCCCACAATCCATCCCAAAGGTCACTGCAATCTCCGGGGTCTGAGGAAACCCACAGACGCTGCAATGCTTATTTTCTTTGAAATGCAGAAAAACTCTTCTCCTGAAAAAGAAGTCTTTTATTGTTATTATTTGGCTTTCCCCCCCCTCAAGTCAGGTGATATGTAATCCCACCTTTTTGAGAGAAAGGAAGGAAAATCAAAAGAAAAAGTGTCAGGTAAGTCAAGCAGCCTGGTCCTCATCAAGCAAACACAGTCCACCAAGTTCCTCTGGTTGTGTCTTCCCCATGAAGGGGCTGGAATTCTGAACAGGAGGCTGGAAATGAAACACGAGCTCTAACTTTACTCATGGTGCCAATCAGAGAAATTAATACAACTTGACTGGTCAGGATAGTGTGTTTCAACAGCAATTTGAAAATAAAATTGTGAGTATGGAGCAGAGGCTGCTTGTTTATGTGAAAAAAAAAAAAACAGAAGGAGAAAAAAGCAAGAAGAAAAAAAATAAATAGAAAAGAGACAAAGAGACAGTCCTCAAAATATGGTGCTGATTAACAGCTCTCATGTGAGCTCCTTGAGAGGGTGCCTAAGCAGAAGAGTACAGGGTGTTTGTGCTTCACAAGGAAAATATTTATACCTCGTACATAACCATAGCTGAGAAAACTTGCTCAAGGTCTAAATAGTGTGACTACATGAATTAGGCTGATGGCTCTTCTGATGGGCAAAGGGGACGTTGGGTGAGGACTGTGGTGGATGCAGAGCTGCATAAAGCATGAAAAACAGACCTGCAGCAGGGCCAGGTGAGCATAAAACTCTGCCTTTGTAATAAACCCCTGTGCCACTGGGAGTCATCAGTGGTTTTGCCTAATTTTATAGCAAATTACCAAAAAAAAAAAGTTTTTCTCCCTCTTGCTGAAGAGTCTTCCTCCTCTCACAGGTGGTTAGCACATGTTCATATATATTTTTTTCCTTCTAGAAGATCATCTTCATTAAAAGTCTGTATCTAAAATGAAGATTTGTGGTAAAGATGTAAACTAAATATTATACGTGAATGTAAAGGGGGAAATATGGAAATGACTGGGCAGTTGCAGCATCTTCCCAAAACACTGCCACTGTTCATTGGTTTTTCTGCACTGCTCCCCACTTTTTTCTGGGGCAGATGAGAGACCCTCCACTGCTAAGGCAAAACCAGTGGGTGCCAGAGGGAAAGCTGAAGTACAAGACCACCTTTTTCTTAAGCAGATAAAGGTGGATATGAGCAAGAGAGGTTTCTGTGCAAATTAAATCAGTTTTGCCTCCTGGCTCTTGCAGCAGGGGCTGCTCAGTCATGTAGCTCATCGTGATGGCAACAAATCTGTAGGAGAACTGGAAATACATGGAGGAGGCAGGCAGCCCCTAAACATCAGCACTGCAAGCCAGGGAATGTCAGAAAGGGAGCTGAGATTCTCAACAGCTCACACTTGACCCTCACTGATACAGCTGGAGAAGGGTTAATCCCAACCACTCTGCACCAAGGGCTAACCCAGAGGCACTGCCCCAGAGTCAACGGCTTCCAGTGCTAAAATGCCTGCTGCACTTGCTGCTTGGAGAGCAAGCCTTGGCAGAGACACAAGGGATGCTGGAAGGGTCACTGAGATCTCAGACAGCACGAACTGAACTTGCCAGAACTCCTCCAGAAAGCTTTTTTGAGTGATGGTCACACAAGTCCTTGGTAGGGCTGTGACAGGGGTCGATCGCTGCCTTGGCTGAGTGGCTGGGGCAGCTCAGTCTCCTTCAGCTCTGCACCACTTGGTCCCCTCTCTGCTCCACCAGAACAGGTTCCTCCCTTCCAGAGTCCACGTTCCTTGTGATTTCCTACCATAAACCGGTCAAACCTCATTCTGTGTTAGGTTAAGAAAAGCAGCCGCACTAAAAAGACATAAAAATGAGTGACATATTACATAAATATGAATGCACACTATAAAAGGTCTCAAATGGAGCAAGATTTTCATTAAATAAGAAAGTTACAAAATTTAACAGCCTGGCAGCCTCCACCTGCTGCCTTGCTCTGCAAGTTGTCCTTCTGAGGTTTAGTCATGGACAAAAGCACTATCCAACAGGAGTGAGGGAGAGAGAATCCAGCCCCTAGTATTTTCAGGAAAAATTTAGAGTGCAATGCAATCCCCACATATTAATGCTGTTGTTTCAAAGCCCTTCAGTCTCACACTGCTCCTCTCCAGCTGCATCCTGCAGGACACCCTGTTGGCAGAGGTCCCTTTTGCTAAGTAGTAACGTCAGGTTTTAATATTTTCAAGTCATGGTTGAAATGAAAAAAAGAAGGGAAAAAAACCAAACCCAAACCTAGTTACAGGAACTGAGATTGGGAACAAGAGAGAAAGAGAGAGATGCCAAGACATGATGAAAAATTTCTGTTTCTTCTGCCCGCTGCTTGTACTGAGACTCAGGTTGCTGTGAGGGGGGAACTGAAGATAATTAGAACAGGTTTGGAACATGGACTTCAGAGCTACGTCTCGTGTGCCAGGACATGCAGACAGCAAGAGGCAGAGCCTCCATGCTGAGCATCACGTCTACCTTGGAGCTGAGCTCCAGCAAAGCCACTGTGAGTCTTCACGCTGATGGCTGAGAGCATCAGATCCAGCCCAATCTCATCCCAGGAAACTCAATGCAAAGTGAGTGAGTGAGTGAGTGCTCCTTGGGATCTTCACACCGCAGTGGGTGCAGGAATGATGCCAAAAAGGATCTTTCAGAGGAAGAAACTCAGGCATTTGTGCAAAGGACTGACTGACTTGGAACTATGTGTTAATGCTCACATTTGAGTGAAAGAACTCAGCTAAACACCTTCCTCTTCCCCTTCAACTCTGCTTTTCATGTGGCCCAATCCTCACCAGCTTGTCAGCTTTCTTAGGAAAAGCTTTCTCATCGTTCCAATGACGCTCGAGTGAAGAGGTTAACAGGAATCCAGGATTACAGAGACATCTGGCTTTAGAAAGCCCCAAACCTTCAACTTCAGCCTTGGCAGAGAGCTGAGGTTCACTGGGGAGCAGAGTGTGGAGATTGATTGCAGATCCCGAAGCCACTGTGCCAAGAGTGGATGCAATGGTTTGGATGCACCAGGAATATTGGACAAGTGTTGGAGTGATCGGGAAGTCAGTGCCTGTGTCCTCACCAAACTTCTTCATCAGAAAACTGCTTTTTCATTACACACATGTGACATGAAATGAACTTTTCCGAAATGAACTTTTCCAAAATATTTTCCAGTCTCCAGTGCACTCCAAGGAAGATGTTTGGGAGACTTGTTTTACTACCTGTCCCTTTGCCTCTCTGATGGGAGATGAAGTGCTAAGGATAAAAGGAATTTCCATCTCTTTCCGTGTGTGTGAGTTGTTTTTTAGGTTTCTGTGCTCGCTGAAACAGCTCCCGCAGGAGCTATGCAAATGTAATGGCTGATTTGACAAGCTGGAATGAGTCATCTTTCAAAACCATTATTGTACAAAATGTAACAGGGTTTGGAACTGTCTCCTGTCTGCGTAAAGTGATATTGCTTCTTTTTGCCCTTTCCTTGAATCAAAGGCAGATGCAAACATCAAGGTTCCTGTATAAAACTCATCCCCCTCCTCTTTCCACACTGGGATTGGCAGTGGGATCCCCAGACTCTTTGCAGTGATTCATAGGTAAAGATCCACTCAGAGTTCTCTTCCAAGGCCATCTCTTCAAGGAAATAGCTGTAGATGAAGAGCACACCATTTATTTTTCAGTGTATTTTGCCATCAGAACAAAAATAAATCGTGGTGTCTAAGTGGAGCGGGTTGGAGAGCAGGTGGTGCTGAAGCAGCCAGTGAAACCCAAGGAACACTGAGAGGCATTTCACTGCTGCCAACCCATGACGAGTTCAACGCCACATTAGTGTTGTGTAGCTTTTGGACCTCCTAAAGGAAGTGTGTAGCAAATTCCTCAAGAGCTGAATGGAATAAGAGGGAAAAGGAGGAAGTGCTGAGTGTTTGGTTGAGGAATACCACTTGTCCTGAGCATTAAAGAGAAGTCATCAAGAGAGAGGAAAGGAGGACTTGTGGTTTTTCAAACGAAAAATTCCTAAAACAGTGAGGAGGTGGATTTCTGGATATCTCAGTGTGAAATAAAATCCTGGCCTGCGTATTGTTCCTGCCAGATGTTTAGTGCAGAAGGTAGAACAAGAACTCTGAAATCAGAGATGCTTAAAAGATGACTTCGAGGTGGCAGAGGACCTGCAAAGAGAGGAAGGAATGGGACCCTGAGGGAGAGGAGGTAGAAGGGGGTGAGTTTTATTGTGTGGCAGGTGAGCAAGACCTCAGAAGGGCTGGGTTGAAAAGACTGGACTTGGTGAACAACTGTTAAAAGGGCAGATTGAGATATTTATCCAGAACAAGAGGAGACAGCCTGACCAGGACCTTTAGGTGGGAAGCACACGGAAGAAGAGGGAGGCACAAGCTCCAAGGCCTTGGCAAGCATATGATGAAGGACGTTAAATATCTGATCTCAAAATTCCTGGGAGAACCAGGGGAGATTGAAGACTTGGATGAGTAATTCCAAGAGAAATAAGCCAAAGAGGAGGTCAAGAGTGTGGAAGAAAGGCCATGCCAGTGGTAGAAAAGGCATAACAGGGAAAGGTCTCCATATCCTGTGTTATTTCCACGAAGACCAGAGCCAGAGCAAAGCCAAACCAGCAGTAAAATTTCCCCCAAAATATTATCTGTATGGACAGTTAACCCCAAACTTAGCAACCAGGGCATCTGAGATACAAAGCAATGCAGCTGCTGCTCTCATCTGTCAGGGAAAGGCAGTTTTCCAGCCCCAGTCAGACCTGGTGGTTTTCCTTGGACATCTGGAAATGCCAATGAGTGGTACGGGAGGGGTTAATCCACCCTCCTGTTTTGCAGCTGGATTAGCCAGCTCAGTTCATTCCTGTCCCTGTACCTCCTCAGTGGCACTGCAGCCTGTTTATAAAAATAGCAAACAAATCATTTGACAGCAAGGGTTGCAAGTAAAAATGTAAAAAACGCCATACTTTCCCTATTAAATTTTGATAGTCTCCCAAAGGCTTTCAATATATCGCACACGTCCAAGCTCTACCGCAGAATAATTGAATCATAAAGACTAATTCCATGTGTCTTCCGAGCCTGTGCACAGTCAGGGAATGCTGTGGGCAGGAACAGGGTCCAGCAGGACATGGCACAGATACCCTTGAATTTCCGCAAGTGAATGGGAAAGCAGCACAGGTCCTCTGGCAGCCCAACGGGCATCTTCTCTCTGAGAAGGAAACTCTGCTATACAAGTGTTTTCTTTGCATGGCTTGGCTATTTTAACCCTTCCTAACTGCCGGAAAAGCAATTTAATCAGCTTTTTGAAGGCTGTTTTTTGGAGGTACTCATAGGTCAGAGGAGCCAGGGGGTGTAGCTTCACCAGGGGAAGAGTGGTGATGGATCTCTCAACTGCCCAGGGCCATCCTCCAACACTTCCTTTGTTTGGGACACTGGGCTGAGCTGAGTTTCAGGCTCTGGAAATCAGTTTCTGGCTGAGCTTAGACAACAGATGCAAGTTCCCAGATCTGTTAGGGAAAAATTGGCTGGATTAAAGTATTTTTAGCCCTGGGCTTATGCATGGGTCCTGTATAGCAGCAAGAAGTTGAAAATAACCATGGCAAGGTTATAAAAAGCTGCCGTAGCTGGATATAGTCAGTGCAGAGACACCAGTGGGAAACCTGTGAGGGAGAGACTTCCACAGAGATCCTGCACTGCTGGTCGGCAAAGCTCACTCACACTCTTCGACGAACTTGTTGGATGTTGGATCTGTAAAGGATGATAAATGAGAGAAAATAAAGTAAGAAACCACCAGCAGTTAAGTTACAGTCAAGAGGATCATGTTCCAAAAGTCCAAGCTTTGTAGGTTCAAAGCCGGTGCAAGGAGTGGGACTTCTTTCCCTTTCCCTTTCCCTTTCCCTTCCCCTTCCCCTTTCCCTTCCCCTTCCCCTTTCCAACAAAGCAAAACTCCTCAGACATCTCCAGCTGATCCTGTTTTGGAGACGCCTTGGACTTTCCCTAAAGAAGAAGGGGATGTGATTTTTACAGGCCATACAAAGGTTCCTCACATTAGAAAGTCTGAGGGAAGCTTTGGCTTTGCTCTAAATCTCCAGCGCTTTATTCCAGGGATGACAACACTCCGAGACAATGTGTTTGCAATAGCAACAGCGCTGGTTCACGGCACAACCCAACTCCCTCCTGGCAGCTCACCCTTTTTCATTGATTTCACTGAGCTCAGAACATGGAAGAACAAACAAATCTTTCTGAATATCTCTTTTTTTCCCCCTATGTATTTCTGTGCTTGATCCAAAACCTCGTGGATTTTTTTTTAATGTGCTTTATGTTTTTATGATAATTTCAAATAAATTTCACCTGTAACCACACACTGCCTGAGGCTCTAAGTGTTGGATGCTCCATTGTAGACAGGGTTAAGCCTTTTCTACTAAAGCATTTAAGCCTCTTGAGTGCTGAAATGTAACCTAAACACCACCAGTTTTCCCCAATACATGAGGGCATTTTGCTGATTTAATTTCTGCATTTGTTATCATGAAATACAAGTTATTACTTTGACCTCTTGGGTAGAGGCCAAGCTCTAAGTGTAAGAGGTAAACACAATAAATAAATACATGTAAAATATGATCCTCCTGCTCTGAAAACAGGGAGGATTTTCTGCATTTCCAACGGAGTTGGGAGAGAATTCGCTGAACACTCCTGCACTTCATAGAGTCCCTGGTTTTAGTTACTAGAATAATAATGCAGGGACTGTAAATAGGGTTTATGACTTTTTATGAGAAAGCCATGTGATGCTTTTACAACTCTCACAAGTAATAAATGTCTACATCAATTTGATTGTTTTATGTGGGTTTTCTTCTTGCTTTACGCCATGGAATGGGCTGTACTTCACTGGAAGGCCACTCGAAATTCTGACATTTCAAAATTTGGTTTAGTGCCAAATCAGGAGAAAAAACTTTTGAAAGCTACATTTTCTCTTCAACCACATAAAAAAAATGATTTGGAATGAAATAAAATAGCCTGTTCTGATAAAACCAAATCAGAACAAAATACCTTCCTTTTTAACATGCATTATTCAAAGCATAAAATTAAATCACTTATGTTATGAAAAGAAACTTAGGACAGAAAATCAAGCCGTTTCACTCCAACAAGGTCCAAACACAATACTTCAAACTAGTCAAAACAAATCTTTTTTAAAAAACTGAAGCAAAACTTCATTGACAACAACATATTCTGATCGGAAGTCTGGATTTCAACTGGATGGCATTTTCCATTGAAAAATTGCCAGGGAAAAATTTTCTTCCTGCTAGCTCTAATCTTACGTTATCATGAACAGCAGCGCTTGGAGTTAAAAATTGCAGCACGTTCTGAGGTCTCCCAGAATTTAATTTCCCTGACTCCAGCAGCACTTCTTGGCTTTGCCAGCTGTGAGTTAGAGCAGTAAGCAATGGAAAAACACCCACAAGCAGCCAAGGCGTTCCTACAGATGTTGATTCATTGGTGAACACCGCTTTCAGGGCACTGGCACAAGGTAAATCCCATCGGAAAGCTTTCCGGGGGTTCCATGGCTGCTTCCATGGAAGACTTCCTGTGGATTGTCTCTCCAAACACTCCTACCAGGTCTTTTCCACGTTATGCCCCTACAGAGGTGGGAAACGAGAGCAGAGGCTCTGGAAGCAGGGACACAACCTCTCTCTTTCCTCCCGCTTGATGAAACCCATTAGATGTGCTACCAGCAGGGCGTTATGGGCATGGATGATGACTGATCCTAGAGAAATTTTACCATTCATTGCTAAAATCTGTTGCAGTCCGTGGCTTCCACCACTGCTCTGCTCTGTGCTCTGTGCTCCACCACTGAGCACAAAGGGATTTTAAATTACAACTCATAAAAATCAGTGGGGAGCCTACAAATATGCAGAGACACGGACAGGGAAAATATTGGGGTCTAGACACAGAGTTTTTTTATGGTTTTATCAAGAAAAGCGGTATCAAAGTAGGGTTTATGCTTTAGGCCAAGACCAGTGGGGTATTTGGTGGTCCTCAGTTCCAGCAGAACTATAACATATCACTTGCCACCAACACGTCTGTCTGGGAAGGGTCTTTGCATGAGCAAACTTGTCTTGATGCAGAAAATTCCAGGATTTTGCACTTCTGCTTGCCTTTGAGCTCTCACAGTACGCGCAGCACAGCTCTGGCTTCACAAGCCGGTCTGAGGCCACATAATGCTGGGTCTGAGAGGAGTTTACTGCCACCTGAAGCTTCTTCCTGCAGAAATTAAATATTTTCCTTGTGAGATCACAGTTTTCTGCTCAAAGGTTGCTGCATGAGGTGACCCGTGGTACCAGCCCATCTCCCTTGGCCTCGTGGTGACCCTGCTGCTCCACAACTTCCTCCACTCTGCCCAAAGGGACAACGGTGCTCAGAGAGGCCACAACCGCCCTGGGTGCCTTGATGGAGGCCACTGTTCAGAAAATATCCTTGGAAGAGAGTGCCAATCCCAGGGACCTGTAGGACCCCCCACTTTCCTTAAAACCTCAGCTATTGCTCAAGGCAGAGCTCTTAAGAGGCCATGAAAGGCAGCAAAGGATGACAGGGAAAGATGAGCATTGTGGGTGGGACAGAAATAGCCCAAAACAAATGGAAAAAAAAACTGTCAAAACATTTATAGACTCCCTGATAATTTAACAAGGACTGGGAGGATCAATTTACAGATAGTGCCTCCTTCTCTCCTCACTTGTCCCTGCAAGAAAATAAATGATGAACTGAAAAGGGGAGCGAGCGAGAGAGTGAGTTTGGGAGAGAGTAGCCAAGAGTTTTATTACGAGCCTGTTCCTCATTAAGGCCTTAGCAGCCTCACACACAAAAGCTAATTACTGTTTTTATGTCATGTTATTTTGATTCATATTTCCTGTCTGGAAAACAGACGGGAGTTTTGGGCAGACAGCCAAGGCGAGGGCCATGGAATCGCGCAAGCGGGAACCTGCCCTGGCCGGGGAACAGAGGAGACAAGAGCCTTATTTTTTGGGATTTTTTTAAAAATGTTTTTTAAATTTTTTTTTGATTTAGAGGAGGAAATGGGAACTTTCCATGTAGGCGTAGTTTGCTCCCAAAAAACTGCTGTTCTCCAGGGGTAGTGGAAAGAAAGAGATGTCCCAGTGCTCGTTTCTGGTCAGGAAGTGCCCCCGCAGACGGGACATGTGGCTTTCCAGGCCTGGTCACGTCTGGCGTTCCCCAGGCTTGGACAGAAGGGAAAGTGAGGGCTTCACAATCAGGGCAGCTTTTAGGAAACAAATGAATTCTCCAAGGACCAAAAAGCTATTCTTGTCCTCTTATCGACACAGGGAGAGCATGCGGTGATCTCCACAAGGCTCATGTCAAAGTGCTGTGGGGGGGAAAACAAAAACAAGTCGCCAATGCTGATGCTCCAGGTTTCCATGAGGTGGCAGCAAGGAAAAAAAAAAGGGTCCCATGAGCTACCTCGTTCCTCCACAAGATTTTAATCCAAGAATATTTTCTGCCTACATAAATATTTCATCTTTATTTACATCCTCATTTCAAAAGCATCCAGTGCTTCACAGGCGGATCTGAAACCAATCTCTGTCCCCACCTTCAGGGAGAGAAGAGTTAATTTACAGTTTGGGAGAGAAAGGACAGACTAAATGAGTGGTCTGAGGCCACATCATCTTGCTTTTCATCTGGTCAATAAAAAAACCCATTTCAATCTCAGCAGCAGTAGAGCGTTTCTTCTGCACTACACCATTCCATAATCTCTGTAAATGGAATATCATGCACACTATTAGAGCTCCAAATTTTAGCTGAGAAATGGTGATGAACAGAAATTACTGGTCAGAGCTATTACGGATATCTGCTATAAATGGGAAACAACAAAAAATGTTCTATATAAATTCAAAGACGTTATATAACCCATACTGAATTATTCCATTGCTCAATGTCATCTCTTTTTCTGTTTGCTTGTTTTCTGCATACTTCTAGCTTAAGGTAAATAATTAATTACTCCTACTAGATTAAAAAAAAAGAAGAGTTTAAATACACTAGTCAAAATTCATGGAATTCTAACTGGAAAAATAGATCACAAGAAAGTTTCACTTTTTCTGACCTGAGCAGCAGAATTCTAATCCAACAGCTCAAAGATTAAACTTTCCATGTACACATTCATCACCACCTGTTGCTTTGCAAGATGTATGGCCTGGAAACTCACCCCTGAGGCTGGTGATGAAGAGCAGGGATATGAACAATTACTAAAAGTTTTCTTTTTTAAAAATGAATTTATTATGGAAACTTTCCACTTCTTCCTTTTCTTCTTGCCAATGCTGCTCACAACACCACGTGTAATAAACTCATTCCGGCTACAGAAAGTGCATTACAACGCCTGAGGCAGAAATAAGTTTTGCTCAGGAGACAAAAAATAAGTGGAGGACCAGGACAAGGCAAAATCCTAGAAAAACTCATGGCAAAATAACTTTCACATTCCCGGAGTCTTCTATCACTGCTTCCTAGCCCATCCCAGCCACAGCGGGGAATGGCATCCTGGACTTTTGGATCAGCCAGGTGGATTTCCCTCCTAATCCCATTGCATGGCTCTGTGCTGCTGCCAAATTTCCAACCTCTCCTGACCAACACATGCCAAAAAGATGGCATTTAGAGGATCTTTTTCTCTAATCTGACAGTTTCCAGGTCAAAATTAATCTCCAGAGGAATTTAACATTTGGTTTTTGTTTGCATCCTCCACTCAAAGGCTCCAGCTCTGGGCTGGAGCCCACCAGGTTTTTGAGCAAGTCCCAAGACAAGTGTCCAGCACAAACCACAAGGCAAATGTTTGATGGACAAAATATTTGATGGGCAAAATATCCAATTACCCATGTGGGCACCAAGCCAAACATCAGGTGCCATGTTCTCACCCTTTTCTCAATACATCAGGGGATATCTGATGTTTTATAAGGAGCCAGGAATAAAAGATTTGTTTCAGACTCAAGGTGTGGAGCTGCAATCAGAGCTTCACCTCCCCGTGCTCAGGAATTGAGGGTGCAGGGTCACAGCTCTCGCAGGCAGAGCTCACCCTTCCTCTTGGACCCCTCGATCCCTGCCAGGCTCCTGGCAGGCTCCTGCCACAGAGAGGGAACCGCCACGTGCAGAGGAGCCATCCCACAGAGCTGACGTGGGGACAAACAGGTAGAAACAGCAAGAAGCTACAAAAGAAATATTACAGCGATTCGGGCTGCAAAGATTACATTGCAAAGATTAATGTTTGACCCCTGTAGCTGTTTGCTGGAGTTGGAGCCTTCGCCCCCCTTGGAGACACCCCACTGTGTTCCAGACCCCATCCCAGGAAAGCTGTGGGGATGCAATCAAGCTTAGGATGAAAACTGAAATATTTTACACCAGAGGAAGAAAACAGTCTTTTGGTTTTGTTATTTTTTTATTTGCCCAGCTATTCCTGCTGCTCGTTCCTCCCTTCTCTCCTCACCATGTCCCACCCTGGCAGTTCCATCACCCTTTCCAGCCTGAGCACTGCTGTGCTCTGAGCAAACAAGTGCTTTACGAGCAAACTCCAACACAGAGAAACACGGGGCTGCACAGAGAGAAAGCTCTGGTGAACTTTAATTAAGTTTGCATTACTTTTCCCAGTAGGACCTCAAATTTAATGGTATTACGTTTTAAACTGTTTGGCAAGTCCTGAGAAAACAGTTTAGTGCATTTCACTAATAAAAACAAAAGCTGTGTAATAAACCAAGCCTCTGTTGAACCAAAATAAGAAGACATTGATCCTTCTGAGCGTGCAGAAATTTCTTTTGAAAGATGACACTGTTGACTGTGTGCCGGTACTGAGGGCTTCTTTTCCAGTTTGTCCTTATTTTCTCCTGACTCCAGCAAAATTGCCACCCTCTCCATTGTGAACCTGACTGGAGAAAGAGGACAGGAATTTCACCAGCACCTTAGAAAGACAGCTTTTTTAAAACGTTCAATTTTTTTTTTTTTTTTTTTAAATTTTCATTCCCATAAAAATGATCTTCTGCTTGGGATCACGGCAAGAAGGAGGGGAGCAAGGAAAGTGCCGCTCCTTGCAGCCTGCTCTCCTCCCTCCTGCATCCCGAGCCATGAAGCACAGAGCCTTGGCCACGCAGGAATGGGACTGACAAGCTCATTTAGAGGTCAGAAACACCAAAAGTAACCACTGGATGACACCCCAGCTATCACCACTTACCCTCTACTGGGAACAGGAAATTGCTGGATATCACTTCTGGTAAATGCTGACTTGTTAGTGGTGAGTAAGAACCTGGTCCGAAGCCCACTGAAGTCAATAGAAAAGGTGTCCCCTGACTTCAGTGACCTTTGGATGAGTCTCTAACAGGCTGGAGCTGTAACTCCCGCAGCTCTGCTGGAAAAAGAAGGGAGACAGAGGCCAGCAGGAACGTGCTGCACCTCTGGCGCTGGGTAAGGGCAGCGATTTAGCGACCTTGTTAAGGGGTCAGAATGGTCTCAGCCGTTGGAAAGGACAGAGGGAGACCTCAGAGCTTTATGTAATCACCTGAAACGACTGTGGAGTGATGGCAAGGCACAAAGGTGGCTCCTCCCTGCCCTGTCCATGCTGTGCAGCTGCTTTGGGATCCCTGGGACGTGTGACCTCAGATAACGCTGGGTTAAGGGAGAACATTTTCTCCCGCAGTGACCTTGGGTCCATCCTGTGAAATGAGATACCCAAAGCTGTGCGGGGCCTGATCCAAAGCTCACTGAAATGAGCAGGAATGTTTCCATTGGCTTGCCTGGGCACTGGATCTCTAAATATTTGGTAACTCAAATCTAAAATGAAAACTTTTTTTGAAGCTTTAATTAAATTCCTGTGCTAATTCAGAAAAAGGATCATATCAAGGTCAAGGACACTGTAATTATTTCTTTAAAATCTTCCTATGACTCACTGTTTATGAGGTTGACTCTTATTTTTTTCCCTTTTCTTAAAGTTACTGCAAAGACCCTTATTTAAACTATAAATTGAATTAAAACCTCACATTTAATATTTAGTTATGATGTGGTTAAAAATGTTATGTGCCAGGCAGTTGCTCCTTTATTTGCTTACAATGTTGTCTTTAATGAATGCCAAACCCATGCAGCTCAAATGAGCAAGCAGATGCCAAGTTATTAACAATTATTACCTTTTACAGTAATTTTTGGCAGCCTTTCACTTTTTTGGTGGTCTAATAATTTCAAAACAGGGAACTTTGAAATATTACACCAATCCCAAACAGCACCGTGGATTGGTTGACTTCCTCTTTTCTGACTTATTCCAACTTGTTTCCTATTGTGAAATATTTTTCCACCCAACATTTGCCCAGCATGGAGTGAGGTTTACCCCTGCAGCTAAAAGCCATCTTCCTGATGAAAAATAACAACTCCAGAGGTCTCCAGACCTTGTCCAACTACTGTGTGCAGCACACAGAAAGGACAGTCAAGAGCCCAGGGCGGGACTCAAAGGGAGCCCTGAGCTCACTCTCAAGGTAAACAAAAATTTATGAAATTAATGGATCCTCCCAAATCATAATGCTGCCATGTCAAGGGCCACATTACAGCCCCAAGTGAGGCCTCTTTCTCTGCTAAAGCAAAGCAAGAAGTGCCCCAGGGTCGTCGCTAAAAGCCTGAGAGCTCTTCAGAACACGGAGCTGGTTTAGGCTGGGTTTGTCTCAACACCGCTCACAATTCTGGTGTGTGAGCGGGGAACTGTGCCACCCTCGGAGGCTCTGAGGATCCCTTTTCCATCCCACTTCCTCTACTGCTCTTCGTAGGGGCTTCAGAGCCACTTTGGATGGTCCCTTTGTGTGTTGGCTGGGAGCAGGCAGGGCTCAGCCATGCTGCACCCGCATGGGAAACGTGGCTCGTTTTCAATGTCCCCCTCATTTTCGTGCTTCTCCATTCCCCATTAATGGCAAATTCTCCAGTTTTCTTGACTTTTCAACGGTTTCTCTTGGTTTGTTGGTGGTTCCCAGATTTTATTATGGAAGCAACCTTGTCTTCTGCTGACACTCAGGTATTGCATCTTCCTAAAGCAAACATTTCACTCTTCATTTCCTGTTGGCCAAAAAAAAAAATTGCTTAACTGTATTAATGAAATTACAGGAGAAACCCTTGGCAATGACATCATTTTCTGAATAATATTGTTGATAATGGTAAAAACCTACAAAACACGTGGAAAAACCCTGGAAGGCTGTGGTGGTGCCATGTGGGGAGGAACTCACACACGTGGGTTTGTGTGGGCAGTGGTGTTTAACAAGCAGCTTTTCCTCCCTCCTTCCAACCCTAAATGTGAATTAGCATCCCCTTGTCTTGGGACACATGCCTAGAAACCTTGACTGCGAAGCTGCAGCAGGATGGAAAACAGGGCTGGGTTGGAAGTCACAAAAATAGTGGTGTTCACTCCTGAAGGGCTGAAGAGCTTGTGCTTCCGTCTCCAAAGCTCAAGAACCATGGCCAAATTTAGGATTGGTTTTAACGGGGCGCCTCCTGCTTTTCTCAGGTTCAGATTTGACCTCCACTGTTTATAAACTCTGGTGTTAATGCCGCTCTGCGTCTGCCAATCATTTTTGCTGCGATGATTATTCTTCTCAGTGCAGTGAGCTTTCCATGGGTTTCCAGAGGCTGATGAGTTCTCCAGCTGCCTCTGGAGTCAGCACAAATGCCTCTTTCTCTGTGGTGGAGACCGAGGCTTTCCAGTACCACTGTGGACACTTGAACAAGGCAGAATGGGCTCAGCCAGAGCCCCAAATTTTATCACCATATTGGCAGAAGAAACTGTTCAATTTTTGGATAGTCACCAACCGTGTCACTAAAAGGAGGGCAGAAGAAGACCTGGAATGGTGGTACTTTGTGTCTGAAGGTTTTCATTTCTCCTCTTCAGGTCTTGGGCACTGACATTTACTGGAAGTTTCTGGGTGGGAGTTTTGTATCACTATTGGAACAACCTGATTCTTTTTCCTTCTTAATTTTTGGACAAAAAGATTTCAGGGCAAAACAACTTTTCCAGCATTTCACGTATTTTAAGTTAATTTGTCAGTGTCATAGATATTAGATTTTCAGGACAAAAACCAGATGCTGAACAAAATGAAAATGAAATACTGACCCTTATCACCAGCTATCAAAGCCGCTTGTCTCCATTTTGTGCGTGTCATATTTCATCCTGAAGAGAGGGTACATTTTATTTATTTATTACACTCTAAAATAACTCGAGTGGATTAGATTCTGCTCCTCTAACCTAAACACTTAAAGGATGTTTCCTATTGCAAGATGATGTTGCATAACCAAAGCGAGATTTAAAAAGTCACTGGGGTAAAGTCTGTAAAATTTATGGTGTAATTTATTAAAGGGACACAGTCTGCTACTTTTTATAGCGCTGCATGTGCCGTGTACAAGGGTAGCAGCACCCCAGTGAGCAGCTCCGGGTGGGACTGAGAGTCAGCAAAACGTTTCCATTTACATATGGTAGCAGTTTATTAGGAAAGCAGTTTATTAGGGAAAGAGATTCAAATATTTAAAGTTCCACCGGGAGAAGCCTCGAACACCCCTTTCCCAGAATTAGAAGAGAATTGCAGAGGCAAGCTCAGCTCCTGAGCTCTCCCATCCTGTCTGGACCAGGCATTTTCCATGCAAAAATCTCGTTGACACAGGGACAAGCAGCCCCTGCAGATTTGTTTACTCCAGAATATGCTGGGAGCAAGGAAAATCTGTAAGTAAAATCCCAGGAGACAATTTTGCCCAGAGAAACTGTGGCTGCCTCAGCCCTGGAAGTGTCCAAGGCCAGGCTGGATGGGGCTTGGAGCAACCTGGGATAGTGGAAGGTGTCCCTGCCTGTGGCAGGGGGTGGCACTGGGTGATCTTTAAGGTTTCTTCCAACCCAAACCATTCTGTGACTCAGATTCTAAGAGAACGATGAACAGCAGTCGCTGAATTCATGAAACCCCTGGACATTTATTCTTTTTTGGAGCCTGCAACAGCTCAGAAGCCACCGCAGCCTGATTTCCTGAGAAACTCCTTCCAAGGTGAAGCTCTCCTACTTAATAATCCTTAACTAATATTGTTATTTCTGCTGTCGTTCTGCTCATCAATAATAATGCTCCCCCACGTGATGCAATTAATTCCTGCGCTGCAGCAGCACCTACTTAATCCAAGATTAAGGCTGCGTTGTGTGAAGCGTTTCACGGACAAATAACAAAGAGTTCCCTTGTAACCATTCCTTTGAAAACAACATTTCCTGTTTCGAGGCTGAGCAGAAATGAGACCACACAAGATTTACAATGAGGGAAGAATTGATTACAGAGCTTAGCAGCCATTTTCATTTTTTGGGTTTATTTTTATTGTTATTGTTATTATTAGTTCGAGGCTAAATAATTCACGAAGAGTTGACTTCTCACTTGGACTTTGGAGCTCACAAAGAGCTTTTCATAGCACTGATAATTTTCAGAAGCTTAAGAACAAGCTGCACACACTGAAATACCTCCATTTCTTTCACATGTGGTGTTTGCACCCTACCCTGTACCCTCTGGAGACTTGCAAGAGGTCAGATTTGGTTGGGTAAATTCCTTCGATTTTGTAACCACTTACAGCTCTGGAGGACACCAAGATTATAGCCTTGACAAGCCCAGAAAACATATTTTAGACATTTTATTGAAATTGCTCTTTCTGTAATTCCGAGCCCTGTGTAGTTATGGAGTCGTGAACTCCACTGCAAGTGAGAAAAAGAGTGAGAAAAATATTACTGCTGACTTCAACAAGGGCAGTGTTAAGGCAGAGGTTCGTGAGGGTGTTGGCTCTCTTGGCAGGGTTAAATGAGAAGTAGTTTCAAGAGCTCTGCAGCAACCTTTCAGAACCTCCCTGGAAATGTCCTGCTGTGCACGCTGAGGACATGTGTTGGTTTATCGTGTTGTTCCTACCCCCCAGATGGCTCCAGCATCTTAAAACACATTTCCATCCTCATCCCAAAAACCCCTCATTGCCAAACCCACGCCCTGCTGCTGCTGCGTCCTTCCCAATAGTTGCTATCCATTCTCAGCTATGCCTCTACGGATACATTTGAGATCCACATTGGGTTAAAAAAATAATTTATTTATGAGGTTTTATTTTAAAAAATTATAATAAATTATTATACTTCAAAGTTATGTTTTCCTGAAAATAATTATTTCTCCCCCTCTCGTCTTTGAGATCATCACAGACAGAGGAGTCCATCAGGCAGCCTGAGTTCTTCAAATATTCTTGAATTTAAATTTGGATTGTGCCTAGAGAGGGACAGATTAAATTCCCTGCAACAGATTAAATTCCCTGGACCAGTAGAGGATGGGAGCAGGAGGATTCCTAGTGTTACCCACAGGGGGTGAGTAGCACAGGAAAATCATTCATTGCTTGTTCATGTCCCTGGCATTTTTCAAAACCCTTCGGAAAGGGAGCCGTTTGAGAAAGCCACTGGAGATATTGGGATCTTTGCAAAGGAGGGATAAACTCAGTGGAAGTTCCCCTTCTCTGTCTTATTCCCAGAACTGGACAGGAACTTTCTGTCTTATTTGCATTCTGAGACTTAGCCACACACCTCTCCCTTTTTCTTGCCATGTTCCTTAATTTTTGTCCTATTTTCTTGCCAATTTTTTCCCTTCTCTCCATGAGGAGGGGATAGAAGGCAGAAAAGGCTTTTCTGGTCATCCAAACATGTCCCATCACTCTATTTAGAGGCAGAAAGTGTGGCAAAGAGGCACTTTTATACAGCTGCTGGCAAGAGGCAGAGTCAACCCCAGCATCTCCCTCCAGCACAGGGAGATGTTCCCTGTAAGGTCCATCTCAGCAGCCAGGGAAAGGGAAGAGAAGTGAAAGGCAGCCCTTGGGGAGTCTGTTATAACAGATTTCCCTGGAACTGCGTGGTTAAATATCCTAAAACGCTACACGAGGGTGGAAAATTGCTTGGGAGGCCAGATGGAAACATCCTACTGGCTGCGCTCAAAGCGCAAGCTGCCAGATGGGAAAGGCTGGCCAGGACACCAGTGCGGCCAAAATGGGATGGGGATCCCACAGAGGCAGTGACAGCTGCAGGGATCATCCATGGAGATGGAGAGGAATGGGCTGCTCTGGTGTAAGAACCAGCACAGACACAGCAGCGGCAGCTCGGGGCTGGCAGAGGATGGGGAGGAGATGCTGCACTGGTGTGAGGCGAGCTGGAGCTTGAACTGGTGCTGATTTGGGGGGTTTAAAGGAATTCCTGTTCCCCTGTGAGCTGGTCACAGCACATTAAGGGCTACTTTAATAGTGGTTAAACCTTGCACATCCATAGCCGACGATATTGGCACAAATCCAGACCTTCAGTGTTGCATTCATCTTTTTGCACCGGAGATTCCGTCCTTAAGAGAAAAAAAAATAATAAATATAAAATGAATAAATAAAAAGGAAATGTGGCGGTCCATTTAGTAACGAGGGCTGAGAGCAAATAAACAAATTATTCAGGCATCCTAAATCTCTATGCAACAGCCATATTTTATAGTAATGCTTCCCCTTCTAAATGACTTATAAATGGAAAATAAATATTTAGGAGATTTTTATAGGAAAATTGCAAACATGACTAGAATGTGTCAAACATCAGTTAAAACACATCAATCTGAGGGTTTATAGCTGGTTATAAACCTGGGCTACGAGCAACTCCTGGTCTCTATAAAAATGATTTGCCATTTATTAAAATGGCTGTTTCATGCATATAAATAAACGTAGCCTTTATTAAGTGTTTATGAAGTGCATCATTAATGGACAGTGTTATTATCCTGGAGCAGGAATGCTGAATTTTGGGTTTGCTCCCTGCCAACAGCCATAACCAGTGAAGGATGGCACAGAGTGTCCCCTCCCCTAAGAGCAGCCTGACACGTTTCCATAAGCATCCAAATTCTCCAGCCCCACAGGCTGCAGGCTGGAAATTGAGGGATAAACATCTTCTGATGCCTGAATAAAATTAAAATTAACGAGTAAAAAGGAATTAAAAGTTAGAAACAGAATCATTTAGGATGGAAATGGATCACTGAGTCCAGCCATTCCTCCAGCACTGCCAAGGCCAAGCATGGCCCCAAGTGCCACATCCACATGGCTTTAAAATCCCTCCAGGGATGGGGACTCTGATGCTGTCAGGGCTGGACAACTCTTTCCATAAAGAAATTTTCCCTAAAATCTTTTACACTTTGTCCCACAGTGTCTGCTGAGTGACCTGGCAATTTGTGGGTGAAGTTTTAAAACTCCAAAATGTTACAGTGCAGGGGAATATAGATGTGAAGTATCTATGTTAGATCAGAATAAAGCTAATTCCTGCGGCTAAGGATTTATTCCCTGTGGGAAGAATGGCCAAATACCATCAGCTGCTGTGTTTTTGAGCAGAT
>VWPU01003963.1:44050-91029 GCA_013398955.1 Callaeas wilsoni
TTTAAAAAAATAAATAAATAGATACCACTGGCTAGGAGATGAAAAGTATCCTTTCAGCCACTTTATAAACTTACCTCCCACCCCAAAAAGAATTAATATTTCAAGCCGTGTAGCGAAAGGAAAGGGCTNGTGTTTTTGAGCGGATCTGTGGTGTTTTTGAGCAGATCTCTGGTGGTCTTGGGCAGATTTATGGTGTTTTTGAGCAGATCTCTGGTGTTTTTGGGCAGATTTCCAGTGTTTTTGAGCAGATCTCTGGTGTTTTTGAGCAGATTTCCGGTGTTTTTGAGCGGATCTGTGGTGTTTTTGAGCAGATCTCTGGTGGTCTTGGGCAGATTTATGGTGTTTTTGAGCAGATCTCTGGTGTTTTTGGGCAGATTTCCAGTGTTTTTGAGCAGATCTCTGGTGTTTTTGAGCAGATTTCCGGTGTTTTTGAGCGGATCTGTGGTGTTTTTGAGCAGATCTCTGGTGGTCTTGGGCAGATTTATGGTGTTTTTGAGCAGATCTCTGGTGTTTTTGGGCAGATTTCCAGTGTTTTTGAGCAGATCTCTGGTGTTTTTGAGCAGATTTCCGGTGTTTTTGAGCGGATCTGTGGTGTTTTTGAGCAGATCTCTGGTGGTCTTGGGCAGATTTATGGTGTTTTTGAGCAGATCTCTGGTGTTTTTGGGCAGATTTCCAGTGTTTTTGAGCAGATCTCTGGTGTTTTTGAGCAGATTTCCGGTGTTTTTGAGCGGATCTGTGGTGTTTTTGAGCAGATCTCTGGTGGTCTTGGGCAGATTTATGGTGTTTTTGAGCAGATCTCTGGTGTTTTTGGGCAGATTTCCAGTGTTTTTGAGCAGATCTCTGGTGTTTTTGAGCAGATTTCCGGTGTTTTTGAGCGGATCTGTGGTGTTTTTGAGCAGATCTCTGGTGGTCTTGGGCAGATTTATGGTGTTTTTGAGCAGATCTCTGGTGTTTTTGGGCAGATTTCCAGTGTTTTTGAGCAGATCTCTGGTGTTTTTGAGCAGATTTCCGGTGTTTTTGAGCGGATCTGTGGTGTTTTTGAGCAGATCTCTGGTGGTCTTGGGCAGATTTATGGTGTTTTTGAGCAGATCTCTGGTGCTTTTGAGCAGATCTCTGGTGTTTTTGAGCAGATCTCTGGTGCTTTTGAGCAGATCTCCGGTGCTTTTGAGCAGATGTCCAGTGCTTTTGAGCAGCTCTCCGGTGCTTTTGAGCAGATCTCCGGTGTTTTTGAGCAGATCTCTGGTGCTTTTGAGCGGATCTCTGGTGGTTTTGGGCAGATTTCCAGTGTTTTTGAGCGGATCTCTGGTGTTTTTGCCAGACCTGCCTGGCAGTGTTGCGGAGGAAGGGCTGTGGAAGGAGATCACCCGTGCACTCAGGGCACATCTTTTGCCTCTCCCAAAGCCCCTCGTGATCTGGGAAGCAGTCCTGAGGGCACATACCATTGTCCTGAAGTCAAACTTTATTATTTTTGTAAAGAACAGGCTACTTGAGACCTCGTTTTCTTTTGAACTAGGGAGAGCCCATCTGTGAAGTAAAAAGATCCTATATATCACCCTGCTAATAAGTTTCCCTCAGCAGTTGCTAAAGTCAAGTGTTAGTCTTCAGCTGGAGTCTCATTTTTTAAAAAAATTAAATAAATAAATAGATACCACTGGCTAGGAGATGAAAAGTATCCTTTCAGCCACTTTATAAACTTACCTCCCACCCCAAAAAGAATTAATATTTCAAGCCGTGTAGCGAAAGGGCTGAGATTTCAGCAGAGGAAGGAGGGTTCGTAGTGGGGGATTTCCAACTTTTTAGCCCCTGAATAAAGATTTTGATGGGTAATTCAGTGCAGAAAAACCAATTAACGCTGTATTAATGTAACGGCTTTTCCTCAAATCTATCATGCGAAATACCAGGAGAAAACATTTTTATGATGAGCAGCAGCCCCCAGTTGAGGGGGAATAGGAAGGTCATGGGGACAATGTTTTCTTGGAGTTGTTGACACATTAATATTTACAGGTTGGACACTGGCAAGAGGAAAAATTGAAGCCTTTTCTTCTTTAGAGGCCCTTGCCACCATCTGATCTCTGATGTTAAGGCAAACACAGTTTTGATCTCTTTGATATCTTTTTTCTCCCCTCCATTTTCTTTGAGGCAAGTCCAAGTTTTTAGTGCTGGGCTGTGAATTAGGGCTCTGCTGTTCTGTGAACTGCAGGGAAGCCTATGGAAAGGCTCAGCGAAGTCTCCAGGGTCATAAATCCCCCCCGAGCCCATATTAAAGAGTTCTTATCTGAACATCTCGCGTTTCACGGGGTCCTGAGGGACACCCTGAAGCCCTTGGAAGGGGAGCACATCTCCCCACACACACTCAGCTCTCTCTGAGATGATGTGCCTGAGCTGGCCACTCTTCCCCACTCGCTTTCCTTGATGTTCGGAACTGAAAAGTGAGATTTTTCCCTTTTTTTTTCCCCTCCCATGTATTTTCCACTGTAGACGAAAATGAGTTTGGAAAATGGGATTAATATATGATATATTAATAGTCATACACATCCTTGTGAGAAAAGGTGTCATCAGGAACCGAAGCCGCTCAGACATTCAGTTTTTATTAGGGATTACTCCAGAAGCACTGTGTCCTTCAGGAGCTGGCTTTCACATGTTTTTGAGCATCATGCACTCTGTCACTAATCCCACTTTGGGGACTCCCAGGCTGTTCAGGCAGAGATTTTTCCAGGCTGGGATTCATCTTCTAAGTGGGCATTTAGAGCTTCTCAGTCCTCCTCGAAGGGGAGTCTCTTCGTGGTGCAGATCCAGCTAAGTAGTGGGGCTGTGCTGCTGTAAATCCCAGGCAGCCCCAGGAGCATGCACAGGAGCTCTCGGAATATTTCTCCAGAGCAGAATTTATTTTACAGCACAGATAATACTCCCCTGATATCTGTGAGAAGAAACACAGAGGATAATCCTTCCTGAGCCCTGCATCTGCCATGTCCTCCCCGGCTGCTTTGTCCTCTCGTGACCCTCATTGGGATGAACCATCTGCTTGGAAATCTAGGCTGGAAATTTCTAACCATTTCCAGCAGGACCTGCCTTTCTGCGGGATGTTTGTCCTTGCTTCCCAGAGGGCCCTGACATTAAGGATGGCGCTGCACAAAAGGTGCTGTGTGATACAGTGAGGTCTCCTGAAAGTTTGGGCTTGTTGACTCCAAAAAGCAGCAGATTCAAAGTGCTTGCCCACGGCTGAATTAGGGCTGTAATTAAAACACCACCTAAGCAGTGTAGGCACATAATTGCTGCTCATAGCCACGGTGATGATGTCCAGTGTAACACGCACAGAGCCCAGCAGTGACAGGAGGCATTTACAGAGGCTCCTTTGGCTCAGAAAATGGAAGATGTTGGGTAAAACCATCTCCTCCAGGGCACACGGAACAAAGCAATAAATAACGGGATGAAAGCAGTGGAAAGCTTTCTGGTGGGATGTGCTGTGTGCTGGCCACTGGAACAGGATGGGCTTTTCCCTGGTGGGGGGCACTGAGTTTCCTGGGCAGGCGTTTGCATGGAAAGGGACTTGTTTGTGTGGGGAATCCTCCCGTGGATGAACACAGGCATCGCTGTCTGCCACACCAAGGCCTCCAGCCCCTGACTCCGTCCCACGCGGGAGCTGCTCCAGGGGCTGGATCCACTCCCAAAACCCCCTTTTGGCTGGGGTGGAGGACCCAGCACCAGGGAAGGCAGGAAGCAGGGAGTACACAAAGCACCTCCCGGCCCCAAAAGCATGGGAATCACGCTCAAAGCAGTTACCCCCGGCAGGTACTGCCCTGTCCGGCCTCTGAAATGTGGCACCATTCATGGCAAACCATCGGTGTTGAGGGCAGGGAGTACACAAAGCACCTCCGGGCCCCAAAAGCATGGGAATCATGCTCAAAGCAGTTACCCCTGACAGGTACTGCCCTGTCTGGCCTCTGAAGCGTGGCACCACTCACAGCAAACTCTCGGCATTGAGGTGAGGAGCTGCCTTAACCCAGGTGGTCCACAGCTCGGCAGAAATGCGTCGTTTTTATTGTTTTATAATTCGAAAGGGATTTTGTGTGGGGATGGGCTCTGGCCCCCAGAGCTGTGATGGGGCAGAGCTCACTCTCAGCTTCCTCAATGCCAAACTCTCCCGGATTTAGGATGGGGAAGGTGAAGGACTCTGCTTCCTCCCTGTTGGATGGCTCCAGCAGAGGAGAGATTTCTCAGGGAGATATGATTATTTTCCTCATTAAAAATCCAAGTTTTTTTGCTTTACTCTTCTGGAGCTGCCTGCTGGGACAGGGTTCGTGGTACCATTCCCCTTTGGGGGTGCCCCGAATGCTCCCGCGGTCGCACACACATCACTGAACTTCTCTTCACACCTTTAATGCGTATTTATTTGAACAGGAACACGGCGATATAGGGACATAAACCCCAGCATCAGCTGTGCTCTGGGCTGCACAGAAGGCCACCTAGATCTTTTGGCAGGCTCCTCTTGCTGCTGGCTGAACCCTGAGGTCCCTGTTAATAGGATAGCACTGTTTATTATCTTGTGAAGATCATTTAAAATAGATGCTGTTAAAGATAATGCCCCACTGTAAACAAAGGCGCCAGATGAAATCACAATATTTAATTAGCTGCTGTCGAGGTATTTCTTGTCAGGAGGAAAGAGTTCAGCAGCCAATACTTCACAGAGGCAAAACCATCCAAACCATCCTGGACACAGATCCTCCATAAAAATACTTCCATTTACACAAGAAATCATTCCTTGCATGTCCTTTTTTATCTAATCCAGTGGATGCCTGGATTTGGATCCCCTGACAGATCCAAAACTTGTCATTTTTAAACCTTGCAAAACCTTATAACAGAGAGTTTGTTCCTCAAACAGGAAAACTGAGACACAGGAGACATAAACAGGTCGTGCTGGCACCAGCTTTTTCAGTAGGCTGCACGTTCAGATTCAGATTTATTAGTCTGGAGACAAATGTCTCTTTGGGGGAATGGAAACCAAATGTTGCTGGCATTTCATGTACCATAATCACTGCAGAAAACACAAACTTAGCAAAAAATGGGAAATGTATCCCCCAAAAAACCTGCTATCCCATTTCCCTCAAAAGTGCTAGACTTCATCAGAGTCCCAGCACACAACTCCCTCCTTCCCCTACGCTTCCTAAATGAGTGGAAACCAAAAATTACTTGCAAATTACCCCTTCCCCATGATTTCATGGCATTCCCCTTGGAGCAGCCACCGGCCTGGCTCAGCAGGCAGCTTGGTCCCTTCTCTTGGCAAGGATGGGAACAGGATGGTTCAGCATCCCAGGGAGGCCCCAAGGCGGAGGTGTGGTGAGGATTTATCTGTGATGGTTCAGCATCGCAGGGAGGCCCCAGGGCTGAGGCATGGTGAGGATTTATCTGTGATGGTTCAGCATCCCAGGGAGGCCCCAGGGCTGAGGCATGGTGAGGATTTATCTGTGGTTCCCTCTGAAGGGGTCACAGGGATGTGGCAGTCACTCCAGGAAGCACAGAGAGGCTGGGACAAGGGAAGGAGACAGAGTGCAGGGAAAGTTAACTCTTGCATCACCTGAACAAGCTCTAGAAACTTCTTTTGGAGTCAAAGTAAGATGAAAGCCCGTCTGCATTCAGAGCATGGGTGTTTGACCTGGTGGCACAGCCCCTGGTTTGCACTGGGATGTGTCCAGCAGTCCAGCTCCCAGGAAAACGCTGGAGTCTGCACCCTGTGGCTTTGTGTCCCCTGCACGGAGAAGGGGATGGATCAATCCCTGTCTCCCACAGCAAGCAAATTTCTGTGACAAGGGATAGAGCAAAGCCACCACGGAGAACAGCTCTGCTCGTGAGGAGCTGTGCATACACGGGACACATCTCACAGCTTCATCCTTTCCCAGTGACCCCATACCAACATCTGCAGAGACCCAAACCCCCAGCTCCCATCCTCTGAGCTGTCAGAGCCGCCCTCAGCGTCAGGATGAAGCTCTAATTACGCAGGATGAAGGATTTCAGGGAGCAGACCCCAGAGGAAGCCTGGCTCGGGCAGAGGCAGCAGGAAGAGAAGTCAAGCAGGGCAAAAGGTCTGATTGCTATTTCCCTTCCAGAGAACGGGAAGAGTCATCTGGGCAGGGAGAAGCACTCATTGTCCTGAGTCAGCCTGCAGCTTTCCCTGTGAAACACCTACCCCGACGAGGAGCAGCAGATGTTTCGTGTAAATCTGCCATAGGACAGAAGCATCCAGAAGGTCGGATGGCCAGATGTACAGATAGGGATGGGGAGACAGAGGAAATTGCCTTTTCCCCTGGGGGGCTAGCAGGAAGGAGTTTTCATTAGCGCTTTGGATGCAGGAAATGCAAGGCCCTGAGAGCTATTAATAGAAACGGCCTCTTCCATGGATGCTGGAGGCGAGAGGGCCTCCAGGAATGAGGAAAAGACAAATCATTTTAGACCCACAGAGGCTGTTTCATCCATGAGTGAAACCAGAAGAAATTCCTACCTATTCCCTTCCACAGGCTGCTGGCAATCAGCTCATTTTGCAAACTCTCCCACTGGTTGATGCGCAGGACAGAAGGAGAAGATGCAGTTGGCTGTGAAAATGCTGGTGAGGGGATGTATGCAGAGCCTGTGAGGCTGACCAGGGCTAATGCAGACAGGATTTTTGAGGAAGGTGGCTGTGTTTGGGGAGTGAAGGGAGTGTCCCTGGAGAAGGGATGTGAGTTTGTGAAGAGTAAGGATGACTTTTCAGGAGTCTCATCGCAGGTGCCAAGGCCTTGCTGACCCACAGGCTTTGTACAGTGCTGGACAAATGGGTGCTGACCAGAAAAGCAAAAAAGCACCAAAACCAGGTACTTGAAAACTGAATAAACCCCTCTGCTTTGTCATGGACAACCTTACAATTGTGGGGCTGTGGAAGAGGAGGGGAACAAGCACCGTGTTCCCTATAACCAGTTATCTCAGGGACTCTGTAAACCACACATCTCCCATTGCCCAGGTGTCCCTTCACACCGAGATGAAAGAATAAATGCATTAAACTCGGGTAGGTGATCAATTTCCCAGTTTTGCAGTGTGGAGGACTCACCATGAAGGGCAGTACCAGCCCTGTAAAGATCCTGAAGCAAGCTGATTTATCTGTGACAAGACAAAAATTGAAAAGGCAAGAGAATATTTTACCTTAACAATTGCCTAAGGCAGCAGAGCATCCCTAGGGCTTGTCTTTAAATCCTACAGGGAGAACTCTTCGCCTCCTCCCGGTTGCACTTTAGCAATAATCTCCTTTATGATCCCAGAGATTTACTCTTCTCCTCACTCCCCCAGTCTGTGAAGAGGATATAATATTTAGCTACTGCACAGATTAATGTCAGGCTGCTGCAGAGATGTAAAACACTCTGCTAGTGCTGTGTAATTACATTATTATGGTCCTGTAATAACACAGGCAAACCCATTTCATTTAAGTGTTGGCAAGGGTAACATCCCACTGCATGCAAAAGTTCATTCCCTTTCTTTTCCAGTCTGCTAAAATGGCCAAACTCTTCTACCTATTCCCTGTGGCAGTAGCATTTACAGTAGTTAAAAATAGCAAAGCAGAATTAGCTCAAAATAATGAAAACAGAGCATTATATTGTCATGTTCCTCACGCTGCTGCTGCTGAGTAGCTGGCCCTGAGGAAGAGGGAAAAAGGAAAAAAAATTCATGCAGGAAAAACCAGATTTCTCCAAGCTGCAGGAAGACACAAGACCAGATGCTCTTATTGCATGAGAATAATTCCTCCTAATTTTAGCAACTCCTTTGCTTTTTACAGTTTGCACTGATCATTAACTACCCCTGTTGGACTTTGGATCAAGAGGTTTTTGGGGATAACAGTCAATGAAATTGTTTCTTCCTGATTATTTTCCTGGCCATGAAGCTGTTATTTAACATTACCCAGTCTGGATAACCTGAAGAAACCAAATGTTTATCTATTTGTGCCTAAATAACACCTATAGTTCTGAGTATAGCACATTTTATTCTCTCCTTGAAAAAGCCACCTCTCCAGATGACAGGAATAAAGAGATCTCCTTCCTGATCCTTTCTTTTGGTTGTTGTTTGAGTTTCTTCTTGAACTGCAAATGTGCAAAGAAACCTTTGAAATTTTGGAAAAAATTTTGTCTTTTTTATTAAAATTTCTCCTCATTCAAGGCTGTGAATTTACACTGACTTCAGCCATTAGCTTCTCCACCTTCTCTATCTGCTTTTCCTATCAATCTGTGCCATCCTGTCATGGACCAACACCTAAATTTTTTCAAGGGTTCCTGGAGTTTGGATCAATTCTGTAAATGAATAATTGGACTTTATCTGCTTGAGTAGAAGCTCATGTGTAGTTTAATCAAAACCCTGCTGGAATCAAGGATCTTCCAGGCAAAAAAATTATTTCAGAAAACCAGGGACTGCGATATCCATGGGGACCTCCTGTGGAAATCCTTCCCAGGCCTCTGAGGGTTTGGAAATCCTTTCACTGGAGGTGGTTGTTATTAACATTTGATGTTCCTCCAGCCAAAACGATCCATTGGACTTGACTTCATAGAAGTCAGTCCACTGAGGACCACTCCATGCTTTCACCTGGAGGGGTTGGAACACACCTGCAAAATCGGAGCATTTTGCTGACACATTCATGCCAGGGGGATGAAAGAAGAGAGAAAAAAAAAAAGAAAAAAGAAAAGGAGAGTGAAGAAATATGGTAGATTTTAGGAAAAATAGACTGAGTATTTTTCCGTCTTGGCCTGGCCCTGCTCAGAACGTGTGATTTTACTGGCCTGCGCCAAAGGCTCATTTTTTTGGGGGTTATTTTTGTTTATATAAAGGAATATATTTCACTGTCAATATTGTAGCAGAGAAGGAAATCTTTTGGAAGAGACACATGTGCTCAGTCACCGGGCATTACATCCTCTTCTTTTGCTTGCTTTCTATTCCTCAGCAAGCTCTGAGGGAAGCCACAACAGCCCTCATGCCAACAACCATCTTTCTTTTTGTTTTCCTGAGGAACTTTGAACTTTTCTTAATGTCCTTGACAGCTCAGCGCTGTCAGAGGGGAAAAAGGCCTTTAACAGCTTCCTCTGTGGCGTGATTGAGGGATTCTCCGTTGGAAGAGGCATCACCAATGATCCCTCCGGGGTCATTGATTGACAGGGGCATTGTGAGCTTCCAGCTGGATGGACAAGCACCTGGATTCACCTGTGAGGCAGGAACATGGATCAGCCTGACAGCCTGAGCCCCATTAGCAGAGGAAGGGTCACTAAAGAAGCAAACTCCTGCCTTGTTCTTGCCGTGGCCGTGCTTCGCATGGTCCAACTCAAACAAATGTCCGAACTGACATTCCAAGCATAATAAAGAGGTTTCCATATCCGTTGCGCTCTCGTTGCACAACACCCTTCAATAGAAGTGTTCGGCTAATGGAAAACCGAAATTGCTCAGGGAAAAGAAAAAAGAAGAAAAGGAAGAAAGAAAAGGAAAAAACTGTCCATTTTTTTTTCGACATCCTCTCTGCTTTCAGATGAGAAGGGAAAGGGGGATGTGGAGAAGAATGCAAAGAGCAAACATCTTAAAATGCCAACGAGAGCCTTTTGGAAGCTGATTAGAACCATTTGTGTGTGGTCAACAAAAAAAAAAAAAAGAAAAAGAGGGGGGGAGTTTGCAGAAAGTGGAAGGGAGACAACCTCTGCTCTGCTCTGAGCCACAGAAGCGATGCCAGCGCTCCTTCTGACTTTACAGCTTTTTCTTGGCCTATCCGGGTGAAAGCCTGATTAAAAATGGGGGCTGAGAGGGCTTGTTGAAAAACCTCCCAGATTGTAATCCCAGCACGAGGGCAAAGGGAGGCTTGCAGGAAATCGTTCCTGGCTGTCTGCATCGCTTATCAAACGCGGCGAGCAGAGACACCCAGGCACAGCCGAAGGAAATCGCACGCCCAGGGACCTGCTCCTCACAAGGGGTTTTTTCCTTGTGTTCAGTGGGAAACAGGGAGGAGAAAACAGCCTCTGAATTACAGCTGAAGAGGGGAAAAAAAGAAAACCTCAAGACTTTCTGCTAAAAAAACTATAGACATGGATGGAAAGAGATTTATCTACTCCAAACCCATTTTTCCTTCAGTGGTGTCTTAGGTAAAATGAAATAAACCAAGAGGATTGAATTTCACTGGGAGAATGACTGTGAGGTCTGCTGTGCAAGCCAGATTTTCCAACCATACATTTAAAAGCGGTTACTCAAGTTTGGGTAAGAGAAAAAAAAATTTAGAAAAAAAAAAAAATACACTTACCCAATTTCCGAGCAGTCTGTGAATCGTGAGCTTGGGAGATGCAGGGAAACAGAGCCTGTATTTACAACTCACACAGGGATCTTTCCAAAGGATGATGGTGTCAGGACTTTTTTTCGCTGCCCTCTTGACCTCTCGTGGGGGTTGTGTTTTATTTTTTGCCATCAGGGGCTTTGGTGAACATAAAATTCCTTTCCCCATGAATGCTCCCAAGAAAAATGGGCAGCCAGCACGAGCTGCCAGAGGTCTGTGAGGTGCAAGAGCCATGAGCATTTTGAATTTTGGAGTGCCAGTGATTCACAGGCAGCTCAAACTGGAAATACCGTGCTCATGGTAAATTTAGCATCCATTATATCCACTATAAAACCAGCAGCTGCTGAAAACACTGGAGAGGGAAACCTGAACTCCAGAAATCAAGGAATCTCACTGAAGAAGAGAGTTAGAAATGCAAAAGGGTTAAAACCTGGGAAGGGTAAAGCTGAGATGTTGTGGAGCATCAATTTATGAGCTCCACATCAAACACAGGTGAAGAAAGAGATTTTTTTGTGCTGTTGATTTTTCCAGGATTAAAGGAGATGATTAATTTGCTAAAACTTCAACCAAAAGATGAAGAACGAGAAGTTTGGCCTCCAGAGCTGGTGATAACAGAGTGGCTGGGAACTGATACTGGCTCAAGAGTCAGACCTTACAAACTATCCCTGAGATTCACCACGTTTCTCATTAACAGTAATTCAGCCACATCAGCTCAGTATTGAACCAAAATGCAATTATTAAATCCTTGATGGGTGTCCCAGCCTGTGAAACCTCATTACCCTCCAAGAACTGGGTTTTATTTTGATCTGCTGGAACAATTCTCCTCGTGGCACCTGTGCCTCTGCACGGACCAGGCAAACATCGCATTTCTGGCTGGGTGCTTTTTTCCCACCAAACCTGGTTTCTATATTTAACCTGACTTTTCAGCAGCAGCATCACAGATTTTGTTTTTGTGCTGAATGTTTGCAGCTTTTTGGCGTATCATAATCTCTTGGCACACCTAATGCTTCTAAATAGTGCTGAAATAAATCACTCCTTTGCCTTCGTAATCCAAAATGCTTTGTGACTGGAGCTGAAATAGTGCAGTTGCTCAAAATATTCAGTGTTCCTTTAATGGTAGAAAACACAGAAAAAACCCCAAAATTTGAGGAGGAGACAGCATTTTTCACCTCTTTTCCATAGCTGTGATGGTAACAGATAAGAATTCGGCAGTGGGGAGAAGCAAACATATTAAAAATTAGAATTGGCTTATTAAAGAGAGCAAGATGGGACGAGGCTTAGGTAAAAATGGGATTTCTGAGCCTGTAGGTATTTCTGTTGTAGCCATAGGTTGGGAAAGTCTTTCCTAAGTTACTTGGGAGCCTCTTGTAAGATCCATCATATAACCAAGACTCTTGCACTTGATTCCTCAATAGCTTTAAAAATAATCATAATGTTTGAAATTTGTCTGCTACCAGCAGAAACCCAGCAAGGAGAAATCATCAATTTAGCAAAATATATTGTTAATGCCTTCCCAATTCTAGCACCAGTGTGGTGAGGAAGTGGATTTACTCATCAGGAATCCTTATTTAACTAATTAGTATTACTTTAAAAGTTTCTCTGTTTGTTTCCTCTTTCTCTTTTTATTTCTACCCTGGTGAAACAGCCAATTCTTCAACACAAGAACTTCAGTTTTAACCAGAGGTGTGGGCAGAGCCTTCTACTTGTGGAAGGCTCCCCTCTCTCTGTGTGGGGTAGGCTTGCAAATTATTATTATTATTATTATTACTATTATTATTATTATTATCATCATCATCATCATCTGATTAAAAATCCTAACCCTTGGGCATTGCTGCGTGAAGGGGGACAGGGAAAGAGAAAACAAGGCTTTAGTTTCCTCAGTTTTCTCCATAATTTCCAGTGCCTGGGTTTTAAGAAGGATTTGATAAGATCTCATGCCTTTGTCCGAGAGAGCTGTGGTGAATTTGTGCTGTGGCAGGGTTACCTTAATTAATTCTGGGAGTTTTTGTCTGAGATTACCCTTAAATTAGTGTCAGGTCCCTTCTTCAGCTGATAAGCAGCTCTCAGGAAGAAGGTACCAGATCTCCTCTCCTTTTCCTCCTTTCTGACAAAACAAATTCCTTCTCTTTGCTGTCTCCAAGGAAATAACTTAAATTTTACGATCCTAATGTGGAAAACTGAAGCCTCAGAAACTCTGTTTTTCTGATTTTATTTTTTATGGAGATACTTCCTCTGTCTTTCCAGCTTCACCAAAGCTGCAGGAATGCTCTAACAACCAAGAACCTCTTCAAAAGGATTTATTTTTTTCCAAGATTTTTGTTTTGCTGATATGGGAGTGAGGAAAGAATTCAGCTGTATCTCTTTATCTCCACTGGAAGGAAAGAAATTAGACAGATATATTACAAGTCTTATCTTATCCCCTGTGTCTCACACATGTGTTACTGGAGGGAAATTTCAGTTCAGGGAACATGTGAAAAGTTAAAGGAGGATAAGGGTGCTCAGGGGACAGGGATGAGGTGGTGGGGAGAGTTTGGCTGCAGAGAGGGACAAGCAGCAGGAAAATGCAAGTTGCTGCTGGAAAAAGGAAAGATGGAGCTGCCACTTCCACACTTTCACCCTTTCTAATCAAAAATAAGTGCACTCTTTTTTTCCCCTAACTCGCCAAGGGTGAAAAGTGATGGCTCTCAGCAGATAAAATTAGGGCAAACATTTACCGCCTCAGAAATTCTGCTGCTAGGCTCACCTTTTATCATGAACCCTCACGACTGCAACAAGCTGCTCTCTTATTTTTCAGTCCTTGGCTACAAAGTTTGGCTTCTATTGAATGGAGCTATTAAATACTAGAAAACAAGTTTTGTCCATTGTCGTAATTCCATACCATAAACCCCTCCACACTTGTATACTTGAAACAAGCCCAATATAGGAAATATTGTCAGCATTAAGATTATGGATTTATTCTGCCTGCCAGAAAAGCCCTAATCCATATCAACACCCTCCCAGGCTGCGGAGTGTATCCCATACTCCAAGTTTGCTCTCCTAAGGACAGATTTCTTTGTTGCTGTTCTCTTTAAAGAGAAAAAAATATTTTCCTAAGAGATATTGAAGTCAAGCCTCCGATGTTTTTTTGCTCCCTTGCTGAGAATTCAAGAAACCTTATTACCGCTGAGGGGGGAGTGTCAGATTTAAACTGCAGAACTGTGTGAGTCTTAGAAGAGTTACAGACAGGAGCTTCCAAATTCACCTCCTTTTCACTTCTCTGTTGAGTGTTTCCTATACTTCATATTGGATATTTCGGATAAATAATTCTGGTGAGGAGAGAAAGTAGAGTGAGGAAGTGGTAGAATCTATTTTAGAAATTAAGACATCACCTTCATGCCCAAAGAACTTTAATGGCTTTATCTACGGGGGGAAAATGCATTTCACATGAGTTCCCTTTCTTTATTGTGTTCTCTGCCATAATGCAGAAAAACAGCAGAAAATTTGGGAATGCTGTAATGAAGACAAAGAATTTTTATGGATGAATTTTGATGCTGAAGGCTGAAGGAACTCGCTTGCTCCCAGCCAAGCAGCAGGGGCTGAGAAAGGTTCCAGAAGCACCAAGGGCAGGGTCGCCTTCCCCTGACCTTGTCGTCTCATTAAAAGGGGGATATTCAGAATTCCATATTCAGCCCCCTGTGGATTCCTCTGGGTCTCAGCTTTCCATCTCTGGCAGGAACCGGTACCGATGCCAACTTTTGCATTGACACAGATTGGAGTTGACACTGGCAGCGATACTTTTCCAATAAATTTGACACCAGACACCAGCAATGTTTGCCACGAGGCGAGACTGTTCTCCAACTGCTCTCCATCCCACCAGTGCAGATCCCTTCTAAAAAAATCTGTCAGCTTAACTCTCTGCAGCTTCTTTTGCAGCAATAACACCTTCCTGCGAGGGGAAACCCAGTGAGTGAGGTGTGATTGGGGAGCTCTGTCAGCAGCAGAAGGTGTCGGCAGCTGGGTGTTTATGGCCCACCTGATGCCATGGCAATGGGATTCCACCACGAGAGCCCACCTCTGAAACCTGCCAGCTGCTGGCTGCTCCGTCCCTTCTGGCTTCAGGAGTTTTAACAAGATGTTTCTGGTCTGTAATCAATGTAAACTTCCCATACAAAACCTGGTGGAATGTCCTGATTCCTGAATAAAACACTCAGCGCTTCGTTTTCTCTCTAAGCATAGCGTTCCCTGCTTTAGCCACGGCGCTGGAAATGAGAGCAGCCTCTAATCTCTTTTTGTCATCTAACATGTTTTAAAACAGGATGGAGCTGGCAGGTGAGATATCAAACGGAGAGCAGCCAGCACAGCTGGAGTATCTTGGACGCAAAATGCATCCCACAGCCTTATCGCCTTCGGCAGCGTCTCGGACCGACTCCTATTGATACATATCCATAAGCTTTGGATTAGGTTTCTCCAAAGCCAGGAAGCTGTCAGCCTCAGCACGACTGAGGCACAGGAGAAAAGTTATTCCCGTGCATAAATCCTTAAAAATGAGCCCCTCGGTGTGCTCACACGTGGTATTGTCACTGTTAATAAGTGAACTAGTAATTAAGCAGCATTAAAAATATCTATTGGTTCTGCACTATATTTAAGCACAATTTATTGAGTCATTTGATTGGGAGACACAGTAGCTGTTTGACGGAGTTTTTATTCAATATTAAATAAATATATTCATTTAATGTTTAGTGGCATAGCCCAGCCTGACACTGTGGTGTTCACAGGTGTGCAGAGGGTGAGCAGGACACCCCTGGAAATCAAGATCACAAATTCATCAGTGATTCAGAAAGTAAATCAAGGATGTGTCAGGAATACCAGGTTTTTGTATTTGACTCTGGCAGGCTGAGATGAGGATGGATATTCAGTGCGTGCCCAAAAGCCTCAGCTGCCCACAGTGTGGTGCCTGTGGCTTCTCATGGGAATCCAGTGAATCCAGTGCCAGTGAAACCCCCAGAAATGACCGAGCTGATGCTGTGCTCCACCTCAGCCTCATCATGCTTGACAAAGCTCATCTTCTCAGGCAGGTTTCTGGAAACAGGTCTGTGTTTGTGCCTCCTCCCAGGGCTCGGAGGAGCGACTGCTCCCCCAGCTCAGGGGCGTGGAAACACCTGGAGGGCCACCAGGGTCCCCAGCAGTGACAGCTCCTGTCACACAAAACTCACTTCTTTCTCCTGGGTCTCGAGCAAAACAGCTCCGCATTGTGATACTGCCCCTTGTCTTGACTTGAACCCAGGCCTCCCAGCTGCAAATTCAATAGCAAATACCTGCTTTCTATTGAAAGCTGCCTAATTGGCTGCTGTTCCTGCTGCTCCAGCCGAATTTGCATTAAAGAAAGACCTGCGATCCTTGGCATTCCCTATCCCGCTCCAGATTTAGCCTATGGAGCTGGCAGTTCTCTTAACGCCCACATCTGTCTGTGCTGGCCACAGCTGATTTATGTCGAGTATCTCAAAGGCATGTGGTGCCAGTCCCACGTCGAGCTCTGGATTGTGGTGGTCCGTCTGTATTTGTTGAAATTGGGCCCAAAGAAGCTGGCTTGGAGCAGAGACTGCGAGGAATGTGAGCCAGTGGCCGTCCAGACAGCTCTGTCAGCAAGCTCAGGAAACTGGCTGAAAAATACTGGGAAGAGGCCCAGATTTCAAACAACCTGTGGAGCTCTCATGAGAACACACTGTTTTAAAACAGAAAGTTGAGTGATATTCTTAATTACAGATTTTTCTTTTTTTTTTTTTTGAAAGAAAGGTTAATGATGGCCTTTGCCCTTGCAGAACACAAGGCACGTTCTGCAAATTCGTGGAATGAGCGCCTGTCATCCTCTTGTGTGGAGATTTCTTTTCCAAGCCATGCACTGAGCATTTTTAATTCCCAGGCAGAGATAAAGACCAGGACACCCTTGGGGTCCCACAGCTGTGGGACCTGTGGATCTTTACAACAGCACTGGCCATATAAAGAAATATTTGCCTCAGGGGTTCCATTCGTGTCCACCACCATTCCCCACTGGATAGCTCAGAGCTGAGGGTGGGTTTGGCTTTTTCAAGCTGCCATCCCATAAACCAGAAAGCCACCAGCCCAAGAGTTCAAGTCCAAAGGGTTTTTTCTCCTGAACTAATGAGCTCCATGGTCTTATACGAGGGACAGGATGATGTGAGCACAGACAGGATTTAACCAAGCTCCGGCTTTAGGGCTCAGCATCGGGGGAACGGGGTGAAATGCAGGAGTCTGGGTTGTCTGCTGCATGATCTAATGGTCCCTCTTGGTCTTAAATTTTATGAATTTAGGCTCTGGGTGGAATCTGGCTCATTGTGCCGGTCAGAGTTGAGCCTGGGAGAATGAAACACAGCTTTTAATCACGGAGAGGCACCTTGTCCTCTGCCTGCAGTTAAATTGCACTTAGATGCTTTCTCTTGAGAAACCCTCCTTGGGTTTTTTCCTCTTTATTTATTGGTCATGTGACTGGGTCAGCATAGCTGGAGCTTGAGAAATTGCACAGATTTAATATTGGACTGCAATTCGTTATATCTATATATGTTGGGACAGCGTTTCATTGCTTTTTCAGGGCAGGAAGTGACTGTCCCGTATCCTGACTTGCACAGAGCTTGCAAAAACAGGTCAGTAAAACCTCAGGTTTAATTCATAGTTCACTTGCTTTTATAAGATTTTCTCTCAATTAAAAAGTACTCAGAGGATGAGTTTTATAGCATTGAAAGCCGCTGCTCATAAAATGTAAACTGGGAAAAATGAAAGCCAAACTTGGTAAGAGTAAAGGGTTTTATTTAATTTGAAAATATTGCATATGAATGGAAAGAGATTTTTTTTTTCCTGTGTTTATAAACTGATCTTTTTATTATTCCACATGTCAGTGCTCTACAGACTTCTCTGAAAGTCAGTGATGACATTAGAAAGGGGAGTAAACAGAGGAAAACACATTAAAATTAGCACTTGATAGTGACTCAGGGTTTAATAGCATAAAGCCTTCCCTGTGATATTTGGTAGAGGCTAAAATTATGTGGCTCTGTCAAATTGTAACTATCACTGAGTTACACAAAAATTATCTGTTAAATACCTGCTTCTTTTGGTCAGCAGCTTGGTGGCCACGGTTTGTGCCAGCTGGCCTAGAAGCTGCAAAAATCAGTTTATGGCTCAGTCCTGGCTCCCTGGTAAAAGTGGGTTTGAAAAGTAGGGTTGGGAGGGAAGGAGAGGATTTGGGAAGCTTCAAGTGGAATGGAAACCTAGTGAAACAGATCCCTGGACTATTTAATATTTATATTTAGTACCTCTTGATCCCCAAGGCCTGCTCTATGGACAGTATTAAATGCTGGCCTTGTTGGAGAGTTCTGCACAGTTTAATAAGCTCTGGACAAAACCTCAAATTACCTGTCCAGAAATAAGGAACTGCAAAGAACTTCTGGGGTCTGCTTCCTCTTTTTAATTACTTTGCTCCTTACTCTGCTGCTTCTGCAGGAAGTTTGTTCCAGGGCCTTTTGCTGCCAATGGAAATGCCTTGGTCTAAAGAGACCACCAAATTCAGCAAACTGGACATTTGCAGATCACTTATTTCCCCTCTAAATCCACAAATGCCTGTCTGGCCAGCGTGTGCTGTGTAAGTCAATATTGCCCTTTATCCAAGGAGTTTTCCCTGGATGCATTCCCAGGGGACAGTGGTGTCCCTGCTCCATCTCCGCTTGGCTGAGCTGAGTCCGGAGCAAGGTCCAGGGAACACCCTCATGTCTTCCCACACAGGTCTGCCTTTTCCTCCCTTTTCCCACAAATAAGAATGGGATGGGATGGGATGGGATGGGATGGGATGGAATGGAATGGAATGGAATGGAATGGAATGGAATGGAATGGAGTGAGATGGAATGGAATGGGATGGAATGGAATGGAATGGAATGGAACAGGATGGAATGGAATGGGATGGGATGGAATGGAATGGAATGGAATGGGATGGGATGGAATGGAATGGGATGGAATGGAATGGAATGGAATGGGATGGGATGGAATGGAATGGAATGGAATGGAATGGAATGGAATGGAATGGAATGGAATGGAACGGGACAGGACAGAATAGGACTCTGACTTGCAGAAATCCCCACGCTCATTCCCTCAATTTGTTATCTCCCAGTATTAGATCTAACGTTTTTTATATTACTTCAGCCTTCAGGGTCCTCTGGCTCTTTCCATGTGCTACACTGAGCCTCTTTTTTAAAGATTCGGTCTCCAGAATTCATTTGGCTTCATTGTCTAATATTGTCTGTACTTTGGTGCTATGGTTCTTTTAAGAACCACTCAAAATTGGTTTCAGGATGGATCTTTGGGAATTGCCTAAAGATTCACCATGTGAACACTCCAGACAATGGGATCAGCTCCTCTTTAGCATGTTTCTGGGTTTCCTGCTGGGTTTCCTGGTTACAATTTGGTCCCTTCTTCTTCATTTTAAAACCAAAGTCTTCCTCTGGACCACTAGGTGCTTTTTAGACAATGTAAAATGGTCAGAGAAAAAAATTATGTTAAAATTGCCTCAGGTAAACCCACATCACATTTTGTTTCTTTCTTTACCTCAGTGTCTAAAATCACCCTTATTCTCTCCTTTAATTCCTGAAGTTTTCAGATAACCAGGAACAACTGCAGCTGCTCAGGTAACCCCAGTTGGAAACACTTCTTTCTATCGTGCCAGTTTTTCCACTCTTCTGGGTGATGTTATTTCCCTTCTGTGCCTGATTTCAGCACAGTGAATCCTCTGGATTTTCTTCCCCCTTCCAATGTGGGAACTTCCATTCCCATTCACTCATGAGCCCTCCAGCCTTTACCCCATGTTCTGTACACTCCCCTGTACAGAAAACACATTCAGTGAACTCATTTAATTTTGGGAATTATGCTCAGTTTCTCTCAATTCCAACACCATCCTCACTGCACAGCAAACCCACGTCATCTTTTCTGGTTCTCTTTTTCTTCTTCTGGTTGAGGAACTTCTGTTGTTTATTTTAATATCCTTTGCAAGGTCTAACTCAGCTTGACTTTTGGCAGTTCTCACTTTACCCCTGTGCTTGCTGACCTCTAAAATGCAGCTTCCTTTGCAGATTCATCTCTTTTTCCACTCTTATCCCTAACAGACCCTATGGAGCGAGCCAGTTAGTTCCAAACCCTTCAGGCTTTTCCTCCCTTGTTTGCAACATGAGTCCCACATCAGTTTTCCACTTGTGGTGCAAAGAATTTTCAAACATCCTGCAAGAACAGGTCAGCAAAAGCTTAGCTGGAGCTGCTTGCCCTAATCAGAGCCTTTCATAATCAGAGATCACTCTTTGAAATAAAATTGATCAGACAAAAAACCCTCACGGCTACAAACTTTGGGGGTTTTTATTCCCTCTCTATTTTGGTCAGCTCACAGTGGCTGTGGTTTTATTCAGATTTTCCATCTCCTTTTCCAAATGCATTTACTTTTTGTGATTTTATGGTCAAGGTATCTACTGGTGATCACATCCCAGGTAAAAATAGTTTGCTATTACTGATGGTGGTCATCCTCCACGTGTCTCACATGTTCAAACAATTCCTCGTGGTGTTACATTATCTAAAACCATTTCAGGTCTTCATTCAAACCCTGAAACTTGAACAATTCTCTGAGAATAAAAGATATGGCACTAATTAGAGCTTGACATTGCTGCCATGATGGTAGATAACAGGGTATACCTAAAAATCAGACCAAGGTACTACAAGGGGATGAACTGGAGTGTCGTAAAATGAGTAAATTGAAACAATATCAGCACTGAATCTGGGAAGATCCTGCATTTACATATTTGTATTTATATGGCTGTTTACGTCCACAGGGATTTGAATATGGTTTAGAGGATAAATAAAATAACTCTCTAAATCTCTCATACACATGGGTATAGCAAGAAAAGACATGGAATTATTGACTTGAGAGAAGTGAAAAAAAGGCTGTTTCCACTGAAAGCAGGAGCAACTTCCTTCCCTCCAAGAATCTTCTATGATATTGCCTGAAAGAAACTTCTATAATATTATCTAAGGGCTTGATCCCTGCAAGGAGGTAAAGAAATGAAAGTTACTCATTTCTTGGTTTGCCTGAAAGCATTTTTCCAAACCATTATTTGACCAAAACTGAAAGGCTTTATTTAGTTCAGTGAGTTTTTCCAAAAGGTGTCTGCCTTGGTTGCCTTCACTTTTGATTAGGAGCTTGCAAGGTCTCTGCAAGATTTCCAATGAAAACTGGGAGATGTGGGCTCTCTTAGTCATTCTGCAATTTTTTGCATCATTTTGCTTTTGTGGCAGAATTTTGTAAATGCATGAGTAATTTTCAGGAAAAACAAACATCTTCTTCTTTTCTTTTTTTTTTCTTTTTACAAATATGTCCCTGGGATCATAATGTGCCCTTGTTGAAATTTCGTACTGAGATGAGCTCCATTTTTCTTTCCCAGTGCCACCAGTTCCTCACACAGCGTGGAACAAAAATTAGAGGAACACACAGCTCCTCTCCCACAGAAATGCCAAACTGCAAATGGAACGGAACAGCTGAAACTCCCAGCGAGAGACACGAGGGCTGAGGTTGCACAATCAGGATTTCATCCTCTGACACTATTTGTTTTAGGCTTGCAAAATCTGCACAAATATCCAGAGATCATATTTATTTAGCACCTCTGCCACGGAACGTCGTGGGGGCCTGAAGAATGTGCTCAGGAAGGGATTAAACCCATTAATGGTGAATAAATTCACCAAAAATGGGAGTCTGGATGGATGTAATATCTGGTTTATTCAGTTCCTGGGCTGCTCAGAGCTGGAAGGACAAATCAGGGAAGGATCATTCTGTTCTTGTCCTTGTTTTTAACTTCTTTTTCCTAACCAATAACTGTCTGCTACTCATAGACCACCATGATGATGATTGTTGTGATTACTACAAATGATCCATGTTTAATTTAAAATTAAAAGTAACTGCATTCTGCTGTAACTTCAAATCTATTTTCTCATGTCTCTTGTAACTCTGAAGTCTTCCAGTCCTGACTGGCTTTTCCAATCAAACATAATTTCATCAGGAAAAATAAATTATTTCAATAGCAGACTGGATTGCCTCACAATCCCATTTGACTTCAAAATATCTGGTACTGTTCATGAGAAATAAATCACTTTGATCATTATTCAACCATGGAAGAATTTGATGGAGACCCTTCCTGATTCTGATGTGATCTAATCATTCTTGGACACTACCAATAAAGGACTTAATTCCACAGCTTCTAATTACCTCATTCCTTCTCCCCTAGGACTCCTTTACTAATTTCACTTCCACCAAGAGGTGCTCTGGGGTGATGTTCTCATTGTCCAGCTGGGACAGTCATGTTATCATCACACTTGACTTTCAGCCTTAATTGGTTTGAGCTTGGACTTGATGATATCAAAGGTCTTTTCCAACCTAGGTAATTCTGTAATTCTGTGATTCTGTAAACATTAGTATTGGTGGAATTTGTTAGGATTGTGAGAAGCCTCTTATTTTTAGAAAAGTTCTCCCTAAGTTGGCTTTGAGATTCAGTTAAAGTTGGTGGCACATGTGGTATTGGTGTTTTGCTCTTCTTTGTAAATTAGAAGTGAGTAATCAACAAGAAATAAATTCACTGAGACACAACTAGAATGTGTCCACCAATGTTTTCTCAGCATACTTCAATTCTTGCAGTCCCTTTTAAAGCAAAGTGCTTTAAAGGATTTATTTAGATGGTGAAAAGTGTTGAAGAACAGGAGACGGACTTCAGAACATGCTTAAAGTTAAGTACATAAGTAAACATTTTGCTGAATGAGCCCAAATGATTGCAAAGTGTGATTTCCCCTTCTTAAATTCAAATGAATGCTCACAGAAGTATTTTGCATTTATTTCCCATATGGTGTTTGGACAAGCAGGCAGGGAGGCAGCACGATCTACTGCAGTCACAAATAAATACTGCAGAAACGGCTTCATGCTCTGGATCCATCTTTCACAGGGGCAGAACATTTGGGGAACAGGGATTGCAGCAGGTTTTGGCATCAGGAAGGAGCAGCAGTGCCATGGGAGCTGCCTAATTATTAATTACCTGGCAGTAACCAATTGAGGAACATCACCTGTGTTTAAGATTTACGCAAAGATTTCTATCTCTATTAAAGCACAACTATTTAAGAAGACCCATTTAAAATAATGGTCTTGCACGAGCAAAAGTTTACATTACTTAGATAACTTGCTTCTCTTGGTGCTAATTGTTTAGCTAATTAGGATATTTTTAATGCAGTTGTGATGAAGTTTCCTGGACCATTGTACAGGAGACATTAAACTGTGGTCTTGCTGAAAAAAGCAAATTTATCGTCAACAAGCTTGATGGCAGCTCACAAATTTCATCCTTGCTCAGGTGAGCTTTCTGCTGACTCCAGAGAGGATTTTGCCTTTGGAAAGGAAGAATGAAGAACTTCAGGGTCAGGCCCAGTGAGTCTTTTTGGATCCCTGTCTACTGCACTTTCCTGGTATCATCAGTATTTTGCAGCACCTCTACAAGAAGAGAGCAGGAAGAAGAATTTCTTTCCAGAAAATTAGGGATTTCTTTAATTTTTGAGGGTCTGGTATGCCCAAAGCATGGCAGATCAGCAGCTCTTGTGCTCTACTACCGGGCAATGGGCATTCACTGCGTTCCTTCATTAAATTGGACACCTTGGTGGGCTGCTGGGGAAAAAAAAAAAAAAAATTAGGAAACGGGTACTGGAGAGGGGAGGGTGAGCGCGTGAGAGAACCACATGTTCACGTTGCCTGTGTATGAACAGCAAGCTTTCTGGCCTGACATTTATTGAAAAAATAGATCTTACACTGTATCCACCCAACACCTGTTGAGAAACACTGACCCCATTACAGAGGTTGGATTTACACTGGCTCTGTATAACACCCTATAAAGGAGGCCACTGGTGCAAAAGATTAAAGAATGCTGTTAAGTAAGTTGTTTTATTTCTTTTGAGACTGAAAGAAAGCTGCAAAGTGAGAGAAAGCTTTCCTCGGTTATTTACTCTTCATTACCGGGGATCTTGAAGGGCCTTGTATAAACTGCTCCAGTCGGGTCATGACAACACTTTATAAGGTGCAAATGTTGAGGTGGAGCCAGTGCTGCACTGCCGGGGAAGCGAATGGAAAGGTCCCTCCCGACTCGATGGAAAGTTAGTGCTAATAAAAGCTCACGGCTTTGGCACGGCCTCCGCGGCACCAGGGGCCCATGAACACCAGTTTGCACCAGGGCTGCCGGGCCCCGAGCAAGTGCCCCGGCACACGCTGGCCTCGGTGGAGCTTCTCCAGGTGAACTTGGTAAAGTCCTGGCTGGAGCTAAAAATCTTATGTTTAAGGGCTGGGGGAAAAAAAACCAAAAAACCAAAAAAACAACGACCCTTGTTTTTTACAAGCTGCTGTATAATGAATAGCCCATTTCAAGGAATGTGTGAGTTCCTATTAGGGCTCGGTGAATGCTGCAAAATGTTTTCAGTCAATGTGAGTCCCAGTTTTCAGACAAATGGCTTTCTGTGTATTTGCTGCCTTCTGCTCTCTGCCTTCCCAAATCATCTGTGAGATCTGGTTCTACCTGGCAAGAGGCTGGTGGAGACAGCTCACCTGCCTTCTGCAGCAGTGGGATAGCACCATGTCTGCCTCTCACGCCCTTTTTGTTCAGTGAACTGGGAGCCTTTTTGGGGCCAAGCAGCCTGGAAGGTGAAGCAAGGCTTCCAAAGGGTCGTGAACATTGAGTAGTTACATCCAAGCTGGGAGATGGAGGATTGACCAAGTGACCCAGCCACAGACTTTTGAGGTTGCATACATTGCCTCAAGACATCATCAAATGCCTAAGGCATCACTAAGGGGCTGACAGATTCCATACTGTCTGTATGGAATATATGATTCCATACTGTCTGTATGATTCCCAGGATCTGTGGGAGACCCTTATCCTTGGGAGTAACTTTTGGGGCCAGGAAGACTCCTGAGGAGATCCCAAACAACACTGAACAGCCATGTGTGGGTTGATAACTTGAGCCCTTCAGTCACCCTCTGACCAAAGACTGGCTGGAAATGTGGGGACTCAGAAAACCCTTGGCTGAAAGAGACAAAGAGAAAAGAGATGTGTCCACTGCTCAAAAGAGGAAAATGCAAAGGAAACACAGAGGCAGGAGGTGTTTGCTTTCACCAACAACAATGAAGGCTCCTCAGAGCAGTGAGGATGCTGTAAGAGGCTCTTTTGCTCAGTCCTCATCCAGCAGAAACCTCCAGCTCTTCTGCACTGCCTCAGAACGAGCCCTTTGCTTTGGAGAAGATACAACGCAAAACCCAAATTCCTTCTTCTATTTTCACATTTGTCTGAAAAAGAAGATTGAACCACAGCTACAAAAATGCTCCGGAAAAGTGGGCAAAGCAGCTCAGGAGCCTCTGGAGGTTCTCTGCTGGCTTTGGGATGTCTCATGTCTGAACTGTGACACATTGCATCAGAAGGGTCACTTTAGGCAATGAGTTCCTGTCCCCCCTCCATCAGTCCTGTCCCCAAGCACTCCCTGGCCATGGGCAGGCATGGAAGGGCTCTGGGCAGCACATGTCAGGGTGTGAGACAGTCTCCATTTATTCAGCCGGCCTTTGAGGAAGCTTCTTTCTCATCCCACCCTTTCCACAGCTCTGTTTGGACACAAACAGGATTTTTGTGTAGGAATAATTTCTTCATAGCCAGGAAACAGACTGTGAATGAGACCTTCTTTTGAAAACAATTTTGTTTTTTTTCTTTTTAGATCCTCCAGGCTGGGAATAGCCCCTTATTTCCCACGCAGGGATGTGAGGCTGGCATGTGCTCTGCATTTGCAACAGGCAGAGCAGCTGCAGGGAGCTTGAGGAGTTGGGCTCCTTCTGTGTGAGCAGGACTAAGCCCTGCAGGTTCAATTAACAGACTTTGGAAATGCACCAAGGCCTGACGATCCCCAGGCTTGTTTTAAGGGAAGAAAGGTGGCTGTTGGAGAAGTACTGGACCTGCCAGGGTCTGAACACAGCTGGGACACAGTGAGAGCCTGGAAAGCCTGGAACCTGTGCTCCGATGGCTGCCGAGCCAAGAGGTCCCATGGCTGGGACAATAAACAAACAGGAACGGGCTGTGCAGAAGAATGCCTTGTCTTTGGGTTGTAAAATCTGTATGTTTCCCAAGCCATAAGCCCCAGCATTTAGCTCAGAGATCTTTAGTGAAAGGGATGGACAGAAAGCGGCTTCGCAAAATGAGAAAAAATGGGATTTATATTTTAAAAATACATTCAACAGCACTTTTCAAATTCTTAAGGGCTCATTAAGTCAAAAAATCTTTCCATTACTAATTTCAGCTAATTACCATCTTAAACTAATAAAGACCTTGGCTTCTGGGATCAAAGGCTGGTGCTTCAAACTAAGGCAAATTCCCTTGAAGTCACAGATTTGGAAAAGCTCCCAAACACACAGTGGCGCAGAAGGCCAGGAAAGGTGAGTACCTGGAGAGCTGATGGGGAAGACAGACCCATCCCCACCCCCCTTCACCTTCACCTGGAACGTGGGCGTGCTTCTCTCTCGTTTCCACCATCCAGATCCAGAAGAAATCGCGGGCTCTTTGCCGGCTGCTGTCGGCTGGGCGTTACTGTTCCCATCCTCCTCGTTAACTCTCCGCGTTTTGGCTCCCGAGGTCAGAGTAAAAGATCCTTGGTTGCTGATGATTGATGACTAATTTGAGGTGAAAAGTCCTGAATAAGGAGTTTTCCACCCAAGAACTTAAATTCCCCACTCTGGCACTAATTCTTTTAGAAGAAGTCCGTTCAAAAACTGGATTTTTGGATGAACCAACTGAGCAAGAAGAAAAACTGGCCTGCCAGCTGAATATTTAATTGTTGTATCTGTGAACGCAGTAAAAGACTAGGAGGGGGCAGGCAACGAGGGAGGAACGGAATTATTCCGGGATGGCTGGGAAATGCACCATTTTTTGTTTATCGACTCTGTTTACTTTAAAACACATCCAACTGGAACACTAGGTGCAGACATAAAAATTAAAATAGAAAACATCCTGGACCAGCCTCTTGGAGGATGCAAATTGGCATGAGAGTTCCCATGGCTTCCAGCACAGCCTGCTGCACTCACACCAGCTGTGCTCTCAGTGAAGGCAAATAAAGTCAACTCCATCACTGATTTTGTGAGGAGAGGGAAGGAGGGAGAGAGAGAGGAGGTCTCTAAGTACTAAATTATGAGGGCATGGTGGGTCTGAAGGAGACCAGAAAGGAAGGGGAAGCCAAGGCAGGTCAAGGAGCACAGGTGGGCTCCAGATCTGAGTCGTGCCACGGCTCGCTGCCGTTCCTGGGTGGTCCAAAGGTGCAGCCCCACCGAGGGCTCGTTGCTGTAAACCAAGCCCTCGCCTCCTGGACGTGCCATGGACTCAGGGGAAGCGAGTTCAAGTGGGGTCAGCAGAACGAAAACGGTCGTTGAGTGGTAACAATGCACACAAATTACCAACAGATCGTGAAAGGCGGCTTCGGTCTGGGACAACGCTGGAAATGTGGGGGGAAAAGTACAGTTAAACTTCATCTGTGCCAAAGCAGAGGTTGAGGACGTGCTTAAAGTCTGTGTGATACCTCGCTGCGTGTTGTTTACATGATGTTGATAGGAATAATCCCATGTTTCCTTACTGAAGGGATTAATCCCTTCTGGAAGAGTCAGAATGGCTGGACCAGGCATTGACGGAGCTCTGAGGGACACCAAAAATGCCTTCAAATCCATGGCAGATGGCAGTGACTGCAAATGGCCAGGTCTGCAACTGAAATTATGTTTTCCCTCTCCTCAACAGGCAGGAATCTCCAGGGAGACTGGAAGTGCAGAAAGAGACTTTTTCTGCAGGAGCCTGGACTGTAAATCATCATTTAGTCCCATCTGGGCATTTCCCTCAATTTATAAATAATTTCCTTTCTCCTAGCAAGTACTTCATACTTACTGTGGGGTGCTGAAGAGCTTTTTCCCAGTGAATATATGGACTTTTCTGGGTTATACGCAATTCCATAGGTGCAAGACTGTGGAGAACAGACACCTAAGTGCTCCTTTCCCAACTGGAGCTCCTCTAGTTCTTAGGTAGGAAAAGCAGCATGTAACCATTTAAAACCCAACAAAAGATGTTAGAAATATAATATTTACTTTAAAAAAATCTCAAATGAAATGAAATCAGCTGACATTTGATCAATTTTTTGTTTCTAACACACCTTTATTAGCTGAAGATAAGAGCCAGGCGACTGCTCTTGCAATAATACTGTCACAGAAACATGCCCCAGTGAACTCTCTCTGAGATAACATCTTCAATAATCTTTCCACTGTTAAGCAAACAGTCAGAAAAGAAAACAAGAGTGGATCCAAATATTCATTTCTCCCTAGCAGTTGTGTTTTTGGGAGTGGAATGGTTCTGGATGGAGGATCCTACATATGGCTTAGTTAATGGGTCGTGATAGGAGTGAAAACCTTCCTAAAGAGGAATTTAAAGATGAGGGCTCAAAGAAGAGCCTTTCTGGTTGTAATTTATGGGCTGAGTGCTTGCTTAAGGAATGCAAACAATCCCCAACAGACATGGCTGCCACTGACATCCACGGGAGCTGTCTTAGGGCTGCCCAGAGAGATGAGAGAAACGTGGCAGCATCTGGTAGTGCCTTTAAGGAAACCATTAGCTGAGGGAGCGACTCACATTTCTCTGATTCTATTAGTATTGGCCAAATCTGGGAGTTCTCACCTAGGCTTTAATTGGCCAAAATGTCTCTTGAAGGCAGTTGGAATTTGCCTGGGTTAGGGGTTCCATACCAGCTGAAAAAGGTCTTCAGGACTAAACCCCACTGCCCTTTCCTGTACCAGACACTCTGATGAAGTGTGGAGAAGCCCCCACAAGGCAGTTCATAGCCAAGTGCAGGGGCTCAAAGCTGAACAAGCACTGCGGCTGACAGGCAACAATATTTTCCCTCGCATCTGACCACGAGTAGAGAGAGAAAAGAAGACAGAACCGTACCTAAAAATGTGAACCACAAGCAAAAATTTAGATGGAGACATCGCTGGGCCTGCCAACACCATTAAGAGCACATATTTTGCTGTTTCATCTCCATTTCTACCATTTTATAGGATCAGGGAATAGTTTGGGTTGGAAGGGACCTTAAAGCTCATCTCATTCCAACCCCCTGCCATGGGCAGGGTCACCTTTCCCTATCCCAGGGTGCTCCAAGCTCTGTCCAACCTTGGACACTTCCAGGGATGGGGCAGTCACAGCATCTCTGGGCACCCTGTGCCAGGCCTCCCCACCTTCCTAGGGAAGAATTTCTTCCTATTTTTCCATAAAACAACATTTTAACTTATTCCGGTCCTGGAAGTGGCTGTAGTTTGGTGTCATCCCGGAAGCCACCCTCATCCAAGATTTGGGGGCTATGGAAAATGGTCAATAATTAATCCAAATATGTAAAATTTGTAAAGAAAAGGCTTTGGATGCTTTTTGGACTTGCAAAGGATGTTTTTAAAGACCTTTATAATAATGATGGGTGCAGTCTCAGCTCCACTGAGCTTGTTCCACTTCTAAGCTTGGCCTAAACAGCTCTTTGATGGCTTAGACTTCAGAATCATTTATCCACCCTCTATGTTTTTCATATCCCTACAGATTTTTGCTACAAAAGCACCAATGCATGTGTTTTGATTTAAATCACTAAAATGCTGATTAACATTGGTTGTTTTAAATGGTCAAAGCTTGTTTAACCACATGGAACTTTCCCTTTCTATAGAAAATTGTAGGAAATTAATGAAATGTTCTTAGTTTGGGCTGTCTAAGCTTACATATATTGAGATTTGGGTGGTGGTCGTGTATGAGTGTGTAGGCACATACATATATATGGATGGATGGATGCATCCGTGTGTGTGGGAATGGAGAAGAACCTTTGACACACTGGGAATTTCCTAGCAGCACAAATGATCGGTCATTTTTCTTAAGAGTTTTATTGGGATTTTTTCTTTTTTTTCTTTTTTTTTTTTTTTTTTGGCTTAGGTGTGAAAATTGGCAGCTCGCTGCATTTTCTGACAGACTGCTGAAGATTGGCTAATTAGAAATCATGTCTAATTCCAAGTCAAATAAGCTGAGGCCACTAAATCTTCATGGGATGTTTGTCTGAAATGTTTCACTGAGCGCTAACGTTTGCAGAAAGAACAATATTGTCGATCCATGTTCACAAGTCCAATCCACCACTTGCTATAAAGCAAAAATAGTATAAAATTTTCTTTCTGTGAGTGATCAGTCTTCACACTCCTTCCAGGCAGGAAATAGAACCCAAACCGTATGATTTTGTTTGTTATTTATGTAAGTGATAACACCAATTTAAGTGCAGAGCTGGCTTTTTAGCGAAGGTTTGATGGTTTATTCAGTTTCCCAGCTGGGGTGATTACCGTTAAAGGATTCCCCAAAGGCCCCAAAATTTGGTGATGCACCAGCCCCTGTAGAAGCCCCCAGTCCTCCTCCCCTTGTCATTCAACGGGCTCCTCTGCGTTCTAACAAGCACCACGCCAGGGAGGTTGAGGACAGAATTTTGGCCTCATTTCCTCACGCTTATTAATTTCAAAGTGCTCTTTTACTAAATACACACCGCGGGCTTCATGAATCCACATTCCGGCCCCAGAGACGTGGTAGACAGTGAAATAATTCTCCCCAAAGATGTGGTGGAAGCTCCATAACTCAAATCAGGCAGAATTGGGTCTGACAAAGCCCGGGCGAGCACGTTGGTGTGAACAGAATTCCTCTGGCAGAGGCAGTCAGAGCAGAGGACTCAATGCGCTCTCGTGCACCATTACTCACCCTGTGGTCTGTGAACCACTGGTGGTCCATGAGGCATCAGAACATGGCCCCAGAGATGATAGAAATGTCTTTGTTGTGTTTTTGTTTTTAATAGAAAGGCACATTCTGAAACAAAAATAAATGAAAGGGGAGAAAATGTAAGCCCAGAGCACTTAAAACTTACCCTCATTTTTATTTGGTTATAAAGGAAAGGCCTCACAGCAGCACCACACAGGAGGGCCCTTGGATTTTACATCCTGCAGTAGTGAGGTTGTCCATGGATTTAAGGATCATAGAATCATGGAATGTTTTGGGTTGGAAGGGACCTTAAAGATCATCTCATTTCAGCTCCCTGCAGGGACACCTTCCACTGCACCAGGCTGCCGGAAAACACTGAGGCAGCAGGTGAAGATGAAGACTAGAATGACAGAAGCCTTCTCTTTCTGGGACTGATATCAAGCTTTCCAAATGAATGGGACATATCATTCCTCATTCTTGGGTCATATCAAAGGTTGGTTATAATCCCATCTCCACTCTGGGAGACCAGAGCTCTGCTTTCTCCCCACCACACTGAAAGTCACATCCCTTGTCACTCTACATGACTTCTTTTGCCTCTGCTTGTAGCAAAATCAGGACTGTTTTACTGAAAGTCACATCCTTCTACTGTTTTGGGGACTGACTGAACCATCCAAGCCATCTGCAGATGCCTGAGATGCTGCTGGAAGGTCTCTTCCAATCCTGCTGCCTGAATCTCCCATCCAACACAGCCTTTGATAAAATGAACACTGCTGGTTGAAAGGTTTGTGATGGAATTCCGGATTTGGTGGGCAAGGGATGGGCACCAGGAAAGGTGAGGTTATTGTGAAAACCAGCTTTGACAGTTTGCATTTTCCTACATGGAGACAAAATAATAATTTCCTCAATTGTGACGCTACCTGGATTCACAATGGCATCACAGAGGGTGTTATCCTAAAATACTTTAAGGGTGAAAGGAGGCTTTGGGTGAAAGCAAAGAGGGCAATTCTTTGTCTCTGAAATCAGCTATTTTTATTCCATGTGGAGACTGAACCCACAGAGAAAGAAACATCCTTATTTTTCCCCTGTGAACAGTTTGCCAGGATATTGGAACTATCACCCATTGTCTCACATCAGAACTGTTGGATTCCTTAGGCTTTGAACATCAGCATGATTTGAAAATGAGAGTAAAATGTCTGGGATTTCATGGCCACCACAGGGCCATGCTGAGGTGGCCTCGGAGGCGATCCACATTCCCGAGATGCGTGGTCTGTACCATGCAGGCTTGGGAATGCTCTTCGTGGTCCAAAATGTAGCCTTGAGCCTGTTTTATTTATCCTGACCATTTAAACCACTACCTCTTTTTGAGCATGGCTGTTTTTTATAGATTGTGGAGATCATTATTTGCACAGTTAACTGCTCTCCCTTTCGTCTTTAGCTGTTTTTCTTATATACATATGAAGTGCTTTGGACCCAGCAGAGTTCATAGAGTACAAAGACTTGTGCTGGAAAAAAATATTTGCATTTCGCTCATATTCAAGAGAAAGGTCAATAAAATAAAGCAAGATGAGAAATCATGGGGTGAAATGTTGGCCCCACCATAGTCAATGGGAGTCTTGCCATTGCCTTTAGTGGTGGCCAGAATTTCACCCGCATTGCCTCAGACGTGGTGAATGACTCCTTTTTGTCCACATTTTTCAAGCCTTAGGAGGCAAATGGATCAGAAATAAATCAATATCGCACCAGAAATGCAGATTTCACCTTGTCCTCTCTGTTTCTGAATCCATAAAACATAAATTCTGGGCAGACTTTGATCTGCGTGTTTGACTTCGATTTTTCTTATTCCTTCGTTTTTCAGGAAGGCTGACTTTGCAGAGGTTGCCTCGTTGGGCTCTATAGGTGGAACAACCTGAAATGCACAGCATTCTTAGAAGATGAAAGCATCCCTCATATAGATCCAGGACTGGACAGGCTGTCTGCTCCACACAGTAACAAAGCCTGAAACCAGATTGGCCTGGTGCCTGATAAAACACTCAGAGCTTCCCTGTGGCTTTTTACTCCCAGGGAGAGAGAGCAAAGGAATCAGCAGGGAGACCAGTGGAAGTCATGGTTTGACAACATCAAAGAGCAGCTTGGACCTTACCCTTATAGAGAGAAAAAGGTTGCCAGGATCCCATGAGTTGGCTGACTAACAAGTGAAGTGCTGCCAACGCTCCGATTCAGGACGACTTGGGGTGACCCACTGAGTGATGGCCACTGCCAGTGGAAGCAGTTAACAGAGAAAAAGAGGGGAGATGAAGAAAAATAACCAAGCAAATACAGGGATTGGGAATGCATAGGAGCACAGAGGGAGTCGTCTCTCGAGTCAGAGCTGTCTGTGTGAGTAGTGAGGTCAACAGTGACTCCCCGAGAAGGCATTTGCAGCCTTCGTCCCGGCTTCCGTCCCCTGACAGAGACACCGGGGTGTGGTGCCATTTGTCTTGTCCACGCTGGCCAGGGTAATGGACAACGCTGGGGGAAGGAGGAAAACACATCATTTATAAACCAGGATGGCCAGATGTACATTTGCACTGGGGGCTCACTGGGGGTCAGCCCCTGCTCCTTATTATAAATGACCTGAGGTCCTTTATGGAGACCAAGTCCCCAGTGAGGGCTGAGTGACCTGACTTGCAGGGCTGTGAGAGAGAGAAATGAAGGTGTGGGACAGCCCAGGGCACCCTGCGATGGGCACAGAGAAGGGACAGGCAGTTGCCTTTGGGAAACAAAAGATTTGGTGGCTGCTTTTTGGGTGAAGAATTGCTTGCAGTGGATAGAAAATGCTTTCTCGTTCTCCAGCGTTTGAATAATCCATCAAATGGTTGAAAAGTGTTGCAACCTTGAAGTTCATTCTCCAAAATGAGATGTTCAGAGGGATGTGACGAGCAGGGCGGCTGCCAGTCTGCTGTAAATCATTTTTCCTTCTGCTAGAGGTCAGTGTAGAACCATGGAATCATTAAGCATGGAAAAGACCTCCAAGATCCAGTCTTAGAGCAATCACCACCCTGCCAACTAAGTCACAGCACTCTGTGCTGTGTCTGCTCATTTTTTGAGCACTCCCAGGGATGGTGACCCCACCACTTCCCTGGGGACCCTTTTCCATGTGCTCTGTGGCTCCTGAATTCCCACTCGCTCTGAATAGCATTGCATACCTTGTTTTCTCCAAGCACAGCATTAAAGCCAACACCTAAAAAAGGGGAACTATTTAGGCCACAGCTGCACCTGTGGCAGCTGGGTCTTGTCTTTAGCTGGACCACTGGGTGACCAAAGCAATGGGGAAGGGGAGCTGCTTCCAGCTTCCCTGGACTTTTGGCAAATCACCTCCCTGTTTTTCCATACCTCAAATTTTTGCCTTGGCTGTTTACACTGTCAGCTCTTCAGAGGGTTTTGTACAGCACCTTCTGCAGCAGGACCCCGATCTCTGCTAAAGCCTCTGAACACCACAGGAACACAAATAGCACGAGAGCATTTATCAAAACCTACAAAGGCGACTCTCTGTGCTTTGATTTAAAGCGTGTAAAATGAGTCTTGGAAAACATTCCTCCAAAGGAGCCGAGCATTCATTAACACTCACCCAGCCCACTGCGGCCATGGGGGGTGCTGGGAGCCCTCAGCACCCACGGACTCTCCAGCAGGATTGGATTTCACCAAGAGGGGTGCAGACAGGCACTGGATCTCACAGGACATCACAGATACAATGAGATCCCCTTGCTTTCACTGGGTTTGGCTTTCTGCACCAAAAAAAATCAAAAAGAAGGGGGCACAAAATGATGATGCATTTAAAGAGATGAGGACGGAATAGTTCAGCACCCTTAAGGCTTGAGGTGCTTATGGCTCAGCTTAGATCTTCTCCTGCACATTTGTTTAAAAATCACCTTCAAAATTGAAACCAATGCATCTCCTCCTGGATGGAGAACCACAGGGGTTCAGCTCTGTCCCATGATTTATCCACCACAGGTCCACAGGGAGCCACACCGATCCGTGGGGAGGTCAGGTGTCCTACCAGCTGCTAAGAGCAGAGTTCCCAAACCCCATTTGCCCTTAGTTCCTCTGCCAAAGTTACAGAATCATGGGGTCACAGAATGGTTTCAGTTGAAAGGAACCTTAAAGCTCATTTGCCATGGGCAGGGACACCTTCCACTATCCCAGGTTGCTCCAAGCCCCATCCAACCTGGCCTTGGACACTTCCAGGGGTGGGGCATCACAGCCTCACCTGTGCCAGGGCCTCACCACCCCCACAGGGAAGAATTTCTCCCCAGTATCCCATCAAAATCTACCCTCTTTCATCTTGGAGCCAAGCTGGAGTTCACTGTCTCAGCCAGTTCAAATTGCAGAGCACGAGAAGGGAGAATGGTTTTCCAGCTTTTAAGCCAGGATAATTTGCTTGCTTTATTTTTATTTTATTTTATTGTAAAAATGGTTTAAATCAATCAAGTCACTCTTCAGAGTTATAGAGCTGCAATAAATCCTGGTCTGTTTGGACTCAATTTCCGATAAATTTTTTTGCCAAGCACCCTAATAAAAATGGATTCATTTAAAGCTATGTGGAGAAAATATATATAGAATTTTACAGCAGCTATTTCTTTAGCTGGACTATGCTTTTCTTGTATGCATGTTTGAATCATTAAAATGGCAATTAAAAGGACTGATAATTGCACTGCCTGTAAAAAGTCATTAGACAGGAATGGAAATTCATAAAACCCCACAATTAATGGTAGATGAGTCCATACACACACACACATACACAGATGTGCTTGAAAAGGTATTAACATAGAGGATAATATGGGATGTGGGCAAGGAAGGAGACTGCTCTGAGGTTTAAATGAGTTATCTTCTAGCAGTCTGGAGTTGCCTCACAGAGTCCTTAAAGTTAAATTCTCACTGTATCACCACCAGACACATCCCTGCAGGAGATCCCTGGGCAAGGAGGAATGTGGGGTGCACGGGGGTGGAAAAGAGGGTGCCTCACTCACCTGTGAGGAACATCCCACCCTGCAAAACTTGCTGGAGGGCAACTCCCACATCCACAGCGGATCCTAAAAGCTGGATAGAGGAGTCACAGTTAGGAGGGGCTGTGCCATTTCTGCGGCCAGACATAAAAACCACCTGCCCTAATTTCTCAAATGAACTTTGTAGTAATGATGAATGCCAGGGCTTGACATTTATTGTCCACAGTCCTGACCACTGGCCCGAAGCAGGGACAGCACATAAACACTCCTGGCTTGGGACGATCCGTTGTCTGCAGAGACCTGGGAGCATTTCTCCCTGGGAGTATTTGTGAACCCCAGTGGACAGCTGCTGCCCACACAGGCAAAAATCATCCTTTGGACAATCTGGGAGTGAATACCCCCGACCCAGGATTCTGTAGCCTCAGGGAAATGTTTTTGTGCAGTGGTGCTGCCGCAGGATCTCCCCGAGCCTCTGGCACAGGGAGTTGCTGGAATCCTGCAAGTGCAGGTGATGGGAAACCTGGAGCAGCCACCCCTGCCCTGGGAGAGGGAGGTGGGAATTGAGCTGCGGCTCTTGGGAAAGAAGGAGCTGTGTCATCCCCGTTAAAAAACCCAGCTTCCGCCGCTGCAGAGAAACACGCTCGGGAAAGATAGGGATATACATTTCAGGGAAGTAGAGATGGGATCCTGTCACCTCTGGGTTGCACCACACAGAGGTGGTCTGGGCTGAGCTTAATGAATACGTGGGAAACGAAAAGAAAAGGCCAGAGGAGAAAATCATCCCTCTTTCACTCAACCATCACAGTACAAAAGGGTTATTCTTAAACTTATGCTTTAAAGGCATTGTCAATCCTTGAGGTCAGTTATTAAATTTTAAAAGGAAGAGCAGCAGATGCTCAAAAGCTGAACAGGGGGATCATTTACATGCTCAATTGAAAGAAAATTTAACAAAAAAAAAATCAAACTTCAAGAAAAATAATCTCAAACGAGTGAGATTTTCTTGCCAAATTCATTCAAAGGATATTTTTTCCCCTGCTATCAGCTGCTCTTGTATCCAAGGACAACGTTCTCTTCCCCGTTTCAGAAAAGCTTTGGACTGACATTTGTTTATAATATCTTATTAGAAATTACTAAAATATTTTCAGCATAAGACCCACGGCGTCAACTCATCTTTCCTCACTGAAGCAATAAGCAGCCACTAAGGCTCAACGTGCTGGGCTTCCTGTTTACATCCCCATATGGCAAATTAATGTGTGCTCATTCCTCCCGTGGATTAATCTCTCCTTTTCCCACATAATCTGCAAATGAAGCCCAGATGGAAAGAATTAGCTCGAAATCTCCCTCTCCTCCTGCCCACCCTCCCCAAAAAAATGTTGGGAGAGGGGTTTTGGTAGCACTGGTTACACTGCAAAATTGTTCAGTGATTCCTTAAGTTCCTAAATCTATTGGAATCTCCCAGTAGAAATATAGGATTATTCTGCTGGTGTAATATAGCACACGATCTATTGTGGTTCCTGTGTTATTCTCTGCTTGCAAGACCAGGGATATTAAAAAGAAGCCATTGGAAATGTATAAGGCAAGGAGCTCGAGACTCAGAGACACTAATCCAGGGAATTAGTGAGCTGTGAATCCAGGGAAGAGACTTCCCAACAGCAGACACGGGATTAAACCTCTCCAAGCCTTACAAAGCTCAGCTTGGTGCAGATCGTAAGCTCTTGCACTGGTCATATGTTTTTGAGAGTGGTCTGGCTGGACACGAGATCATGGTCTATATTCCTTATTTTCCAAGGGAAAAACTTGCCGTGAGATGCCTGCAACGCCTTTTGCCCGCTGTGGCTCTGAAAGCTTTGGATGGACGTTCCTTAGGGTACCTTGGCCAGGTGACAGAGCATCACATCAGTGCCATCGGTCCGTCTCAATCCCACTGGAATTTAGGGAATTTATAGCACTGAAAGCACCGATGGATGCCTTCCTTGCGCAGCTGGGGAGGGAGGAACTGCAACATGAGCTGTGCCCTAAGAAAATGGAGCAGGAAGAGTCATGTCCAGCCCAAAGCAAAGTTCTTGTGCCTCTTAGGACACATCTGCCTCATTAGCAATATTCACCACTGCCCTATTAGCAATACTCACCACTGCCTTATTAGCAATATTCACCACTTTCCGGGCTTCAGAGACATGCCTGGGTCTCTAAAGATAATGGAAAACGGCCTCAAGTTGTGCCAGTGGAGTTTCAGGTGGGATAATAAGAAAAATTTCACCACTGAAAGAGTGATTAAGCAGTGGAACAGGATCCCCAGGGAAGTGTTGGAGTCTCTGTCCCTGAAATTGTTCAAAAAATGAGTAGAAGTGGCACTTGGTGACATGGTTTAGTGGGAATGGTGATATTTGTTCAGAGGTTGGACTGGATGATCCTGGAGGTCTTTTCCAACCTTAATGATTCCATGATTTTATGAATCTTTTCCCTTTTCCATCGTCCCCATAACCAGAGATGTTGCGTTGATCAAACCTTTAAGGCTGGGGATGTCCCCAAGTTTGAATTTTCTGCAATCCCAATTTTTCATGACCAGTTCTTGATCATCCCTTTGGGAAAAGCTGAACCTTGAGCGAGGCTGTGCTTCCGTCAAGGCTTTCCCACCTCACCGTGGATTTTATCCTGACTTGTCCGAACCATGGGAAAAACTCCTCAAAGGGAATTAATGAATTGGTCCAGCCTCACCTTCATCTCATTCTACTGAAAGTCAAACCACAGATACACTTTTTTAATCCTCAATTATTAAATTGCTCAAAGGAGTTGCCGGCACTGGGGAACTCTGAAACATTTCAGACACGATGCCAACAATTTATTTGAAGCCCTGCGTGCTGCCACATGCCCTGAACTGCTCGTGAACCTTCCCAAATCCCAGATCGTGCAGCAGCAGCGCAGAGTTTGGATGCCAAGTGGGAGAAATCCATGTGCTGAGAGGAATTAAGCCGAGAAGCCACCCAAAAAAGTAGCACCCACCATATTCTTCCTGCAGAAGTTGGCAAATTCCATGGGGAAATGACTCTTCAATGAACAGCAAAAGCTGAAAAAGCAGCATTAATTGTCATGAAAATGACACCATTTAAAAAATCTTTTATCTACAGGCGATTTTGGAGTTGTTTGGATTTTTAATTTTATTTTATGAGCATTGTAATAATTAAAAATGTTATTGCTCTGTTTGAGTGCAAGTGGTTTAGGTCAAAACAATTTTTTACCTTAAGAGTCACCCCACTCTGTGAGGAAACAGAGAAATCCCTGTGGGCAATGAGGAAAACAGATCTGAGCTGAAAACCAAATGAAAAATGAGAAGGCAAATGAGAAAATGCAAATTATCCAAAATATAGACATAAAACCCATTTAATAGTGATCAGTGACCTATAATGTTAAAAAAAGGAGAAAATAGCTAGAAAAATCAAAATGTTTGCAAGAAAATTTGCAATAAAAATATTCATCTCTCCCCCACTAAACATCAAGGTAGGACCCAGTGGAGAGTTTGTTATTTCCCATCCACAAATGCTCTGGAAAAAAAAGAATAATAATAATAATAAAAAAAAGTTACACAACTTTAGTCTGAGCTAATTGTTCAAGGAAACAGAGTTTCCTCCAAGACTGATAAATCCCACAGGCTATTTCAAACAACTGAGCAGTAAATCACAGAGAAGTGCTGGTACATTATACAATGAAATCAAAGTGATTTGCAGAACCCTAAATGTTTCTTCATTACCCTTAATCCTACACCATTAAAGTAACGAGGAGCTCTGATAAGGTTTTCAGACAGTGACAAGGCAACAGGAAAATTATGGGCATTTTTATTTCAGGCATTTTCTCTTAGTGCTTTTGGTTTAAAATATAATGAAATATTGTAAATACTTTTATGAGGTTGTAATAAAAAACCCTAATGAACCTAAAACTGTGAGCTTTGTTAAAAGTTGAGAGCAGGACTGAGTCATGCTGCTACCCTGGATTTAAAAAAAACCAAACAAACCAACACAATATTTTATATCTTAGTATGATTTTTGCATTTAGAACATTTAAAAAAATAATAAGCCACTACTGTTCAATGACTTAGGGAACATATTTAGAATACAGAAAACTAAAAACGAAGGGTTTGTGGAACATATTTAGAATACAGAGAACTAAAAATGAAGTGTTTGTAATCAGTATAGGGAAGTGAATAAAGAGTTATTTCCTTAAGTCCCAGATGTCATTAGGACTTTTTGACACAACATATAACACAAATACAGGTTACACCAAACCTCTCTCATGTACAGACATGCACAGAATGATTTGTAAGGCAGGGGATGTGCCGGCAGAGAGACCATCCCTGTTTTTATACGATCTAACTGTGTGTATGGGTGCAGTGGGAATGAACATTTGTTGTGTTCACTTTATGCTGCAGAATTAATGACATCTGAGCCAACATTTGCATCTGTATGGAAGCACAGAATCCCAGAACGGGTTGGGTTGGAAGGGACCTTAGAGATCATCCCAGTTCACGGGCAGGGACACCTTCCACTGTCCCAGGGTGCTCCAGGCCCTGCCCAACCTGGCCTTGGACACTTCCAGAGATCCAGGGGCAGCCACAGCTCCTCTGGGCACCCAGGGCCTCAGCACCCTCACAGGGAAGACTTCCTTCCCAAAATCCCATCTATCCCTGCCCTCTGGCAGTTTGAAGCCATTCCCCCTTTCCTGTCACCCCGTGCCCTTGTCCAAAGTCCCTCTCCAGCCTGTTTCATCTACTGACACAGAGAGAGGCATGGAGAGAAATTCAGAGCATGACTCTACTTTCCTTTTCTCGTGAAGCTGCATGGTTCACTTTCTGGTTTATTTTGGGATTTAGCAGCTCCTTGGAGATTTTCAGGAGAGTGGATGATTTTCCGCATTGAATCTGCATTGGAAGGAGCTGCCCAGGGAGGTTTGGAGTCCCCATCTCTGCAGGTGTCCAAGGAACACCTGGATATGGCACTCGGTGCTCTGGGCAGGGCGACAGCGTGGGCATCAGTCCCAGGGTGGACTCGATGATCTTGGAGGCCTTTTCCAACCTCAGCAACCCCGGGATTCCGTGTGGTGAGGTCTGAGCATCTCCTCCTCAGTGACCCCGGGATTCCGTGTGGTGAGGTCTGAGCATNTCTGCGCTTCCCCTCCTCAACAACCCCGGAATTCCGTATGGTGAGGTCTGAGCATCCCCTCCCCAGTGACCCCGGAATTCCGTGTGGTGAGATCTGAGCATCTCCTTCTCAGTGACCCCGGAATCGCGTGTGGTGAGATCTGAGCATCTCCTTCTCAGTGACCCCGGAATCGCGTGTGGTGAGATCTGAGCATCTCCTTCTCAGTGACCCCGGAATCGCGTGTGGTGAGATCTGAGCATCTCCTTCTCAGTGACCCCGGAATCGCGTGTGGTGAGATCTGAGCATCTCCTTCTCAGTGACCCCGGAATCGCGTGTGGTGAGATCTGAGCATCTCCTTCTCAGTGACCCCGGAATTCCGTGTGGTGAGGTCTGAGCATCTCCTCCCCACGCAGGGGACCTCTGACAAATCCCTGTCACCTCTTGCCAGCAGCAAAAGCGGCCTGAGCAGATCTTTACCCGGACGGTTCACACAACAGCCCGCTCCCCAAGGCTGGGAACACTGCTCGAATTCTCCAGGACCGCATTAAAAGGCCCCTGTGCTGGTGGAGGGGCGGCTGCGGGTGCAGCAGCTGGACACAGCCATAAGTCACTGCTACTACTGAGCTCGCTGCTATTTATTTACTGAGTTCAGCCAACAGACTCCGAAGTGATTTAGATGTTCCTCCAGATAAAACCAGCATGGTAGTCGGGGGTTTTTCACAAACCTAGCATTGCATCAGCAATGGAAAGGGAGCAGGCGGGAGGGCAGAGAGGGGGAAATGGCTTGGGTGTAAATGGGCACAGTTTGGTCCTTCTGCTGAGCGGTGTTAGCAAAGACCAGGAGGTTTTGCTGCTCCTCAGGCGCGCCTTTGGTTTGATTTTAGCACAGAAAAACAGACAGTATAGGCATGAAGGGACGGAGCAGCACACTGGTGGAACGGTGACAGTTCTCCGAGACGCCAAGTAAAAAGAAAAGTCATAAATGAGAACAATCAAAACAAGGGAGGCTCTGGGGAGAGGGAAAAAAATCAATTACTAAAGAGAATAAAAAGATCACTGTCAGAGGATGACAGGAATTCCTGATATGAGGGATTTAGCAGTAAAGGACAGATTCCTTTTTATTTTTTTTTCTTTTACTAAAGGCAAAACACACGTTCACTCTGATGAGCATTTTTGAACTTTGAACTCTGTAACCTTTAAAGCCTCCAAAATAAATCCTGGCCAACTTGGAAGAAGTGGCAACAAACAGCAGAGTGGGTCCCTCGGGTGCCTTTGGTCACACACCCATGGCATCGTTCAGCTGCATCCAGCAGCACGGTGGTGGCAGCAGCTCCTGGGGACACACAGACACACAGACAGAGGCCAAACTCTGCTCCTGTGCCCCCAGAGTCTGGAGGTGCGAAAATCCTGGTGGATTTTTAGAGGATTATCCTGGTATTCTGGCAGGGGTGATGGAATTAGGCTGGGGAGGCAGAGTGTGCTTTACAACAGATGCCAGAAAAGTCACATTTCGCCCCAATTTGCAATTTTGATTCCTCCTCCAGCTTGCCCAAGTGAGGTTACAACACTGAATTAATAACAGAGTAATTTCTGCCAAGATCTAAAACACCCAGAGCCATTTTACATTAGAGAAACCTTTAAATCCTGCCCAGCTGAAAGTAAAGCTGCTCTCAGTCACTCCGTAAGCAACTGAGCTCGGAGGAATAAAAGTGTCAGCCCAATTGAGCAATTTTCCGGGAGCAAATGAGACCACGGGCAGTGGTTTGGAGTGATATGATTATTTTCTGAGCAGGGTTAGCTCCAGATGTTTAATAAACACATGGAGGCATCATTGTCTTAGCATCCTCAGAACCATAAATTGCAGAGATCGTCCTTAAACCTTAACCTTTGCCAAAGGCTCAGCACAAGGAAAGGGAAGAGAGGAAATCACACAGAGCAAAGCCCTCGCCTCTTCTGCACTGATCCTGGTGGAGCATTTTTGCACGGAGGAAGGAAATCTCTGTTCTCAACTTCTCCTGAGCTTCACTGCTCCTCCCTACCTGTCCTGAGGCCTCATACAGTATAAAATAGTGCCATCTACTGATATATTTTAGCAGCTCCTGGGTACTCAGAAAAGCTAATTTTACTGCTCAAAACCTACTGGTTTTAACTTGAAAGCTGATTTTTCTACCCCTTCATCATTGTGTTAACTCTCTAACCAGGATGTGCTACTCCAAAGGTACTAAAGCAGCTGCAAACTCATCCTGGAAGGAATTGTCCCAATATTAGCAGGGCATCAAACCTACTGGTGTCAGTGGAAAGTCCCAAATGAAAAAGGCAAGGATATTGTGCAGGTCTGGGTTTTCCCCTGTGGAACACAGGAAGGTGTCCTGGAGAATGCAAAGAGACTGAGTCGTCTTCAGCAGTGCCCAAAAGTCACGTTGTCGTTGTGTGAGATGCAGTGAAATCCCTTGTTCTGGGATTTAAGACAAGAGGAAACATCTGAAAGGAAGGGCCAGAGACAAAGAGATGCAGCTTGAGGCAGTCATGTGAGTGTCTGATATCGTGGGGGAAAAAAAATCCTTCTTGGGAGTTGCACACTTGTGGAAGGGAGGATGTGACAGCTCCTGTCAACTCAGGTATTTTAGAGAAAGTCACTTCACAGAGGAAATATTTCCCTGCTAGCTTAAAAACAGGGAAAGGGAGAGCAATTTCTCTGGTTTGGAGATCTGTGGTTGGAACCTGTCAGTGCTGATATCAAAGTTATTTTTGGATAACACCAAAATCACAGGGGAAAAATGAGATTGGCCCCAAAGTTAGAAATACTCGGAATATTTTCACATTGCTCACGACTGCTCTACACCCAAAAGCCAAACACAGGAGCAAAACAATGTGCAGTGGCAGGCTGAGAGAGCTGGGGGTGCTCAGCCTGAAAAAGACTCTGGAGAGACCTCAGAGCCCCTTCCAGTGCCTAAAGGGGCTCCAAGAGAGCTGGAGAGGGACTGGGGACAAGGGATGGAGAGACAGGACACAGGGAATGGCTTCCCACTGCCAGAGGGCAGGGTTGGATGGGAGATTGGGAAGGAATTGTTCCCTGTGAGGGTGGGGAGGCCCTGGCACAGGTGCCCAGGGAAGCTGTGGCTGCCCCTGGATCCCTGGCAGTGTCCCAGGCCAGGTTGGACAGGGCTCGGAGCAGCCTGTGGCAGTGGAAGGTGTCCCTGCCCGTGGCAGGGGTGGGATGAGATGAGCTTTAAGGTTCATTCCAACCCAAACCACTCTGTGCCTCTGGGATCCTGCACGTCTCAGGACACCTTTGAGGCAGGCTGCAGATCCCTGCTCCTCCACCCTCGCAGCCCTGGAACCGCAGCGGGCTCTGGCTCCTTGTGCAGAAACCCCTGAGTGACCAATGAATCCACGTAACTTTCCATGTGCCAGCCTCCTCCAGGAGGATGTGCCAGCGCTTGATTACAGCCCCTTATCAGATTCCAGCACTGGGATTTTCCCCTCTCCTGTTGTTTTTACGACGAGGAGAAGTTGTTACAACCTTTATTTTACAAGCCGGCGCTCGCGGCCCGGCCCGGCTGAGCGGGGTCGCTGATTGCCCTGACTTCCCTGCAGGTATAAAGGCTGCTGATTTACGGCAGGGGAAATTCATATTAACCATAAATATCTTAATAAGTGGCCATCTGGGAGAGAGGGCGGGCTTTGGATCCAGCAAGGACTAATTGCCGTTTAATGGGCAGCATCTCCAGCGCTCTGTAAAACAAAGCTCGTGGCAGGGGCTGTTGCTGAAGCTCCAGAAAGGGCTTTTCATCTGCGAGGGGAAATGTGCCACAGCTCTGCTGACTGCTGCTCTCAGCTCCGTGCTCCTGGCCCATGTCCCGCAGGAGATGATTATCCCGCATCAAACACAAAGATTCAGGCCCCACCCGCAGCCAACAACCACGTTCAGCCATCACCTGCTTTTCCATCAGCACTGATGAGCCCTCCCCTCCAGGTCCCACGTGCCCAAAAGGGACCTCACATCTCTCAACTTCAGCATGGGAATGTAAACTCTGATAATGGCTCGCTGATTTTGTAATTTTTGGGTCTCCTTCCTGCAGGAAGGCTCACAGGTGGTGTGATGCCAAGTTGGCAGAGGAGGTGGGAGGTGGGCACTGGGATGCTGTAGCTTTTTACCCGGCTTTCCTGCACAAAATACGAGTTCTGGAGACTTCTTGGATCTATGTGACCCCCACCGTGTGTCCCCTGTCCAAAATGAGCTGCTTCTCACCAGCTCACCCATTGCTTTTTCGTTCCTGGCCCAGGAGAAACCACTCTTCGGTCAATGTTTTATCCCAGATATCGACCTCCCCTCCCTCTCTTGAGTCAGACTTCAAAGTCACCCAATCTCAGCAGCACTTCTGCTGCAGGGGGAGATAAATTACTCTGAGGACAGTTCTCATGTTTCCACTCAAACCCCACAGTTTTTGGTTCACAGGGGCTCTTTCAAAGCACAGGGAGGTTCCATCTGTGTTGCAGCCTCTGCAGAGGCCTGAGCCAAGGGAGTCCCTCAGGGCTTACACCCAGCTAAGCGATCAAGGAAAATAAAACCCGAGGTTCTGCTTAGATGTGGGAGCACTCACAAGGTTTTTGGGATCAGCTGAGGTCTGGAAGGCAGCACTGCTCAGGTGCGAGCTGTGTCTCCTGCCTTTCTGTTCGGGGTCGTCATTCGGAGAGAGTCCTGTGCAGAAGTGAGTGATGAGGAGACACAAAAACAGTTCAGAGGTCTGGCCATTTCCCTGTTTAGCCACGATATTTGATGGAGTGTAGCTGAAAACATTATTAAAGAACCCAACTGGTTTAGCACAACTCTTCAAAGTTCCCTGAACCGAGGTAGAAGAAGCTTTCCACCGATCTTCCCTTTCCTCACTTCTGATTAACTTAAAAGCAAGAGCTACGAAACACTTGCTCCAAATTTTTTTTAGCCTCAAATTTAGTCTGAAGTTCTGGAAATAGACTACAAAAATATGGTTTGGGTTACCCATGGTACATGAGCAGTTGACACTGACATAATGAAATCTCAGAGAGACTGGAAAGTTCCCTATCACAGGAGGAAAAAAAGAGGAAAAGAGCCGGGAGAGCAGAACATGCTCATTGACAGGGCAGCAGGTTTCTTTAAGCTAGTGGTCAAGGCACGATGTCACCAAGGAGCAGGGCAGTTGGTGACGCTCCTGTGGAAGGCAAACACTCGTTGTGCTGTATTTATCTTCCAGCCCTGCTCCTGCCTGCCATGTGCCCCTCTCGGCTGTGCTGAGGCCAGGCAGGCTCTGGAGAGCCCATCCTCCAACACACCAGGGCCATAAACCCTCATTGTGCCACATTGAAGAGAGAACAGACCAGGAAAGGAAGAGTTATGGACCAGGACGAACAACCAGAGCCTCATCCCAACCTAGCACAGCTCTGCCAGGGCCCCTAGGAGAGCCCTGGTCTGTCCTGAACCCAAGACACACCACTGAAACATCAGCTTTGCTCCTCCTACATCCAGATTTATGCAAGTTGAGCTGTATGTGAGACAGATAATCATTCCAAATGAATTCTAACACAGAAATACAAGATGAAGGGAGAGACTTCAGTGCAACTGAGGCAAAGAAGCAAGAATCAGTTCCTCATTTTTACGGGTGCATCAGTATTCTGCTGCACTGGAAGTAAAGGCACTTGTGAATTTGAATCTCTGCCAGAACACCAAGTGATAAAGGAAGAATTTATACTGGAGACAAAATTCTCAAGTTTTCATCTTTGGCTGTGCCTGAACACAAAAGGCGATTTATTCCCTTGCTTGTGTGTGGAAGGAACCCTTTTCTTGGAGAGTCTCATAAGTACATCTGTACAGGGATTCCTGTGGGCTGCAGATGCTGCTTGATGGGCCACGTGCCCGACAAATCCCTTGGGATGAGCACACGAGGTGTGGGGTGTTGCTCCTCTCATTCCACGTCTCTTTTTTCTGCTTGTCACTCACTTCTCACTCAGCACTCCTGCTTTGAGTGCCACTACTGACAGATCAGTGTGGTGGCTGCAGATAATTGTAATTCTTTGAGTGCTTAAATCCTCCCAGCATCACCCAGAGGAGTTTAACCCGTCAGAACCTGATGGGGAAATTGCTGCGTTCACCACCATGAGGTACAGAACCAGCCTCTTCCGCAGCCACCTGGAAAAATAAATCCCAGACCCGCTCTGCCCGGCACAAATCAGCATTTCCTGCAGGGAAATGCCTCACGCTGCACTCTGCAGCTCTGGCATATGGCAGGGCAGAGGCTTCCACACCTCAGTGCTGGTTGTCATGGACTAAAACGTAGCTTTTTTCAACTCTTCTGGATCCAGGATGCGATGCAGAACATCAGCAAGCTTTGACTTCTCTGAGTGTGGTGATTTGTTTATGCTGAGGAACATTTAGCTGAGTGAACAGCCCTCCCTTGGATGTCATATTTGGGAATTGGAAGTGAACACCTCACTTCCCTGCCCCTGTTCAGGTGACCAGACTGGAATTTCTCCAGTGCACTTGAATATTTGCCTTTTGCAAGCAAAGCCGCAGCAAGAGCACCAAGAAGGGAAATAAATCACCCAAGGTGTGCAGGTTCCTGCTCCATGGTGCACACGCTTGTGAAAAACCAGTTTCTGAGTCGTCTCCAGCAGCACATCCAAGCTGTTACTGTGGGGGCCTGGGGGCAGAGGATCCCAC